>CM042174.1:995237-1099113 GCA_023376005.1 Doryteuthis pealeii
TTAACTAACTAACATTCCACAATTGAAAGTTTTGAAATAAAATTAACTGAATTACATTCATTTATAAAATTCAATTCATTGATAAATCAATTACTGAAAATTTCATTTAAAATCAGATAAATTTCCTTGGTTTTTGTTTAAAAAAAAAGACTGTTCAAGGGCGTAGAAGGGTTTAAATTTTATTGTAAAAACACGGATTTTCAATAAATTGGGTTATACCTAATCCATAGTAACTGAATGAATATTGAATGATAAATTCTTGATTTTACAGGATTTCCTATCAGACCTGCAAGGAATTGGTTAGATTTAAAATCTGTTGAGTGCGTCCATTTGATGTTGAATTATACTTTAATTTTGTTTGTTTTTTTCTTATTGAAAAGTAAAATTTAATGTTACAAAGTTTGTTGTTTCATTCATAAAAAGATATATGAGATTTTTAGACGTTGTCCTCATCTGCTATTGTCATATATACAACGAGAAAGAAAATAATTCATTTTAACTTTGTGCATTGTGGAAATCTGGAAAATATATTGTTCCATGCATACTTGTTTCATTTTCAACCAAAACAAGACACTATATTTGATTTCTTTTTTTAAAAAAGTGTCCCACTGTAATTTATCAAATTGCCTAATAATTCTAATCATCATTATGGCAATAGAAATATTTGATTTAAAAGCTTTTATGTTTAATATACTATTTACAAATAAAAATAGACTGATTTAGCTCGTTGGTAGACATCTTGCCTAGCGAAATTGGCAAGGTTCCAAGTTTAACTCTAACATCCTGCTGAGAATTTTCTGAGTCCAGAGCATTCCTATAAGGGATATATATTAAAAAAAAAATGGCTTAAAAATGACCTTTGCATCTAAAGTTACCTGTTCATTTCCCTTAATCAAAGACTTCTAAATATGTTTAATATTAACATTTAAACAAGGCTATCATTTGGGGCGGATTAGGAAAACGAAGCAGACTTCCGGGCCATGTGGATGAGGGTGGAAGGACTTAATAGTTACATACTGTTTGCCCGCCAACCTCATGTGCATGAGTTTTATGCACAGTTTAGGTAATCTTTGATCTGTGTTGGTTAAAGTGGGAAGTTGACGGTAGGTGTGGCGCTCCACCTCAGCAGAAAAACATCTCCCTGTTCTAGTGCTAGAAAAAAGGGAATTGACTCCCTTGCTGTTCAAGCTGTTATCAACAATAGGCTACTCTGCCAACTTGACTTTACTTCCTTTTTTTTTACAAATCAAAAAGCATTATAATTTTGGCAAATTTCTAAAAAAAAATGGTCGAAATGGTCATAAATTTCTTACATTTGAAATAGTTTATGATTTTAATGTGAATGTACAAGGCTGACCCCCCCCTTAAAAAAAAACCCTAACCCAAATATCTATTTTTTTGTGTCATTTTGTATATATACATTACTTGATGCAGACTTACCAGAACCCCAAATTCTTTTTTTTTTCTTGTTCACCCTGTCTATAATATTTTGAGTTAATTAAATTCTATTTTCTTTTTTTTTTTTTTTGTTTTTTTGTTTCACCTTGTATAAAATTTGGGTAATTAAAATTCTATTTTTCCTTCTTTTTTTTTTTGTTCACTCTGGTATAATATTTTGGGTAACTAAAGGCCCAAGAATGAAGAGCCTCTTTTGTTTAAGTACAATTGTTTTGAAATGTTTTTTCCTTTCTAGCCACATAAAGAATGGCTTGATCGTATGCAAGACCCAAGGCAACAGACCCGAAGATTGGGTGGAGTTTATTGGACCACATCAAGTCACAACCAGTGTGCCTTTATGAATCGTTCTGGAATCGAATATATTATGTGACCTTATGTCACAGATTTTAAGGTAAGAACAAAAGATTTTATCACTTTTTTATTTCAAAACCCACCCCCCACACCAATTTACAAAAGAAAAAAAAAGATTTTAAAACCCTGAGACTCATTCTAGACATCTCTGTTGGCTGAGGTGTTAGAATACACTGACCTCTGCAAAGGGGTAAACTCCGCCAATGGGGCTTGCCTGTCTGCCAAAGGGTTGCGACCTGTGATGCTTAAGGTGGAACCTCGGTGCTGAGCAGTCCATGACACGCAACACTCTACTTAGGCTAGACGGGCGGTCGAGAGGCCCCCCCGATCAATCGGCCTAGCACCTATACAATTGCCCTAACCCTATGCCTTTATAGCAAGCCCCCAACTCTTTATCATGTATGTGCTAGAAGGTTTGGTAGCTGAGGGTCTTCATGTCCTGGAATTGACATTATCTGATGGTGAGGTTCCAGTTCTGGAGGTCTGGGGAATATAGAGCACCCCTTCATCACCATTCCTCCCTGGTCCACTCTGACCCGGAGTGGTAGTACTTTTTAGGATCCCATCAATGGGTTAAATAGAAAAATGTTCATAAAGAAAAATTGAGTATACACTAAGAATGAATTTATTTAAAAACTTTGTTGGCATTAAATGACCCACGGTTGATATGCCATAAAACAAACCTACCCCCCCCAAAAAAGAATGTAATGTTAAATTGAAGTGTTATTAAACAAATACACACATTGAAGGAAGAAAAGTAAAAAATAAAGAAGAGTTGAATATTCTCTGTTAGCCTCAGGCTAAAAAGATTGAGAATATCTCTTTCAAGATTTGTGATTTGCGTTTTGGTTGTACAATAAACTCAAAGTTTTAACAAAACCACCAATTCAATGACATGGTGCCAGGTGGTCTATTGATTGTCCCTCTGTTGCTAGGCTGGTTTCAATCTATGAGTCTTAGGGGCCTATGACGGACAGGGATTGGTTTAAATAGAGAGGAGATGTATTTACAGGAGAAGAGGATCCTTAGATAAAGGCAGAACACTAGGTATGACAGTAAACTGTATTCGGTGGGGAGTCTCCAGTTAAAAAAAATGTTTAAAAAAAAAAAAAATTGAATACCCATCAAGAATGAATAAAACAAAAACATCTTTGGCATAAAATGATCCAACAGGGTTTGACATGCCATAAAATCCAACCAACCAACAATTGAGACAAGAGGAAAAAAATGAATATTCGTGCCCCTGGATTTTGGTGTGTAATTCACTCACTCAAGAGGATGTTAGTATAATTTGTTTATTTACAAAAATTCACAGACCCTTTGACTCTGACTCCTCTGTTTTTGGTGCCTCCAACTCTGACTACTCTTTATGTGATTAAGTGATTTTGGCCTGCAATTAAATATGAAACCAATATTTTTTTTATAATCTATTAATAAGGAGTGTGCACAGTATAACTTTACAAACTAAAGTAGGGCTATATAAAGTGTAACTTCAACTGGAGTTAGAGTTTGCTTAGTTTTACCGACTACATTGACCCCTTAATTGCTTCTGACTCCAACTCCACACCTCTGGTAATATAAATCTGACCAAATTTGGCAGAGAAATAGAATAAAAAATGCCATTTAATGATGTCTATTATCAGTTTTAGACTTTTGTTGTAAACTGTTCTCAAAGTTCAGTTTCTGTAGCTATTCTGCCTTCTCTTGTCTGTGAAGGTCCGACAGATAGGTTAACCATGCAGACTATGAGGACATTAAACAATCAAACAAAAACAATGAAAAAAGGGAAAACTGAAGACAATAGATTCAACAGGAATGATATATATATTCCAACTGAAATAAACTTAATGGCCTAGCGTCCTGATATTGTCATTTGGTCTGTTAATCAAAAGAAAGTTTTTATCGTATTGAATTAACAGTTCCATTTTGAAGAAAATCTTGACTGGGCACATCAGCGTAAGTTGGAAAATATGAAGATCTATGAGAACAATGCGTCAGAAACGGATGGATAACAGATGTATTTCCTATCGAAGTCGGATGCCGGTGGTGATTTATTACCAATTCCACCTTGGCATTTTTGTTTAAACTTGGACTTTCTCCACCAGACGAGGAAATACTTAAAATAGATCCAGGAGAAAGCTCTAACTGCATCATCGTGGATATGGCAATCCTACATTGTGACATCAAACTGAAAAAGTCTGGTGGTATCGTCAGATACTGCTATGGCGCTCTGGTTTAGTGGTAATGATGCTACGGCCCTGAAACCATGCCTGAACCCAGAGTCATCATCTGATGAAGGCTTTGTTGGTTGCAATGCTACTGTGTAAATAGCAGTTATTGTATGAAGATTATTGATAAACATGAAACACAAACAACAATTTTAGAAGATGTTAAAAAGGGGTGAAAGTTCAAAGTTCTCAACAGACCTTACGTGACTTGCGCGTTACGGTAAAAAAGTATTGAGTTTAGTAGAGATTGGAGAATATGTGTGTTCGCTTTGGTGTTATGGAAAGAACTGCCGAATTGTCAAAAAGTGTAGGAAATGGTCCAAGTGTCGTATGTGATCCTTATCACGTAGGCAATGGGGTGGGGGTGTAGGTGGAGTAGGATTTGGTTATTAATCAACTGAGATTATGCAGGGGATCGAACAGAGTTCAGAAAGAAAGAAGAAAGATTCGGAAAGGGGTCAATGTATGTAAATGTGAGTATGTGTGTATGTATGTAAGTGGCAGGCAGAACAGTTGCATGGTAACTTTTTTTTTTGTTGCAAATGGTGACACAGACTTTTATTAATTTTTCAAGTACCGTATTTGACGGCATATAGGATGCACTTTCTTTCCAAAATTTTGGCTCAAAAATTGCCCTGTGTCTTATACATTGTAGGTGAAGTTTGAGACCTTCTGTAGGTCGAGACTAATCTTCTCTATGATGCTCACTAACCCAGCTTAGTACTTTTACCTACCCATAACTGCCAAATTGCTTTTATACAGCTATGTTTCTGCTTGTATAATGCACAGCTAGCCTGTTTTCAACAATATATACGTAAAAACACTAAAATCTTTTTTTCCTGAATCTGATCTGCTGAAATGGGGGTGTGTCATATACATCATCAAATACGGTACTTTTCAAAAAAAAATTAATAAATTTATGTCCAAGTAGCTTGTTTGTTATCGCCATAAAAAGCATTCGTCATTCATACAGATTTACCTAAACATCAGTACACCTGGGATTCTTTCAAGCCACTACCTCCTTTTATTAGGATGGGGGAGATATTTCTGACTTATAAATATAAGGTTGAATCTTTTTGTGAAAGAAATACTTTCCAGTCACTAAATAAATCAGTCTCTAAACACTTGGATGGAAAAAAAGATTATATTAAAGATTTAACATATAAAGTAAAAGTATATTTTAGCCTTGTGAACCACAATATTTCTTCTTCTTCTTTTTTTTTAAGTTAAAGAAATAAATCAATGTGATTGTGTAAATGTTATTTAAACTTTTTGTATTTCCTTTTGTTTTTCAGTCGATTCCAAGTGGATTAAGTAAACGCAATGTGATGTTTGTTAAAATGTTTGTTGATTATGCCAATTTAAAGAGGTAAGCAATATTACATTCAAATATCTTCATGATTGTCCCAACTCTATTGCCCCTATTGCAAGTCCCAACCCTTTTTATCATATATGTGCTAGAAGGCAGTCACTGAGGGTCTGAATATGATGCTAAATTTCATCTAATGGTGAAGTTCCAATTCTGGAGCTCTGGGGAGTGTGGGGTACTCTTTCATCACCATGTCCACTCTGATCTGGAGTGGTAGTACCTGTTAGGGTCCCATCTATAGGTTAAATAGAAAAAAATGAGTTTGAAAGGAAAATTGATTTTAAAAAGAAATAGAGTACTCATTAAGAATTAATCAAACAAAAAAAAGTCTTCGGAATAAAATAACCCAATGGGTTGATATGCCTTAAAACCCAACCAACCAACTATATTTATTTAAAAGACTAAAGAAAAGAATTAACTGTCCTGGCAGCAGGGTTTAAAATATGTTATCTACTGTATTTATTTTTGTTAGGGCAATGTATTAAGAGTCTGTTATCAACGCTTTGTCTTTCACCCCTTCTTTTGTGTTGTGGAAACAGGAGGTTAAATCAGTCAATGAAAAGGAGTGAGTCTTTTCTCTTGCCTTCTCCTGTTTTCAATCAACACATGGCTATAATTGAAAGTGATAGTGACACTTGTACATTTTATTATTTGAACTCGGTCAGTAATATTCTTTTTTTCCTTTCTTTTCAACAAAAATGTTTTTTTTAGATATGTATCCAATGGCTTTTAGTTGATAATAAAGAAACTAATGATAGCAATCATCACTTTGTTCTGTTAATGTAGAAGAAGGATTTAAAGACTTAGTTGTCATGTGTAGCCCTCATGACAGACATATGTAATCCATGTGGTTCAACGCAAATAACATGAGAGATTTGTTTGAAAATGTTAACATTGATATCATTTTTTCCTTCTTAAGAGAAATAAAAATATATATATAAAATTATGAATCTGGTATGAAATACGTCTTACAGAAACGCACCTGAAAGGTAAAAAAAATAGATTACTGTAATCTCGCACCCTGATAATTTGTTTTTAGAAGAGAAAAAAATTTTTTTTACCACAAAATAATCCCTTACAAAACATACATAAGTATAAATATGTATATACTGTTTTATATAAATATGTAATATGTATATATATGCTAGATATTGTTATATTATTTGTTGTTATATTATTCGTTATTATATGCATTCAGTGATGCTGATAGCTTTTTCATTTAGTGCATCCTGGGATGCCCATATTTGCTTTGAATGAGTCCTCAAGAAAATTTATGGGTCCTAACTAAGGTTTCTTAATAAACTGTAGGGTTTTTATTTATGATCTGGGGAAATAACTAAAGCAGTCTAACTCCTACCTTGTAACCTATCCTTTGTGATTTGTTTCTAAGAGACTATTGAAATATATTTACAGTTTGAAATGGTGAGGGAAGAAAAAAAGAAAAACACTGGGACGCATGGATATAATTTTTCTTAATCCTTTTAGATTTTTGTGCGTAGTGATGCAGGATGTGTACCTATCAGTATAAATAGAGTTGGCATTAAATAACCCACAGGGTTGATATGCCATTAAATCAGACCAAACCAAACCCTAGGGGGCTACTCAGTTTGACCCTTCTCTAGACAATGGGACACTGTTATCGGTGCTCCTATAACCTATTAGGTCTTTGGGTTGCCATGCTGAGTAATTCACTTTTGTGGGATTTTTCATGTCAATAAGGATTACATGGCAGTGCCCATTTCCTCCCCAAGTAATATGCAATTGGGTTACATGGTACCAAATAGTAAAGAAAAACAATTCCTGATCTGACTTGTTTGAATTTGTTGGTATAATCCTGTGTTATTGCTAATATTGTCTGACATAATTTCTAGGGAATTGGAATATCATCTTCAAGGAAAGTTTTGTGTAGCTAATGGCCCCCTTTTTTGACTTCATGATTAAGTCACCCTAAATAATGAAGAGAATTGCTGATTTATTTGTAAAATGAAGACATTTAATATATATTCTTATTTTCCCTAATAACAAAAATAATTTTATAATAAAGGGAAGTAACTCTTAGTAAGAATTACCTCCCTTAGCATAACGGCAATTTTGAAGATAAAAGTTGGTTTGATTTTGAAACAAGTTGAATCTGATTCGTAACAATAACCTGGAACACAATTGCCTCGTAAGCCGTAAACGGAAATATTTTAAGTCTTCAGGATGTTTGGTTTTCAGTAATAAATGTCTCCAAAAACACATTCAAGGCGATTATTACATAGAGCACACAAAACTTGCTAATAGGTAATTACATTTCAAATCACCCAGAAAAAAGAAAAAATTATTTTATTATATATTGAACATTATTTGTACCAAAAAGATAGTTTGGGTTTTACTCAGAACCGAATATTCAACAACAGTTAAAATTTTGCACTTTTATGTTGTATTTCCTTTCAGCCATTAAATAAGGTCTATATTGAAGCAAAATAACTGTCAGAGTGCAATTGAAATGATCAGGATTATGTTGGTGGTTGGATATATATGAAATAATATAGAAACAATACATTTCCTTTGTATCAATCATATTGTCTGCCTTATATGATTTGCCCAACCCTGTTGCCCTTATGGCAAGCCCCAACCCCTTTTTATCATATGGGTGCTAGAAGGCGGTGGCTGCGGGTCTACCTGTCCTGGGAATGACGTTAAACTCTATCTGATGGTGAGGTTCCAGTTTTGGAGGTTTGGGGAATGTGGAGCACCCCTTCATCACCATTGCTCCCTGGTCCACTCTGACCCGGAGTGGTAATACCTGTTAGGGTCCCATCTATGGGTTAAATAGAAAAATGTATCTATAAAAAAATTGTATTATCCATTAAGAATTATTTCAAAACTTTATCGGCATTAAATGACCCACTGAGGTTAATATGCCGTAAAGCAAAACAAACCAAACCAAACCAAACATATTGTCTGCAAAATTCTGACAATATACAAAGTTCAATATAGGCACCACATTTCATTATGGAATTGAAAATTGGAAGGTAACAAAAATGATAACAATATACAAATAAAACATGTTTATCTACTATAAGTATTTACAGAGGTTTAAAAATGTGAAAATACAGCATTGGTCACATCTTATATTTATACAAACACAATAAGACTTTTAATAATGGGAAATTCCATGTGAAATCCAGAAAAAATAAAAATTGTTACACATGTCAGCCATTGAATAAGGTCTATATGAAATAAAATAAGTCAATCTATTTAGAAATGATTTAAATTTCAGCATTAAATAACCCATAAAGAGTTGGTATGCTGTTAATAAAATAAATCAAATTGCATGTGTACTTGAGGAATACCTACCTCCAAGGACTAAGCGCATCCGTATATGTCTGACTTGCGCGAGGTGGCTGGAGTGTAGCGAGTGACTTGAGATATTGAACTCGCAGCCTCCTCGTCGCAAGGAGTGGCTCATAGGCAGACTACTGTCTGTGTAATTCCACACTGGTCGGGCAGCGTGTGATTAGCCCAGATGTAAGATCGTGGGGAGGGCATTTACTTATCATTTAAGTCCTACCTTCACACACAGTGTTTTGATCTTCTTAACATGAAGTGAGACGTATCTATGTGAAGTGAACTTTTGATGGATTGAGCAAGGACTACTGTGATAGTGTTGCCAGCAAAATACAGTGAGAGAGGACTTTTGCAGTTGAAGAAATTGATTATAGTGATTGCTTTCAGTCGTCACTTGAAACAAACAATTTCACATCCAGAAGTTAATAAAGAAAAGTTTTTTGACAAATAGGAGACATCTCTTGCAGTATTTATAAAAAATAATTATCTAGAAACTAACGAAAAATAAAAAGGTCAAATTGGGAACAAATACTTTTAATTCAACTAGCAAATATATGCATCCTCCAGGTGCAAGTATTTAAGTTTCAATGTAATAAAATACTATATCAAATTAGGCTAATGAAACTAAATAACAATGCAAATAAAAAAAGATTTGAAACAGAGGAGAGTATAATCGAAAAATAGAACAACTGAAACTTACTCTTCCATCTCTTCTGTCTTTCATTGTTAAATTTTCCTAATTTAACTATTTAATGAAATTACGAAGTAAAGAATAAAATTAGTTATTTCTTCTTGTTAATGGATTTCTTTTAAGATTTATCCCTGAGATTTTTGCTCATATTCATTAAGATAAAACCAAACAATTAGAAATCAATAATACTAAGCACATATTTATTAAAATTAAATTTTTTAACATCAATATGCAAATTAGCCTTCCCATTCACACTGTAAACCACTATTTTGTTGCCTATATAAATACAATTGCATGCCATTAGTATGTAGATATGGTCAACAGTATTAATAATGTAAAACAATTTTATTAATAATTGAGGTTTAAATAAAAATAAAATCCTGGAGAATGTGACTTAATAACTAAGGGAATTGTGACTTGAGAAGTAATATAGTTTTGGTTACAGACAGAAAAACACACAATCGCCATTATAATAAGATACTGGCATTGTATGGAAAAAAGTGGCAATACCAATATTGAATGTTTTAGTAAATAGACCATTGTTAGTGAATTCTGTTCTTGTTATTTGGTAAGTAGTTTTATGGCATGTCAACTCTAGTTGGGTTATTTACTGCTGAAGTCTTTTTTTTTTTCTTAAAAAATTATATGATTTCAAGTAACAAATGATAATTTCTATTTAATAATATTAATGATAATTTGTTTGCACAGTTATATGGCTTCTAGTAACTAATGCTAATAATTTTTAACAATTATAATTTTCAATTTGTATTATTTGGATTTTCGGACTGTTGTCCTCATTTTTATTGTTGTACACACAACGAATGAAAAATCTATTAACACAACTGATAACTATGACAATACAACATACTTGTAAATTATTTGT
This sequence comes from Doryteuthis pealeii, assembly GCA_023376005.1. Classification (NCBI taxonomy): domain Eukaryota; kingdom Metazoa; phylum Mollusca; class Cephalopoda; order Myopsida; family Loliginidae; genus Doryteuthis; species Doryteuthis pealeii. Next base: position 1,005,551 of record CM042174.1, read on the forward strand.
CTGAATTTTTGAGATGAGGCTTGATAATTTATATAATTTGGATTTTTTGGACTATTGTTCTCATCTTTATTTATTCATCTACATCTCTACAGATGGCTCTAAGAACAATGACAAAACAGCATATGCAGCTATTTTAAATAAAAAAATTGTAAGAAAAGCTCTCCCAAATGAAAGTTCCATTCAATAGATCTAGCACTTGAAAATAACCACAAAAAATTTATCATCTTCTCAGACTCGCTCTCTGTCCTACTAACATTAAGAAATAAAAAACTGGAAAACCCTCTCATCATTAAGCTCCTGAATAGATTATACTTGATATCTAACTCTAAGGAGATTATGATATGCTGGATCCCAAGTCATATAGGAGTGAGGGGGAATGAAAGAGCTGACTCCGCGGCTAAATCGGCTCTAGATTTGATCCCCGACAATTTCAAGATACCATATACTTATTTTAAAACTAAAATTAATAGATTCCTTCATACAAAATGGCAACAACAACACTGGAATATCAACATTCACAATAAACTCTTCCTAATCAAACCCATTTTGCGAGGCTGGAGACCAACTTTTCTGAAGCCTAGAAAGGAACAAATCATTGTCCCGATTATGCATTGGTCATACAAGACTAACGCACTCCTATATACTCAAACAAGAACAACAACCACAATGTGGAACATGTCAAGCACCTTTGACAGTTAAACACTTATTCATGGAATGCAGGTTTCTTGCTCACACCAGAAACCATTATTTTGAAGCAAATATGAAAGATCTGTTTGAAAATGTCAACATGGAGGATTTTTTTCTTTTTTGAGGGAAATAAAATTATACCATAGAATATAGACATGAAACAAATCAATACCATACAACATAATCCCCAATAATGCTAACACATTGTTAAAACCAATCACTAAAAAGTATAAATATAAATACGCAATATGTATAATTTCCTGTTAGGCATAACATAACCCCGGATAGGTTGATATGCCGTTAAAATCAATAAACAACATCATCTTTATTGTTATATACACAACATTTTGGCCAATGTGTCCTCTGGCCTTCTTCAGGTGTTTCTTGTTGAACTTGGGAATCTTTTCTTCAAACTCGGCAGCCAAGGGCAATAATAACATAGAATACTTAACATGGCTTAACACTTGTACCTGGTCATGGTTAATGGAATTCATATATTGAATAAAGGGTTTGGTTGAAGTTTTGGGAAGGCTCCCAATTCTGACATTAAGGTTCCCAAGTTCGGAACTGAAGAAGGCTGGAGGATACATCGACTGAAACATTGTGTATACAATAAAGATAAGGACAATAGTCTGAAAAATTAAAATAATACATACTAGTAAAACTTTTAGAGTAAACCTTTTAGTCTTCGGATTATTCGGATTATTGTCCTCATCTTTATTGTTATCTTCACAACATTTTGGCTGGTGTGCTCTCTGGCCTTCTTTAGGTGTTTCTTGTCGGACATGGGAAACTTCTTGAACATGGGAACTTTTTTGTTGAACTCAGGAACCTTCATATCGTAATCGGGAGCCTTCACAGAACTTTGAACCAAAACTTTTATTCAATCCATTTTTTTGTTCTCATTTTGCTAACCATGACAGGTTAATTCTGAGTTAATTATTCTATGTTACTGTTGCCCTTGGCCAGAATTGAACCTGCAGCTCAGAGATAACTGTCACTTAGAACTGTATTAACTCAACGCCTATATGTTAAGTTTTTAAGGGCCATTGCTTGGCCTTATAGCAGAAGCGCTTATCTGGTGGAATCCTTGATAAAAGGTCCGTTGACAATGTGAATCCTTTGGTTACTAAAGTGTCCTCAGTTACTGGTAATCATATAAGTCCTTTGTAAGTATTGGTAAAGATCCCAGCAATCCTATGTGTGTCCGTCGTCAAAGAGGGCAGTTTTAATTATGACCAACGTGGGGGGGTTTAAGTATTTTATAAGGCCAGTAGTACTGCCAGTGATTGGTTGAAGAGTCAATCACGTGACCGTAGCCAGTCTATAAGTAGAGGCGGGGAACTAGCACACACCTTATATCAATAAAACACCTGGAAGGAAGCCCGTGGTGTAATGGTTAAAGTCATGGTAAATGGACTCGTCGCCCCGAGTTCAAATCCTGGACGTGGTAATTGCATTTCACTTAGCGCTAATACCCTTGGGAAATGTATGAATCCTACTCTCCCTCCAGCTATGGGTAAATAGCAGGGCAGACTGGGTTCTTTAACCATGGCTAGGTAACCAGTCTAGGAGAAGGAAAACTCTGAATTCAAACCTGTTGAACTCCGCTTAAGAAATTGACCTTGTGTCGTATCCTGCTTGTGCGGAGGAGTTGGTAAATATATATATATATCAATAAAACACAACACTATATCCATTGTGCCATGTTTCCAATCAGACAATTCAGAGTTAATTTTTGGAACGTATAAACCTAATGCTCTATTTTACCTAGAATATTTACTTTTTATACTTATGATTTTTTATCTTTTAGTCATATTGCATTTTTTTTTCTTTAAAAAAAAAAAAATCTAATCTAGCCTTTTTAATTATAGGTTCCCATATTGTATTCATCTCTATACTTGGTCTACTTAACATATTACTATAGCCTATCATTGGAGCTGATTCTTTGAGGAATCTTCTCTTCCAATGTTCTTCCCTATCTATTATCTTAATTTTATCCCATCTTCATCTAGTCTTTGTTATGCCTGTTACTCAGCAATACGTTTTTATTTTACCCAAACTTTTTGCATTTCTCAATGATACTTAGATTGGAAAAATAAGGGTTAAAAATGTTTGGCTTTGGGTTACCCTTATTCCTGTTCAAAAAATGTCCGTATTTGGTAAAGGTTTGGGAAGGAAGCATGTTGTGTAATGGTTGTTTGAAAACTTTGAATTCAAACTTGTTAAACTTCTTTAAAAAATTAACCTTGTGTCACATTCTCCTCTTGCAGAGGGGTTGGGGTAAATATATATTTGTTAAATGCAGTGGATTTGACCCATTTACCAAGAATTTTTTTTATAAAAACGATTTAAAAAAAAAATGCTTTCACAATTACTCGGTTAAGATTTGAATTTAAAAATTTTTTCCATTTTTTATGAAAAACAAATTTTCATTATAGATTTATTGAATTAGAAAAAATTGAATTGAAAGATGTTATTACTGAAATGTAGCTATAAAAAAGAAGTGATAAAAAAAAATGATTGAATCTTAAAATTTTTAGAATTTAAAAATTTAAATGAATTTTTTTTTCTCACATGTTCAAAAAAAAATTTTCTTTCATTAAATATTTAATTTAAATGAAAGTAGCTGGGGATGTCTGAAAAAATACGGTTAGAGATTATGTAATTTTTTGAAATATCATATATATATTTACCAACCCCTCTGCACGAGCAGGATGTGACACAAGGTCAATTTCTTAAGCGGAGTTCAACAGGTTTGAATTCAGAGTTTTCCTTCTCCTAGACGGGTTGCCTAACCAAGGTTAAAGAGCCCAGTCTGCCCTACTATTTATCCATAGCTAGAGGGAGAGTAGGATTCATACCTTTCCCAAGGGTATTAGTGCTAAGTAAAATGCAATTATCACATCCAGGATTTGAACTCTGGGTGATGAGTCCATTTCTCCTGACTTTAACCATTACAGCACGTGCTTCCTTTGAAATATCATAAGGATTCTGTTACAAATAACATTTGAGAATTGCTGATTCAAGGAATCTTGTACTAAAAACCAAAGCCATGTCGGCTGGAGCTTTAGAATATAACGACTGCACCTCTGTAGAGGGGTAAGACCCCTCCAATAGGGCCACCTGTTGTTTGTGGGTGGCGACCCGTGATGCTTAAGGACTAAACCCAGGTGGTTGAACGGTCCATGACATACAGCACTCCACTTTGGCCCATACACGTCACGTCAAGCCCTAGCACCTCCCTTATGGCAAGACCCAACCCTTTTTATCATATATGTGCTAGAAGGCGGTGGCTGAGGGTCTTATTGTCCTGGATATGACATTAAACTCTATCTGATGGTGCAGTTCCAATCCTGGAGCTTTGGGGTGTGTGGAGTACCCCTTCATCACCATTACTCTCAGGTTCACTTTGCCCCAGACTGGTAGTACCTATAAGGGTCCCATCTATGGGCTAAATAGAAGAAAAAATGAGTTTTTAAAAAAATTCAGTTAAAAAAATTTTTTTGAATACCCATGAAGCATAAATAGAATAGAACAATTCCGGCATAAAATCCAACAAACTAAACCAAACCAGTTTTTAAAAAATAGTTTCACAATTACTAGCTTCAAATCTTCAAATCCTGGATGAGGCTGTTTGCATTTTACATAATGCTAATACCCTTGGGAAAGGTATGAATCCACCTAATCTTCCCTCAGCTATGGGTAAATAGTAGTGCAGACTTGGCTCTCTAACCGTGGCTAGGTAACCAGTCTAGGAGAAGGAAAACTCTGAATTCAGACATGTTAAATTCAACTTAAGAAATTGCCCATGTAGTAAGTAAAGTCGTTGGGGTAGCCTAAAGTCGGTATCAGCTGGACAGCGAGGGAGTCTATCCCCTTTTCACTAGTGCTAGACCAAGGAGATTATTTGTATTATTCGGACTATTGTCCTCATCTTTATTGTTATCTACACTATTTCTCTGAATTTTTGAGATGAGGCTTGATAATTTGTATTTTTGGATTATTCAGACTATTTTCCTCATCTTTATTGTTATCTACACCATTTCTCTGAATTTTTGAGATGAGCACCAACTCCTTACTTTACCGCACAGATCTCTGTCCTATTCATATGCTGAGTTGGCGAGGGCTGGTATTGAACCTGGAACCTTGCGGTTCCTTGGCTGATGCTCTACCGACTGAGCTAACTGTAATAAAATACTTTTGAAAATCACTGGTTCAAGGAATCTTGTACTAAAAACCAAACTTTTTAGTAGTACTATTTAATACGTTCCAAACAGTAAAATTTTATATTACCAAATTGTATGAATTTGGTCTCTGCCATCTTTTGCTCTCTTTTTTTTAGTCTTTTAGTCTTTTTTATTTTTTTATTTTGTTAATATACTTACTTACTTAGCTTTATAAACATCTACAAAGTCAACAAACATTGGATGAATAATACATGAATCATTTTTGCATAACATTTTTCTGATTTATTCAAGTGTAGTAACCTAATTGTATACGGTGGCTGAATACGATAGATTAAATAAGATAAAAAGAAAAAAAAAATGTGCACACAAGTAAACATTCTAAGTGTGGCCGATTATTAAGTAACCACTGTAAAATTATTAAATTATAAGTTGTAAAAAAAAAAAAAAAAAAAAAAAAAAGGGTGGTTTATGCAGGCTGTGAAGAATTCTATTAGAGTTTGAGAAAGTCAGTACAACACTTGAAATAGAAAAAAAAGATGCTTCAAGATACTTCCCTTGCCTTTTTACTACCGAATAGTGAGTTCAATCCTTGCTGGATGCACCATACTCACAACCTTGTTTCACATCCTACCCGTGGCAAATGGGTTGGGTAAATACCTACTGCCCTTGCTTTTCAACACAATTATTCCAGTGAATTAGGTACACTTAGTGTCAAGCCTTAGCATCTATATGATTGTCCCAACCAGGCCCCGACACTAACTTTTTTCATGACCGTCCCGAACAAAAATTATCAACCGTCCCGAATGGGGTTTGGACCGTCCCGAAATCAAAATATTTTTGTTTAATTCATTAACATCATCTATACTTGTCAGTCATCAGTAGCTTAATAACATGTGATAAAACATTAAGAAAAGCTGAAGCAGTGATAATTCTGGATATTTGGACAAAAAATCCATTTCCTAGTGTGTTTTGAGCTAAAAAAAATACTTTTTTACTTTAAGTTACCCTGAGTAGTACATAATTCGGTCCCTTTAAACTATCTCCCTCCACCATTATTCATTACATGGCTTTGAGAATAGACCTTTGAGGTCAGCATTCGGGCAATCATTGGAATGTAGTACTAACTTTTAGGAAAAATTTTTACCGTCCCCGGCAAACTGTCTCGGATGACGTATTGATCGTCCTGGATGTCATTTTTATCGTCCCTGGGACGACGGGACAACCTTAATGTTGAGCCCTGGTCCCAACCCTATTGTCCTTATGGCAACACCCCAACCCTTTTTATCATATATGTGCTTGAAATAAAAAAAAAATGCTTCTTCAAGATACTTCCCTTGCCTTTTTACTACTGAATAGTGAGTTCAATCCTTGCTGGATGCACCATACTCATAACCTTGGGTTATTTCCTATAAGTCTAACATAAACAAAGAGAAACCACTCTTAACTGATAAATTATTTATTTATTTATTGATCAACTAGGAAAAAAGAAGACAGGGTTTAGGGTTAGGGTTAGTTTAATGGGAAAATAAATAAATAATTTATCGGTCAAGAGTGGTTCCCTTTTGTTTATGTTAGACTTATAGGAAATAACCCAACCTTGTTTCACATCCTACCCATCCGCCTTGTCGACTGGGGCATTAGAATACACCGACTGCACCTCTGCAGAGGGGTAAGACTCCCCCAATGGGTGTGAGTGGCGACTCGTGATGCTTAAGGATAGAACCCAGGTGATTGAGCAGTCCATGACATGCAATACTCCACTTTGACCCTTACTTAGGCTAGACGGGGTGGTCAGGGAGGCCCTCTCCAATCAATCGGCTGTTCATGTCAAGCCCTAGCACCTATATGGGTGCTAGAAGGCGGTGGCTGAGGATCTACATATCCTGGGAATGACGTTAAACTCTATCTGATGGTGAGGTTCCAGTTTTGGAGGTTTAGGGAATGTGGAGCACTTCTTCATTACCATTGCCATAAAATTAAAAAAAAACCCCAAAAAAACCCAAAAAAACCCAAACCAAACCTATTACTGGTCCTGCTGACTTATCTAGGCAGCAGTCTTTACTTTATTATGTAACATTCTTAGCTGTGCATGCATCTTCATTTACATTTTAAAAAAAAATTAAAGGTTTCTGTCTCAATTCTTTTTGTTCACATAATTAGTGTCTTACTGTGTTTTTCTACTATATTTTTGACATGATAAAAAATAGAGGAAATTAAAAAAATAATTTAAATAATAATAATGGAGATTGTCTGTATTTCTGTCTGTAACAAAAACCACGCCATAGCTCTATGTCACATCTTACGTCACAATATTCTTATGCTATATACACCCAAAATTTGAGTAAGCAATTTTAAAAATTGTTTTTTTACTCTCACCCTTTTTTCTTTTTTACAGTAACAAGAAGTTAACTAAAAAGTTTACAAATAAATAAATACCTATGATTTTGTGTAAAATTGATGTGGAAAATATTCAAAATAATTGTTTGATTATTACATGCATGCAACATTTTATTTGAGAGGGATGGGGCTCAGTTTTCATTTCAAATTGTTTTTTTTTTTTTTTTTTACCTCTTTAATAAATATGAGGATTTTGCTTACTTCTGATACAAACCCTCTGACATTGAATTGAATTTTTAACTCCCACCCTCTCAGGCAATGTCTTTCAAAAATTAATTTTTTCTGTTGCTAGTTTAAATAAGGGGAAGTACTCTATACATTCAAATAAGGAGAAGTACTGTATGTGACCTTGCACTCGATGATTAAGAATATGTAGTCTTCATTCTCCTTTTACTCGCCTGTTTTTTCTGAATAGTGTTTTTTTTTCTTCTTTCTGTGGATATATTAGGTATAAGAATTCATGTTTCCAAATCCAATCCTAAAGTATATTTTTGAAACTGATTGTATAGAATAAACAAGATTGTCTCAATAAATTCTAGAGTTCATAGAGTTACTCAACGTAAAAATTCAATATCATAATTGCAAAGGCATCTTTCCTGTTTCTTTTTTAGTTTGGGAGGTGCGTGGTGTACTGGTTAGAGTCGTAGGAAATGGACTCATCGACCAGAGTTCAAATCCTAGATGAAGCCACTGTTCATGTGGCGCTAATACCCTTGGTAAAAGTATGAATCCAACTATTCTCTCTCCAGCTATGGGTAAATAGTTTGGTAACCAGTCTAGGAGAAGGAAAACTCTGAATTCAAACCTCTTAAATCTCCGCTTGGGTGGTCACTACTAGAATAGGCTCGGTCCTACTTAGTGATCTATTTCAATTTAAAAAAAAAAATTGATTTTTTTCACTCTGACTTTTTTTTTGGTTGTGCACACCTTTTTAAAAATTATTCTCTAATGCACAATTTCATTACCTACAATGATAACCATTACACTAAATGCACCTCATAAAGTAAGTGTCCAGTTTAACATTACATTTACAATGTAAATCCAATCTTCTGCAGAGCACTCCATGACTTGCAACACTCCACTTTGGTCCTTACTTAGGCTAGACTGGGTGTCGGAGAGGCACCCTCCAACCAATCGACTGCTCATGTCAAGCCCTAGCACTTATTGGATTGTCCCAACTTTATTGTCCTTATTTCATGTCCCAACCCTTTTTATCATATATGTGCTAGAAGGTGGTAGCTGAGGGTCTTAGTGTCCTGGGTATAACGTTAAACTCTATCTGATAGGAAAGTTCCAATTCTGTAGCTCTGGGGAATGTGTAGTACCCTTTCATCACTGCAATTCCCAGGTCCACTCTGACCTGAAGTGGTAGTACCTGTTAGGGTCCCATCTTCGGGTTAAATAGAAAAAAAAATGAGTTTAAATTAAGTTAAAAAAAAAAAAAGGAAGAGTACCCATGAAGAATGAATAAAACAAAATGTCTTTGGCATAAAATTACCCAACAAGGGTTGACAAATCGTAAAATACCACCAACCAACCAACCAACCAATCCTCTGCTAAAAACTTAGGTTTTTGAACTTTCAAAAGCCAGTAGATTAAAAAGACATGTTTAGGTTCCATTAGTTATCACAGAAGATTTGATGATGGCTCAAAACATTCTAGAGTTATTTGATGAGAGAGAGATAGGATGAAAAAAAAAGACTAAAACTGATTATTCCTTTTGATCTGTATCTTTGATCTGTAGTTTAATTGAATATTGATATAGGAAGTGTATTCAAAAACTATCTAGACTGAATTTACCAAGACAGAAATGAACAAAGAATAAAATGTTAATTTTCTTAAAAATACAAAGTGTATTCAAAAACTATCTAGACTGAATTTACCAAGACAAAAATGAACAATGAATGAAACATTAATTTTCTTCAAAATATGAAGTGTGTTCAAAAAGTATTGAGACTGAAGCTGTATTTACTAAGACTGAAATAAACAATGAATGAAACGTTAATTTTCTTCAAAATAGTCATCTTGGCATCCATTACATTTCTATTAGTAAAACCAACCTTGAAGCTTTTCTTGTGAAGCTGTGCGATTGTATTTGTTTTAATGTTGTCCATGTCCACAAATTTTACCACAAAGATTATTTTTCAGTTTTGGAAACAAAAAGTAATATGAAGCTAGATCTGGTGCATATGGAAGGTTATACACTTGTACAATACTGGGTTTTGCTATTAAGAAAGTGTGAAAACTACTGAAAACTATTGAGAATTCAAACTGATTCATTTCTATCTCATCATTTTACTATACAAGTTTGAACAACTTTAAAAATAATTTGAGTACCCATCAAGAATGAGTAAAACAAAACTTCTTCGGTATAAAATAACCCAACAAGGATTGACATGCCATAAAATTCAACCAACATGCTATCCAGAAACCAAAATTTGAGTACCCATGAAGAATGAATAAAGCAAAACTTCTTCGGTATAAAATAACCCAACAAGGATTGACATGCCATAAATTCCAACCAACCAACCAATAATATCCAGGAACAAAAAGTTGAGTACTCATGAAGAATTAGTATTATTTGAATTATTCGGACTATTGTCCTCATCTTAATTGTTATCTGTACAACGTTTCAGCTGATGTGCCCTTTGACCTTCTTCAAGTATTTCTTGTTGGACTCGGGAACAATAGTCCGAATAATCCAAATAATACTAACCATCAAGGATGAATAAAGCAAAATGTCTTTGGCATAAAATAACCCAACAAGGGATGACATGCCATAAAATCCAACCAACATATTACCCAGGAACAAAAATTTGAATACCCCTCAAGAATGAATAAAGCAAAATGTCTTTGGCATAAAATAACCCAACAAGGGATGACATACCATAAAATCCAACCAACCAACATACTATCCATAAACAAAATTTGTGTTGAATTATGTTCTACTCGGTAGAATGATTGGTGCTTCTACTCGTCTCTTGAAATCCTGTTTTTATCTCTTGCGTAATGGCTTTTTCTCTTCTATTTTAAGCTCTTGAAGTACTTTATAAACTTGTATCTGTCTCTGCATTAAGTCTGTCTGTTTGTCTCAATTTTCACACTCATTTCCTGATTAATGATGTGCAGAACTGTGAGCGACAAGTCGGCCATTGTGCACTTACTTTCCTCATCCTTTTTGTTACTGATCTCTCTCCTCTTGTTCATATTAAGATGACAACACTTTTTTTTCTTTTTCTACTTGAAGCGAAGATAATGCAGACGATGGACGGACACTGTTCCGACAAGTCCGATCGATTGCCAGAATGTTCTCCATTGCTCACATTGCTGCTGCGGAATTTGAACTCAAACAAGGTAAATTGCATTGTTCGTCTTCTTCTTCTTTTACTTTTCTTCATGTTTTTGACAAAGGTTTTCCAGTTTTGTTTTTTTGCTTTACCCTCTAAAATAAAATGATACACAGTTTGGAACGTGAATAAAAAAAAAGGCAACAGAGATCCTATTAAAAATGTAATCTATACATATATAAAGGGCAGTTGTGTGTATATGTATGTCCGGAGGAAACTTCGAAAATAAAAAATTAGTGACAAAGTAAATATATATATACACATTAAATATCACCAGGGCTTGGTTTTTGAGCAAAAATAAGAGATTTGATTTATATTCGTGAAGATAATTAAAAAATGAAATTTAAATGATAACAGCATTGTTCTTTTTTTTCATTTAATATTTTTGGTAGTAGACATTAACATTTCTTTTCTTAGTAGCTGGATCATGGCTCGACATTATTGATGTCCCGTCGTCCCTGGGACAATAAAAATTACATCCGGGACAATCAATATGTCATCTGGGACAGTTTGCCTGGGACGGTAAAAATTTTCCTAAAAGTTAGTACTACATTCCAATAATGGCCGTCCAGTGATTGCCCGAATGCTGACCTCAAAATGTGGCTACGGCACCGCAGGTCTATTCTCAAAGCCATGTAATGAATAATGGTGGAGGGAGATAGTTTAAAAGGACCGAATTATGTACTACTAACTCTTCTCAGGATAACTTAAAGTAAAAAAGTATTTTTTTTTAGCACAAAACACACTAGGAAATGGATTTTTTGTCCAAATATCCAGAATTATCACTGCTTCAGCTTTTCTTAATGTTTTATTACATGTTATTATGCTACTGATGACCGACAAGTACAGATGATGCTAATGAATTAAACAAAAATATTTTGATTTTAGGACGGTCCAAACTCCATTTGGGACGATTGATAATTTTTGTTCAGGACGGTCATGAAAAAAGTTAGTGTCGGGGTCTGAGCTGGATCAATGCAAGGTCTATTTTTTTTACATAGGGATTTAAATGGGGCATCCCACGAAGATTCAACTCACGATTCAGTAATAATGGATCTGCAGGACTAACTTAAAAAATCCCCCTCTACCCTGCTAGTTTTACTATAAGAAAAAAAAGTATTGTTATTTTGATCACTTTGTTTTAAAGATAATATCATCCAAATGCTTGCCCTCATAAGCTACATTCTTCCGAAGCCTCATCCAGAGGTTCTGTAGTGTTAACCTAGTCAGTAGGGTAGATTGATTTTTCACTTTTTTAAAATATCAAATTCTCTAGGGGTGCGAAAGTTGTGTGTTATACTAATATCAAAAACTAGATCTCTTACTTGCACCATTGTTTGAGGAAATAACATCAATGACCGTCTACTAAAATGCATAAAAAGTCCTTGTTTTTGCAACATTTACCCCAGAAATTGGTTAGAAAATTTAGCAATTTCAATATTTAAAACAGAAAAGATTGTCATTTTAAATGAAACAAATAAAATATTATGACTAAATTAAAATTGAAAATGTCACGCTCGCCACCAACACCTCTGATATGCTGCTTTTTACCTAATAATTAAGCTGTAACAGTGATAACATTTTAAAAGATTGAAATCTATTTCCTCAAATGTAGGCAAAGTTTTAAAGAAAAAATTTTGTGTGGTAATTGACTATGTTAATTTGCAACTTTTCCCACATGGGATACGTCACAGTTCCAAAATCGACCTACCCTACTTGTCAGTGCTCCTGGTATTCATGAAATTTGAATTCAGAAATAAGTTAAATAAAATTCTTGTCAAAGAAAATTGCAAGGCCTTAAAAAGAATGTATTTATTTGGTTATTTGAAATCTGTCGGTTCTGTGAATAAACAATATATATATATTTACCAATCCCTCTGCATGAGCAGGATGTGACACAAGGTCAGTTTCTTAAGTGGAGTTCAACAGGTTTGTATTCAGTTTTCTTTCTCCTAGACCAGTTGCCTAACCAAGGTTAAAGAGCCCAGTCTGCCATAGCTGGAGTGAGATTAGGATTCATACCTTTCCCAGGGGTATTAGCGCTAAGTGAAATGCAACTACCAGGTCCAGGATTTGAACTCTGGGCGACAAGTCCATTTCCCATGACTTTAACCATTACACCATGCGCTTCAAAAACTTATATAAACAATATATAAGTTTTACTGAAGTCATCCAGTCCCATATTTCAGAAAAATTGAACGGGTGTGCATGTGCGACAATTTTACTTTTTTTCTGGATGATTTGACTTGGAATTACCCATATGTTTATATTTGATTATTATTGTTGATATTAAAATCATAATGGGGGGAAAAAGAAAACAAATTTTTATTTATTTATTTTGGAAGTATGTTATTGATTTTGATATTGAAGAAAATGAAAAAAAAGTTTTAACTGTTAGAATTTCTACAGTCAAAAACGTTGCTTGTGTTAGTGTTCTGTTTTAGTAAAGTATTTATTTTAATATTAAATAACTATTTCTGCTTTTTGTTGTGTTTTGTTTGAAAGAAAAGGTCGAAATTGATAAAGATAAAACGTAACCCTTGCAATAAAGATATTATAATATATTTGCCAGCTTAAAAATACAAACATTTTTTTTTCTTTTGTAATGTTTTAATACAAATGCTGCTGTGTCTTGGGTTTTACTGCAATTTCTTAAAGAAAAAAAAAAAAAAACCCAAAAAAACAACCCGTCTCCCCTTTTAATTCTCTTTCCTTTACTGGTGTGGGGGTGGGGGGATTAATCCTGGCTAAGTGCTTTTTTTCTTCTTTTTTTTCCTTTTCTTCTTCTTTCTATATTTTCTGATAACGTCTGAGAAGATATTAGTTTTTATCAGATTAAATTCTGCATTAAGAATTTTTTTTTCTTTTTTTTTTTTCCTCCTTAAATCTTTATTGTTATGACTTTTCTAAAAATCAAAACATGAAATCAAAAATCCATTTTGAATTGGAATCTTCTTTCTGTATTGGATAAATTCTTCAAACTAATGAATCCTTTTTCTTCTTCAATGTTGGAATTATACAAGGGTAAGTCTAAAAGTAATGCCATTTTGTTTAGGACGGGTATAATTACCAACACAGGAACATGTAACGTACATCAGAATGAAGCTGGTCCTCTATGGATCACATCCCTACTTCTCCACATAGGGGAGTCTAAAAGTAATGTCATTTTGTTTAGAACAGGTATAATTACCAACACAGGAACATGTATCATACATCAAAATGAAGCTGGTCCTCTATGGATCACATCCCTACTTCTCCACTTAGTCACCGTTTCTCTCAATAGCTATGTTCCACCTTTGAAAGAGAGCATGTATCCCTGCCCCATAAAATTCTGTTGACTATTCTTTGAGCCACTTCTTCATATTAGAACCTCGTCACTGGAATAATGTTTGGCTCTCAAACCCTCTTTCATGGGGCCGAAGAAATGATAGTCTGAAGGTGCTAAATCTGGTGAGTATGGAGGATGTGGTAAAGTTTTCCCCTCGAATGAGGTGATTTTCTCCCTTGTCCTGATGCTTGTGTGTGATTGAGCATTATCATGCAGAAGGAAGACATTGTCGATTGGCAGTTTGTCTTACTCGTCAGATTCTTGCTCTGAGCCTTGTTATGGTCTCAATGTAAGCCTTAGTTTTATAAAAATTTTTTACATGAAATAAAGAAAATGGCATTACTTTTTGACACCCTTGTAGTTTAAGATTTGCTTTATATATTTTTGACCTGATTGGCACTTTTGTTTAGGATCACAGAGTAGTATCTGTGTCCATGGTTAGTTAAAGCAAGAAAAGTTTGCAGAGTGGGTTATTGTCAGTATCAGACATCAGTGAGGAAGTCTATCCTCCTTTCATTAGGGCTAGACCAGGGAGATTTTTTTGTTTTTTCTGAGGTGGAGTGCTACACCTACCGTCAGCTAGCCCTGTCGGCTGGGGCTTCAGAATACACCGATTGCACCTCTGCAGAGGGGTAAGACCCCCCCCCCTTTCATCAATGGGGCCACCTGTTTGCTGTGGGTGGCAACTGGTGATGCTTAAGGACGGAATCCTGGTGGATGAGCAGTCCATGACATGCAACACTCACTTAGACCCTAACTTAAGCTAGACGGGTGGTCAGAGCGGCCCCCTCTGATCAATTGGCTGGTCACCTCAAGCCTTAGTGCCTATACGATTGCCCCAACCCTATTGCCCTTATGGCAAGCACCAACCTTTTTTATCATGGATGCTAGAAGGCGATGGCTGAGGGTCTTCAGGTCCTGGAAATGACGTTAAACTCTATCTGATGATTAGGTTCCAGTTTTGGAGGTCTGGGGAATGTGGAGCACCCCTTTATTACCATTGCTCCCAGGTCCACTCTGACTGGAGTGGTAGTACCTGTTAGGGTCCCATGTATGGGTTAATAGAAAAAAATATAAGTTAATAAAAAAAATTGAGTATCCATTAAGAATGAATTTATTTAAAGTGGTAGTACCTGTTAGGGTCCCATGTATGGGTTAAATAGAAAAAACATGAGTTAATAAAAAAAATTGAGTATCCATTAAGAATGAATTTATTTAAAAACTAAAGCATTAAATGACCCACTGAGGTTGATATACCATAAAACAAACCAAACTAAACTAAAGGCTACTTATGTGCTGAGTTATTTAAAAGAAAAACCAAGATATAAAATATAAAGAGGAAAAGAGTATAAAGTTTATAGAGAAAAAAAAAAAAAAAGGATTTACATTAGGAAAAAAAAAAGACAAAAATACCCCCAAAAACAACTCAATTCATATTTTCCTATTTTGATTTTTTAATATATTTAATTAGATTTCCATGATGTTACACTTACCATATACTACACTCTGATCGTAGGCAGAAAGTTTGGAAAGTAATATTTTGATTCTAAACATGGTGTTCAGATGTGCACAATATCAAAAATACAGACAGGCGAACAAAGTTAAAAATCTCACACAGTTACATAGATTCTTTTATTTATTTCTTCTTTCCTGGTGTACCCCCTTCATTGCTATTACTTCCAGGTCCACCTTGACCCAGAGTGGTAGTATCTGTTAGGGTCCCATCTATGGATTGATAGATCCAAAAATGAGTTTACAAAAATGTGTTAAAAAAATTGTTTACCCATCAAGAATGAATGAAACAAAAAGTCTTCGGCATAAAATAACCCAACAAGGGTTGATATGCCATAAAATCCAACCAACCAAACATATGCTACAATATAATTCTAGGCAAAAGGGTTGGAAAGTAATATTTTGATTCTAAACACAGTGTTCAGATGTGCACCATTTCAATGATACAGACACCTTCATGATCTCGGCAAAACCTATGGGTAGCAATTGAGAGTATCAGGTGAGCTCTGCAACTCATTGTCCAGTATGGTTTGTCACCTTCCTGATCTCAGCAAAAGTATACAGATATGACGAATTATGCTTCATGTTACCAAAATATTGGAAAACTTATGACTCACACTGAAGTTTTATATAAAACTCATTTCTAAGTTTTATTTTTTTGGAGGGGGGAATAAGAAACCAAATCTCTGAATTGGATTGAAAAAAAAAAGTTTTTTTGTCTGATTTTATTTTTATTTTGTAATTCATAAAAAAAAGTTTGAAAAACTCAAACAAATAAAAGATACTTATAATGGTAAAAAGAAAAAAAAGAAAGGATTTTAGATAATATTTGTTTGTATTTTCTTTTTATTCATTTATTTAGCATTTGGGGGAAAAAACAAAACAACAAAAAAAATACCTCTAGAAAAGTTTCCATTGAAATCTTTTGTTATGCTCCATATGTTTTAATATTTGTTTTTTTCATTGCATAAACTCTATAAATTAGTTTAAATACCTCAATCATTTAACTGCATATGCTGGTAAGGCTCCAGTGCTAAAGCTCTGGGGGTATAGCAGCACTTCTTCATTGCCATTACTACCAGGTCCACCCTAACGTGCTGTGGAAGGACCTGTTTTAGGGTCCCATATTTTGGTCAATATTTCTGTTTGAAAATTAGTTGTATTAGATAGGAATACTTAATACCACATAACTGTAAATTAGTTCTATTAAGACTAGTTACTTGAATCTATAATTGTTTATAATTTGCACACAGTTGTATGGTTTCAAGTATTTCTATCTAATACAAATAATTTGCACACAGTTGTATGGTTTCAAGTATTTCTATCTAATACAAATAATTTGCACACAGTTGTATGGTTTCAAGTATTTCTATCTAATACAAATAATTTGCACAGTTGTATGGTTTCAAGTATTTCTATCTAATACAAATAATTTGGACATAGGAATACTAGATACCATATAACTATGTACTCCTTATAATTATATGGTCTAAAGTAACTATTCCTATTTAATAATAGTCTTTTATTTGCACAGTTATATGGACGCGCACTTAGCATAATAGTTAATGTCATAGAATTTGGAATTGGCAATCAAAGTTCAGATCCTGAACAAGGCTGTTTGCATTTCAGTTTGTGCAAATGCCCTTGGGAAAGGTATGATTTCATGTTCTCTTTCAGTTACTGATAAATAGCAGGGCAGATTGTGTTCTTTTGTCTTGGTTAGGTAACCAACCTAGGAGAAGGAAAACTCAATTCAAACTATCTGTACTCAGTTTACCATGTGTCACATCCTGCCTGTGGTGGAGAGGTGGGTTAAATGCATACATTCACAATCCAGATAATAATATTATCTGATTTTATTTATAAACTTTTATGCATTAAAAAAAAACAAAACAAAACAAAAAGCAACGTCCAATCTTAAACGCAGCCATATCGATTTTTTTCAATAGACAAGAAAATCCCTCAGCCAGAAATTGGTATGTGGGTGGGTGGGTGGTGTATTTAAAATAAGATAAATAAGAATTACATTACGAATACATGTTTCTTATTCTAGACACATCTGTGTTATTTGATTAAGTCTGGTGAATAGGTTAGGGTTAGGGTAAATTATATGGTTAAATGGTGAATTACCAATTTTATGATTCCACATGGAATCTGAGAGGTGGGGGTGGGGGAGCTGTGGTTTAGTGCAGTCATGTCAAACATACAGCCCACAGCAAGCACAGGTGCAGCCTGCATCGCCCTTTTATCTAGTATATATATATATAATATAATATAAAATAAATATATAAAGGTTTTACATATCTATTTATTTGGTGACAAAGGAACATTCATGACCATATTGGTTTCATGTGATAGCAATCGTCAGGTGGAGATGTTACAAATGCAATGTAACATCTCCACCTGACGATTGCTATCGCATGAAACCAATATGGTCATGAATGCTCCTTTGTCACCTAATAAATAGATATGTAAAACCTTTATATATTTATTATATTATATTATATAACAGCTCTATTTTATATTGAGCACTCTACCAATAATACTGCATTTTGGCACACCGTTCCAGTAAAAGCTGAAACAGTGACAATCCTACACCATAGTGTATATATATATATATATATAATATATATATATTATATATATTATATATATTATATATATATATTAATTTTTTTTCTTTTTCTTTTTGTAGGTAACAAGGACAAGTGTCAAAATATTTTGGAGAAGGCTGAAATTTTTGGTGCTGAACCGGCTGACCTCTTGAAAAAGGCAATTGCGAATCTTAATGCTGGAAAATCCTACCTACTTACGGCAATTGAGAAAGCAGAGTATTTTGAAAAAAGTGAGTTTAAACTTTAAAAAAAAAAAGATCTTTTGAATATTAATATAAATTTGTTCATTTAAAAATTTTACTCTGTATTCAATGGGGCGACCTGTTGGTTGTTGGGGCAACCCATGGTCCTTAAGGATGGAATCCTGGTGGCTGACCGCCCTTTCGGCTGGGGCGTTAGAATGCACTGACTGCACCTCTGCAGAGGGGTAAGACTCCTCCAATGGGGCCACCTGTTGGCCTTGGGTGGCGACCTGTGATGCTTAAGGATAGAACACAGGTGGATGAGCAATCCATGACTTGCAATACTCCACTTTGGCCCTATCTTGGGCTAGACGGGCGGTCGGAGAGGCCCCCTCCGATCAATTGGCTGGTCATGTCAAGCCCTAGCACCTATATGATTGCCCCAACACTATTGCCTTTATGGCAAGCCCCAACCCTTTTTATCATATGGGTGCTAGAAGGCAGAGGCTGAGGATTTTCATGTCCTGGGAATGACGTTAAACTCTATCTGATGGTGAGGTTCCAGTTTTGGAGGTTTGGGGAATGTGGAGCACCCCTTCATCACCATTGCTTCCAGTTCCACTCTGACCTGGAGTGGTAGTACCTGTTAGGGTCCCATCTACAGGTTAAATAGAAAAAAGTTTATAAAAAAAAAATGAGTGTTCACTTTGTCGGCATTAAATGACCCCCTGAAGTTGACATGCCATAAACCAAACAAAACTGGTAAGTTTCACCTTTAGTTGTCAAAATTCCTAGCAAATAACGTAACCTCCCTTGACTTTCACTTTGAACTAAGCCGGTAGCTATTTTGAAAGTCTCCGTGCGAAATAAACAAATCTTCGAAACTTTTTCGAAAACAATACAACTGCATGCTTTAACACAAAAATATAATAAAATGTGTTCTTAATAACAATTAAGTTCATTTCAGATAATGCACAATTATAGGAATTTTAACAACTAAAGGTAAAAATTACCACCAAGCCAAACATATTTATTTGATGTGATTTTTTTCTTTTTCTTTCTTAATTATAGAGTATGAAAAGGTCGAGGAAAAACCTCCATTGACCAGTAGTTTGAGTTTACCTGATGGAAGTTCAAAGAATAAATTTTTGTCGGATATTATGACTTCTCAGGCGTAAGTATCCCCCCCCCTTTTTAAAAAAATACTGATTATAAAATTTGTATTCTTTAACTGGATGCAACACTCCACTTTGGTCCTTACATAGGCTAGACGGGCGATCAGGGAGGCCCCCACCGATCAATCGGCTGGTCATGTCAAGCCTTATTATCTATATGATTGTCCTTATGGCAAGCACCAACCCTTCTTATCATATATGTCCTAGAAGATGGTGGCTGAGGGTCTTATTGTCATGGGTATGACATTAAACATTATCTGATTTAATTCTGGAGTATGTGGAGTACCTCTTCTATACCATTGCTCCCAGGTCCACTCTGACCCGGAGTGGTAGTACTTGTTAGGGTCCCATCTATGGGTTAAATAGAACAAAATGAGTTATAAAAATGTGTTTTAAAATAAAAATTGATTTAAAAAACAACTTTTCGAATATCCATCATGAATGAATAAAACAAAATTGGTATAGAATAACCCAACAAGGGTTGACATATTTCTCTGAATTTTTTGAATGAGGTTTGATAATTTGTATTATTTGGGCTATTGTCCTCGTCTTTATTATTATATAATGTTTCGCCCGATGTGCTCTCTGGATTTCTTCAGGTTAGAGTTCAAGAAAGTTCACGAGTTCGACGATAAACACCTGAATAAGGCCAGAGTGCACATTGGCTGAAACGTTGTGTATATAACAATAAAGATGAGGACAATAGTCTGAATAATCTAAATAATACAAAGAGAGCTTTAATGACAATTTAAATTCTTTCAGGCATGAATTTCCTTAATTTAAATGAAATGTTGTGTATATAACAATAAAGATGAGGACAATAGTCCGAATAATCCAAATAATCCAAAGGGTTGACATGCTGTAAAATCCAACCAACCAACAAGAGTTGATATATAGCAAAACCAACCAACCAACCAACCAATTATATAAAACACAGCAATTAGTAATATAATTTTTGGCGTTAAAGCATTTTGCAGCAATCAAAATTCCTTGCCATATGAAAGTGGATTATGAATGGAACTGAAAGATGTCCACCAGTGAGTTTTGACATATCAAAAGTTGCAAGACAAGTGTGTTTGATGAGCGCAGACCAGGATGACCAATTTCGGTGATCCACTAGAAGAATCAAAGAATCAAAGAAGTGCCAAGACTCAAGAAAATTGGTGAATAAAATAAACGGACATCCCTCTGAAGTTGATCATTAGACAAGAACGAGGGCGGCATGTCATTCAAATGTTGAATAAGAGCAAAAGTCTCTGCTAGGCCGCATCATGGTTGGCAAATGTAAATGTTGAGACGCATGAAATTTAAACTTATTGCACACCCTTTGTATGGTACCGAATTGGCACCGTTAGATTTCTGGTTGTTACCAAAATTGAATGTGGCATTTTTCATCTGACGTCCAAGTTGCTGTGTTTTGATTGAATCAAAAGTAAATTAGAAACTTTCTTTGTAGATGGAATGAAAGAATGGATAGAAGGTTTGAAAAATACTACTGTTACTGTTATGGCATTCACCCGGGGTCAGTTGAGCCAGCTCCATCCAACGGTGGTGAATTCATGGAAGGAGTAACAAGAGAATAGGAAATTCATAAGTGGTCCCCAAACCCTGCATGCATATCCCAGTCAGGGGAAAGAGTTGCTCTTGTTTGCCACAGATTTTCCACAGATGCAGTGACAAGTGCACCAAAAGCCATATAGCACATTAGTTCTAAAGTCCAACCACCCCTGTAAACTTGATAGTGTCAGATCCATGTCGTCGGGAACTTAAGTTCCTGGTAGAGTCACCGAAGGCAGACAGGTCCAGGACCCAGTGGTATTAGGGCCACAACCCTGCCAAGGAGCACTGATAAAAATCCAAAGGGCGTCTCCATCGTCGTCAGGAATCAATGGCTTTTGGTGTACTTGTCACTGCATCTGTGGAAAATCTGCGGCAATCTTATTTGTTCTTTAATAATTTCCATATAAAAGGAAATAATACCTATACCTATAATAACCACAACTCCCAACAATAAATTCCTAATTTTCACAGACTCTTTATCTGCACTTATTACATTAAAAAATAAAAATGTCAATGACCCATTAACTACACAAGTGATAAACGGAATATATCAGTTGTCCAAAAATAAAGAAATAATCTTTTGTTGGATTCCAAGCCATCTTGGTATACCTGGAAATGACAAGGCAGATTCAGAAGCAAAGAAAATTATGAAAGATACAATAACAAAACAAAACCATATACTGATTAAAAAACAGTTGTGAAAAAAATTATCATTAAAAAATGGCAAAATCATTTGAATACACTCATTAATAACAAACTCCAAAACATTAAATCTACCATTGGAGAATGGAACTTAAAATACAACAAAAATAGAAGAGAACAGGTTGTGCTGACCTGCCTCCACATAGGCCACACCTACATCACCCATCATCATTTATTAGAGGCCACTGAATCCCCAATATGCACTACATGCCAAGAGAGATTTACAGTGAAGCATATACTGCTTTGATTGTGCTGACCGCCTCACATAGGCCACACCTACATCACCCATCATCATTTACTAGAGGCCACAGAATCCCCAATATGTACTACATGACAAGAGAGATTTACAGTGAAATATATACTGCTAGAGTGTGTAGACTTTGATTAGTGCGAACAAAATACTACCAAGCAATTAATTTAAAAAAACGTTTCACAAAAATAAGACCATTCAGGATTTTACATTTCCTAAAAGAAGCGGGATTGTACTAAAAAATATGAGTAATTGAACAATAGTTAAAATATATACATATATACATTTGTTTTTTACCAAACTATCGCTATGAATCCAAAACTTAGTATTAAATGACCCTCCAAGGTTGATATGCCGTAAAACAAGCCAAACCAAACCTATATCAACTAGATGACCATTTGAATGTTGTTGTTGACAAGTTCTATTCTTTCTTGTAGCCCAGTTTTGAGTCGAGTCAAAAGTGATCTTCATTCAACCTCCGATAAAGTTTTTCAACCCTCTGATTCTTTTGGTTCCAATGAGAAATGGGTTTCTGGAGGCCTCCTCTCCGAAAAATGGGGTTCCTGTGGGAGCTTTTCTTCCTCTGATGGACGTTTGTCCAGCATTTATTCTGGCCCTGACCGCCGCCTCTCAAGTGTCCACAATGTTGTTGACCGGCGCCTATCGAGCATCCATTCAGTGACTGATCGACGAATGTCTAACATCCACTCTGCTGCCTCTCATGGTTCCTCTGAGAAAGCCCTACACTCTGCGGTGCTGGCACACCACACCACCCCAGACTGTAATAATCCACATTGGAACAATGACAGTAGCAGCAGCAGCAACAACAGTGGCAGCAGTTCGAGTTCTAAATTATTTAAGTAAGCTTATTTTATTTTTTTTTTTTTTTTTTTGTTATAAGCCAAAATATTAGGAACAACAAAATAAAATAGAAAACAGTTAAATGTATTTTTAAACTTCTCAGTATTTATTTTTAATTTTCACCGACCATGGTACAGGAGGATTTATATGGAGAAAACACTGTCCACATGTGGTGTGTTAACATGCAGCTATCTTGTTTTGTCTGATTCTTTCTGGTTACTGCCCTGCCCTTTCATACTACACAATAGCCCTGTCAGCTAGGGCTTTAGAATACACTGACTGCACCTCTGCAGAGGGGTAAGAACCCCTCAATGGGGCCAACTGTTTGCCGTGGGTGGCAACCTGTCATGCTTAAGGATGGAATCCAGGTAGCTGAGCATTCCATGACCTTCAACACTCCACTTTGGCCCTTACTTCGGCAAGATGGTTGGTCGGAGAGGTCCACATCCGATCAATTGGCTGGTCATGTTAAACCATAGCACCTATATGAATTTCCCAACTCTATTGCCCTTATGGCAAGCCCCAACCCTTTTTATCATATGGGTGCTAGAAGGTGTGGCTGAGGGTCTTCATGTCCTGGGAATGAGGTTAAACTCTATCTGATGGTGAGGTTCCTGTTCTGGAGGTTTAGGGAATGTGGTGCACCCATTCATCACCATTGCTCCCTGGTCAACTCTGGCCTGGAGTGGTAGTACCTGTTAGGATCCCTTGGGTTAAATTGAAAAACGTGTTTATAAAAAAACATTGAGTATCCATTAAGAATGAATTTATTTCAAAACTTTGTCGGCATTAAATGACCCACTGAGGTTGATATGATGTAAACCAAACGAAATGAACAAACAAAACTAAAGAGTCGTATCGTTCTTTAGGGATTACAATTAACAAAGACTAATTACGTTATAACTTTACAATTGATATTGAAAATGACTTCTTTAGATGTAGGCTCTTAAGTTTGTTGTCATTTACTATGCTTAACTTAGTTTGGCACAAGGTCAAAAATATAGGGGTTCACTTTGAGAATCTAACTCACTAACAATGGTATAATGGTGTTGCTCTTTAACCATTATACCATGCAAGGCATCCCTGTTTGTACATTGAAGATACCTTTAATAACTTTTTTAATTATATAACCCAAAATATTAGGAACAACAAAATATAATAGAAAACAGTTAAATGTATTTTTAAACCCATCAGTATTTGTTTTTAATTCTCACTGACTATGGTACAGGAGGATTTATAAGGAGAAGACATTTATTGTCCACACATGGCATGTTATCATGCAGCCATCTTGTTTGTGTCTCCTTCCTAGTTGCTCCTTGTGCTCTTTCTCATCGTCTGATACTACCCTTTTTCTAACGAGCCCTAATGTTCATTAAGGAAATTAGTTATTTCCCCTAACAATTTTGACATTGGATCAAATATTAATATTTCTAAATAATAGCCTCATTTCTAAATTTTGCTTTTGTTCTTTTGGCAACTGTTTCTTTGGATTATTATAATTGGAAGCATTGATTAAGAAATAATTTAGTCATACCCCCCCCCCAAAAAAAAATCATTAATTGGTTCCAACTCTGTTTTTGATGCAAACCAGATTTAATGCCATAAAATGAGAGCAAACACCATAAACCTAGCGTAGATAACTAACGAAACAATATAACTATTGCTAAACCTTAAAGACATTAAGAACCCTGAGATCACAATATTTTTCAAGTATGATATAGGATAATGATAAAAATGGCGATAAAGACTCCTGACTTAGAGTTTCATATTGTGAGCTAGGTGTGGGGCTTAGAATATGCTGACAAAATCCTCTGAATTAGGAGTGACATGAGTATGATACTAAACTGTATATGGTGGTGAAGCTCCAGTTCTGGATCTCTAGGAAGTATGGAGTACCTCTTTGTTCCCATTATTCCCAGGTCCACTCTGACCCTGTTTTTAGTTTCAATTACAGACACATTAATCCTATTATATATATATGTGAGAATGGGAAATGAATCTGACAATATGAGGAAAAAATGAGTAAAGAAAAGAAATGTAGATGGATAAAAATGAATTTTATCGATATCACTTTTAATCGATATCACTTACACATGTGTTTCGGTCTGTTTATCAAAATGTATACGGATTTACAATATAAATTATACCCATCCACCTGAACTTTAAAAAAATTTTAACCGTCCCTAAATGGCGTCTGCGTTCATAAACATTTTAAAAAATATTCTTTTTCGAACTTTTTGAAATTCTATTCTCGTCTCCAACTCAAAAAATAAAAATACTACTCTAATGAAGGTCGGCAAAATCTGTGTACGGAACATTTTATGCATTTTTCCTATTATTATTATCATCATCATTTCAACTCCATCTGATTATTTTAATAATAATAATAATAACGTAAATCCGTATACATTTTGATAAACAGACCGAAACACATGTGTAAGTGATATCGATTAAAAGTGATATCGATAAAATTCATTTTTATCCATCTACATTTCTTTTCTTTACTCATTTTTTCCTCTCATATATATATATATATATATATATATATATATATATATGTATAAACTCCTCTGCACAAGCAGGATGCGACACAAGGTCAATTTCTTAAGCGGAGTTTAACAGGGCAGAATTTTGTTTTCCTTCTCCTAGACTGGTTACCTAGCTACGGTTAAAGAGCCCGCTCTGCCCTACTATACAGGACCGGGTTAGCTCAGTCAGTAGAGCGTTCGGCTAGAAACCACAAGATTCCTAGTTCGATACCGGTCCCCGCCAACTCAGCGTATGAGTAGCACAGGGATCTGTGCGGTAAAGTAAGGAGCTGATGGTAGGTGTGGCGCTCCACCTCAGATGCTAAAAACAATCTCCTTGGTCTAGCGCTATTGAAAAGGGGATAGACTCCCTCGCTGACTGGCTGATACCGACTTTAGGCCGCCCCGTCGACTTTTTATATATATATATATATATATATATATATATATATTTCCCATTTTTTATTTTTGGCTAAAAGTTGTAAGAAAGATAAAATTGTTTTGTAATTGAAGAAATATTTTTTTTTTTCAGAGTGACCAGCATGCCACGCCGTGTGAAAATAGAATCTAAGAGTCTGTATGATTTGGATGCTGGTGACAGTGATGAAGATAACAATACAGTCTACAATTTAAAGTCAGCCAAGTCTTCAGGTAATTTATTAATTTAAAAAAAAAAGTAATTTACATGTTCTGTGAAAAATAATGACAATATTCAAATTTTTTTGCAATTGTATTATTCTTGAAATGGAGTAAAAAAAAATATCTTGCTCTGAATTTTTGTTTAATATTCATTTCTATCTGCGAGCTAAAAATAATTAAAGACAAGTAAATTATGGTGTCTTTATTTTTCAAATTTATAACAGAAAATTTTTTTTTTCTATATCTCAACATATATTTATGTTGACCATTGAACAATTTTGAAGTTTTCTTTATAAAATTTGATCTAAAATAAACTTATGTTTTTAGAATCCATTAGAATAAATATAGGTTATATTTTATGTAGTGAAAAAGAGTCTATTACGATAGAAACAGGTGTCATAAATTGCTATTTCTGTTATGTAGAGAAGAGTCCATTAGAATACAAATGGGTGATATTTTATGTAGATGTGGTCAAATCATTTTGATACACATTTTGAATCAAATCATTTTGATATACAGAGGACACAGATTGCTTATAGTACCTGCTCTTGCTTAAGTGGTTACCCAATTAAGTACTCAACAGGCTCATTGCTGCTTAACTTCGGTGATTTAGTGGGAACTGGTGCTTTCAGTGTGACATCACAGGAATATATTTTATTTAGAGAAGAAAAGTCTATTATGATAGAAATAGGTAACACATTTCTATTTCTGTTATGTAGAGAAGAGTCCATTAGAATAGATATGGGTAATATTTTATGTAGAGAAGAAGAGTCTATTATGATAGAGACAGGTATCATAAATTGCTATTTCTGTTATGTTGAGAAGACTCCATTGGAATACAGATGGGTAATATTTTATGTAGATGTGGTTGTGTTTGTTTTATAGCATATCAACCCTTTTTGGGTCATTTAATGCTGAATCAAATCATTTTGATATTCAAAGGGCACAGATTGCTTATAGTACCTGCTATTGCATAAGTGGTTACCCAATTAAGTACTCAACAGGCTCATTGCTGCTTAACTTCGGTGAGTTAGTGGGAACCGGTGCTTTCAGTTTGACATCACAGGAATATATTTTATTTAGAGAATAAAAGTCTATTATGATAGACAGGTAACCTAAATTTCTATTTCTGTTATGTAGAGAAAAGTCCATTTAGATTAGATATGGGTGCCAGGGAGGCTGTAAAATATGCCAACTCACCTCTACAGAGGGGTAAGATAGCCCCAATGGGACCATCTATTGGCCGTGGGTGGTGACCCATAATGCCTGAGGACAGGATTGCTGTGACTGTGTGGTCTGTGACCTGGGTTCTAAGTGGTCCTGTGACATGTAACGCTCCACTTTGACCCTTACTTGTTCTAGATGGGCGGTCAGAGAGGCTCCATCCAATCAGTCATCTGGTCAACTATATGATTGTCCTGACCATATTTTTCAAATTGCCTTATGGCAAATATCTAACCCTTTTTATCATGTACGTGCTCAAAGGCAGTAACTTAGGGTCCTCCACATTTATTATTATTATATTATTATTAATACACATGAAGTTAATGAAAATTATTTCTAACAAATTATCAAGAATGAAGTTATAAAAAAAGATTTGGCATTAAACGACCCACAAGGGTTGATATGCCATTAAAACACCAACTAAACCTAAATTTTATGTAGAGAAGAACAACAGTCCATTAAAATAGAGGCAGCTTACCATAATTTCATGTGGAAAAGAGTCGATTAAAATAGAGACAGGTAACCGAAATTTCATGTAGAAAAGAGTGCCAAATGGCTAACAAATTTTTTCATTAAAAAGTAAATACTTTTTGAATTTGATTTGAAACATTTTGCCAGAAAAAAAAAATTAACATTTGCGTTTGCTATAATTTTTCTTTCCAGCTATGGTTGGGCGCAGTTTCAGCCACAAATTTCAGAGCAATCCCATCACAGAAGAAGACGATGCGGTTGACAGTATAAAATCAAAGATTAATGATAAAGAATCTCTCAAAACCGATAAATTTGACCATAAATCAAGTATAAACTCCCAAATAAATGAAAAAGATGACAACAGAATTACGGCCACTTCAAGCATTAATGGTAAAAAACCCGATAAAGAGGATAAAGACGATTTCCCTGAACTTCCTATGCCTCCCAAAATCTCCCTTGGTTTTCTGAGAAACCGAGGGGAGAATCCTTACCTCTCTTCTGCATCTTCCTCTTTGTCTACATCAACACTAACGGCTTCGACAGCTTCCAGTGTAGGAGAAAAGACCAAACTTTCTGCATCGTTTAGTGGCTTGTCCAAGAACAGAAGTACGTTAAACAAACTCCTTTCAGAGACTGACCACTTGCTTGCTAGCACAAACGTAACCCCTCACATTTTTGCCGAACCAAAACCAGTTGCAAGTTTTCTGAAACCTGCCCTGCCCAAATGTCATCCAGATACCCCTCGACCAAATACAGATTCACCGCCTGTTGTAACCAATAAAGAAAATGTTGTCCCTCCTCCAAGTCGTCGTTGTCTTGAGACTTCTCTTGACAGCACTCTTAAGGCCAGTAGCCCTGCCACTTCCGATAGTTTCTCACTGAGTGGAACCTTGAAAGCCTGTACGATTACAGTTCGAGAAAATATAAACGATACAGTACTTTTTGAAGACAAGCCTGTTGATAATTTTCAAGCACCAAGTGCTTTGCCAACCACAAAAAATAAACCCTCTCAAGGATCGGCTTTGTCTTCGTCTTCCTTAATAACCAAGAATCCAGATACACCAGCTCCCAACCATCACGATAACGGAGACAAACTGGACCTTACTTTTTTCCAACCTGATTCAGCATTAGTAAGAGACAACCATTCTCCGTTACGTGTAACCCCTGCTAAATTCAATATTGAAAGTTCACGACCTTACCTTCAAGAAAGGTCATTGGAATCTGCTGGGGCGGCAACCCCCTTGCCAGAACTCAGCAAATTTAAACCAGATGGATTATCAGAATCCCATCATTGCAGCTATCCATCTTCAATAGACAGAGTGAAACCTCTTGCCGAGATGCATCCAGTTGAAAAACCTGAAAAGGCCAAACTGTTAGTAGATTCCCGTGAAGCTGAGAAAGACCAAGGATTTTTGCCTGATAAGGCACATAATCCTACTTCTTTTTCCAAGTTCCATCCTAAGGAATTGCTAGAAACGAATAAGATTATTATTCCAGAAATTAAACCTGAAGAGAAACCCAAACCTTTGCAAGAATCTTTGCAGCCAGTAGAAAAGTTGCCGCCTTCACATTCTAAGAAACCAGAACCTAATAATGATAGGCATTGTTCTGTGCCGGATACTAAATTGCAGTCGTCATCTGTGGAATCGGCAGTATTGGCACCGAGGGAACAGCCGTTGCAGAAAAATGTGCCAGAATTTGTACCCCCACAGCCTTTAATGAATAAAGAAAAGATTAGTAAGAATTCTGAGTTGGTATCCAGTAAAACTCAACTAGCGTCGGACGGCAGACCAAGTGATGATAAAGTTCAATTAGAAAAACAACGCTCAAAACCAACACAGCAGCCCAAACCAGAAATGCAACCCCAGAAATCTCAGGAAAAACCAGTCACTCAACGCAGTCGGTAAGTTTAAAAAAAATTTTTTTTGATAGTTAAAGTGGTTGTAAAAAGGCCTGTAATCTTGAACTTTAAGTGACTAAATTCCTACCATAAAATTATACTTGTGCATTATTTGAAATGAACTTAATTGTTATTAAAAAGACATTTTATGATATTTTTGAGTTAAAAACATGTATTAAAATGGATTTGAAAAGTGTCATATTTTCTCTGGGAAAATTACGTTGAATCAAAGACGGTTGCCATTGTTTACAAGCTTCTTCTCGGAAAAAGAACAAAGGGACTTAACTCTCATTGCTTTGAGAATTAAGTCCTTTTAAGACTTAAATGAGTTATTTTTGTTCTTGGTAATGGATTTCTTTTAAGATTTATTACTGAGATTTTTGCTCATACTCATTAAGATAAAACCAAACAGTTAGAAGTCAATAAAATTAAGCACATATTTATTAAAATCAAATTTTTAAGATCAATATGCAAATTAGCCTTCCCGTTAACACTGTAAACCAATATTTTGTTGTATATATAAATACAATTGCATGTTATTATTATGTAGATAAGGCCATCAGTATTAATAATGTAAAACAATTTTATTAATAAATGAGGTTTAAATAAATTTAAAATCAGGGAGAATGTGACATAAATAACTAAGGGAATTGTGACTTGAGTAGGGCTATAGTTTCAGTTACAGACAGACAAACACACAATCTCCATTATAATAAGAGATATATATTGAATTTGACTTGGGGATATTTTTATTTGATATTTGTGTTTATTTTATTTTTTTATTTTAGATTCTGTATAGAAATCAAATTTAAACATTTTTTTTTTACTTTCCAGTAAATTTTCTTTACTCTATAAAAGCTGATATGTTATAATTTTGCCAATAACTTTTTTTATTTGTTTGTTTGTCATTGCATTACACAAAGCTGTCTAGAAATACAACTACCAAATATTCTGTAGTTACTAATTAGACCCTGGAGGATGTTTTAGGTTATTAGTTTTTGAAAATTATTTGTATTTATATCACTGTTAGGTTATATATCACTAGTTGTATTAGATATACCATATAGATGTGTGTAATGTAGGAAATGGACTTGTCGGCCCAAGTTCAAATCCTGAACAAGGCTGTTTGCATTTTGCATAGTACTTATACCCTTGGGAAAGGTATGCATCCAAATATTCTCTCTCCAGCTATGGGTAAATAGTAGGATAGACTGGACTCTTTAACCATGGTTAGGTAAACAGTCTAGGAGAAGGAAAACTCTGAATTCAAACCTGTTAAAGAAATTGACCTTGTGTCATATCCTGCTCATGCGGAGGGATTGGTAAATATATATATATATATATATATATATAGGAGAAGGAAAACTGAATTAAAACCATTTAAACTCCATTTAAGAAATTGACCTTGTGTGGAGGGGTTGGTATATATATATATATATATATATATATAATGAATAATATATATATACTTTTTTAATGAATAATATATATATACATGTGAATGTATATATATATACATGTTTTAATGAATAATATATATATATACATGTTTAAATGAATTATATATATATATATATATATACATGTTAATGATAATATATATATATATATATATATACATGTTTAATGAATAATATATATATATATATACATACATGTTTAATGAATAATATATATATATATATATATACATACATGTTTAATGAATAATATATATACACACATACATGTTTAATGATATATATATATATATATACACATACATGTTTATATATATATATATATATGTATATATATATAATATATATATATATATATATATATATACACATACATGTTTATATATATATATATATATATATATATATATATAATGTTTAATGAATGACTAAGACTAATTTTTCACCTCAAAAACAAGGGGGTCATTCATTTGGTTGAAAGTGACCCCACATAGCCTATACCTAAACTAAAGGGTATTACTTAACATTGTTTACTATTTATAACACTTGTGCATATAATAAGTAGCCTGTTAGCTGGGGCTTTAGAATACACTGACTGCACATTTGCAGAGGGGTAAGACCACATTTCGGCCGGGGTGGGGGGCAGCGACGACCCGTGATGCTTAAGGACGGATTCCTGGTGGATGGATGAGCAGTCCATGACATACAAAACCCCAATTTGTCCCTTACTTAGGCTAGGCGTTTGGTTGGAGTGGCGCGCTCTGATTGTCCTGACCCTAAATAAAAATATACTAAGAGTATAAATCAATGACATATTAAAAAATTAATTCAAAAAATGATTGAAATAAAACAAATTAAAGGATAAAATGTAATAAAAAGCAAATAAACAACAAAAGAAAAAAAATCCAAATAATAATAATAAAAATAAGCAACTTAAAAATAAGAATATATAAAGAATAAAAGATAAAAAAACAGATATCTATTAATAATGGAGATTCGCTTCCGGTTTTTGTCTGTAACAAAAATTACGTCACTGCTTACGTCACATTACCCAAAATCATCATAACAGAATAAATACACTCAAAATTTGAACATGCAACATTAGACAGTCCTCATTGTTTTTTAAAACAAGTTTTAATAAATACATGACTGGTATTATATATCTATATATAATTTTATTTTAATACATATTTAAAGTTTACATTTCAAATTGTTTTATTTTTTAATCCTTTAATGAATTTGATGATTTTACTTACTTAGGGTACAAACTCGCTGATATTGAATTTTTACTCCCACTCCTCAGGCAATCTGTTTCAAAAATCTATTTTTACATCGCCTGGAGGGTTTTTTTATTTTGTACTAGTATAGAAAAATAATTTTTATTAGTTTATATATGATTATAGATAAAGATTTATTTTTAAATTTTTAAATCCCTGGCAATGTCAGGTAGCTCTGCTAGTTTATATTAAAGATGTTTATCCCTTTTGGCAAAAACATTCATTCTCATGAAAATTCTTTTTTTCTTGATTTTCAAGGGAAGAAAATCCTGCTGCAAGTTCCCAAGGACCCGTTACATATACAATGAGTCTTAATCAACCAATCACAGCAAAGGTAAGAAGAAGGGGAGGAGGAGGAGAATTTTTGAGGCCCCCCTCTCCCTTTTGTTTCTGTTTGGAAAATGTTATAATTTTGGTGTCTGCACAATGTCTCAAATCTAAGTTGGTAAGTCTATGATTTGGATTTTCTGGCTTTGTTCAAAGAATATCCAGAAGTATTACACAATCATTTTTATTAAGTGTATACTAGTGAGTAAAAAATATCAGTGATCCCAGGGGGCCATCACCTCAGGCAGCATGTACTCCTTTGTCTAAAATGGGCAGGGCTGGGTTTATTGCCCAGTGCCTGAGGTGCCTCAAAAGAGGAATAGGCGATGGGATTCACACAATTTTTAAACACTAGCCTTGCATGAGCTTTGGTTTGTGTGTGGTTCCCCACTATGAGGATCCTTCTGTTCGACTGACATGGTTAGATGTATAGTGAGCAAATAAGAAAAAAAATTTAGTCTTGGTTGTTTTTTGCTACTTTTTAATTTAAGATTTTAATGGGATTTTTTTTCAACATTGAGAACCTAATAATGAAGATGTCACCGAAGAAGAAATATTCTCAACTTAATGAAAAAATACAGAATTATTCTTGCATTGCTGAGTCTTGAATTTCTTGGAATTAAACATTTTTTTTTAAAGCTCCTGACCTTTTGTTTAACTTTAGCATGTTGTTTAACATTATTTTTAAATGTTTTAAATATTTCTATATCATTTATTTTTACTAGCAAAAATATGTGACCTCTGGGCACAAGTATTTAAGTTTTAATATAATTAAATATTATATCGAATTAGAAAGACTAATGACTAATTAGAAAGACTACGAAAACAAAGAAGAAAGACTAAGAACACAAAAAAGATTACACTTATTTTTACACAAAAAAGAAGACTAAGACACAAAAAAAGATTACACTTATTTTTACACAAAAAAGAAAGACTAAGAACACAAAAAAGAAAGACAGAACACAAAAAAATTACACTTATTTTTACACAAAAAAGAAAGACTAAGAACACAAAAAAGAAAGACTAAGAACACAAAAAAAGATTACACTTATTTTTACACAAAAAGAAAGACTAAGAACACAAAAAAGAAGACTAAGAACACAAAAAAGATTACACTTATTTTTACACAAAAAGAAAGACTAAGAACACAAAAGAAAGACTAAGAACACAAAAAAAGATTACACTTATTTTTACAAAAAAAGAAAGACTAAGAACACTAAGACACTTATTTTTACAAAAAAGAAAGACTAAGAACACAAAGAGACACAAAAAAGATTACACTTATTTTTACTTTATTCTAATTGATTTCAATATAAATTATACATAGGATTGTTTTAATACATTATAGAATAAAACAATAATATCAGAAATCAATAACACCAAACAATTATTTATTAAACACAGTTTTGTTAAAACCAGTATACAAATTATATACACCATATACTATGTAAACATGTATTTCTTAATGATATATAACACACATTGCAGGATTTTTAAACACATTAATAACATAGGCTGTTTTGAGGCAAATCTATCTCTTTATAGAGGCATTGTTGATAAATAGAATACTAAATAAAATTGAATAATGATTATTTAATAATCATTGAGAATATAATGTAAATAACTAAGGGAATTGTAATTTGGTGGTTACGTTTTGGTTATTATAAGAAGATATATGCTAATTAATAGTCATCTATTTACTTACTGCTCTCTGGGCACATGGACATTACTTGTTGGTTATTTAAACTTGTTCATTTTTTCTTTTTAATAGAAACATCGATCTTTGACTGTCAATGGTAAAACGTATATGATCCTGAAGATGGTAGGACGAGGAGGAAGCAGCAAGGTTAGTATTTATCTGTATTCATTTAACAATTCCTTTATTGTTCAGTGTATCCTTTTACATATATATATGTGTGTGTGTATATTATATATTATATATTCATCATCATGTCGTGCAGGCAGCACGGATATCCATGATAATCTCTCGCCAACCTTCCCTATCATTCATCGCCACAGGGAGTTCTTCTTCGCTGCAGCCAGCATCTTTACATAGCTGGTCGATATAGGTCCTTGCTGGGCGGCCCACACTGGCATGTCCATGTGTTGGCTTCCACAGGAGAACATCACTTATGAGTTCATCCTTGCTTCTCCAGCAGTGCCCTGCATGCCTAGTCCGTCTCACTCGGATAGTCTGTGAGATAGGGGGCAGGTGACCATACAGCTGCTCCCTTGTGGGATGCCGTTTCCACAACTTGTTCAGAACTGCTCGCAGCATTTTTGTGCAGCTCCCATCTAGCTTATTCTCGAGGCGCCTCGTTAGGGTCCAGGTAGTGCAGCCATACAGCAGTACTGATATGACTACAGCCTGGAAGAGATGTCGCTTTAGCTTGTCAGTGAGATCAGACTTCCATATGACAGACAATTTGTTTGTGGCCATCCATGCC
The DNA here is from genome assembly GCA_023376005.1 of Doryteuthis pealeii. NCBI lineage: Eukaryota > Metazoa > Mollusca > Cephalopoda > Myopsida > Loliginidae > Doryteuthis > Doryteuthis pealeii. Next base: position 1,040,630 of record CM042174.1, read on the forward strand.
TTTCCTATTCGTGTGTTAATATCGTTATCTGTGGATGAGATATTACTACCCAGGTACGTGAATTGTTATACTGGCTTAAGGGGCTTACCATCTAACGTGGAGATGTCTCCTTTCTTTCTGAAGCTCATGAACTCTGTTTTAGCAGAGTTCACATGCAGGCCGATGCTTTTTGCTGCCTCCTCCAGGCTATGCAGTAGTGCCTCAGCCTGTGCCGGTGTATCTGCAAGAAGTGCGAGGTCATCAGCATAGTCTGCATCTGTGACTGTTTGTGCAGGATATCTCCTGCTTCTTGCCTTTCTTAGTGTAAAACCTTTTTCTTTTATGGTATCTAATGATGTTATATATATATATATATATATATATATATATATATATATATATATGTCATCATCATGTCACGCCAGCAGCATAGATATCCCTGACAATCTCTCGCCAACTGTCCCTACCACTCATTGCTCTCGGCAGGTCCTCTGCGCAGCATCCAGTATCCGCACAGAGCTGATCAATGTAGGTCTTTGCTGGGCGACCCACCCTGGTGTGCCCATGTCCTGGTTTTCACAGGAGGATATCACTTATGAGTTCATCCTCTCTTCTCCAGCAGTGTCCAGCATGACTTGTTCATATCACGATGTATATTTTCATTTTTAGTTTTATCTGGACATACATACACACCAATTGCCCTTGATATATGCATAGATATAGATAGATAACTGTTGTGGGGTTTTAAGGGTCAAAAATAAGACAAATGACTGATAACAATGTATACAAATGTATTGAACAAAAGGAGTAGAAATTTACAGCAAAGAAAGTGGAGATTGCGTCCGACCAATACAGTTACGAGCTGACTCGCATTTGCTTCGTCTCTAGCCACAATTGTTCCTGTTACTTATAGTAGCCATTGGTGCATTTCATTTATGTCCATAGGTTATATCACCTATAACAATAACCATATGCAAAAAACTCACCCAAAAAAAAATTATAAACATACAATAAACATGATTCCCTAAGCTCTAGGCATAAAATAACCCTAGACTAGTTAACATGCCATTAAAATCAGTCATATTGTATAAAACAGAGGTGATATTTTTGTCTGGTGAATTGAATTGATAGTTTTTTTGTTTGACTCTTTGGCTAGTTGTTTATTTTTATTTTTTATTTTATTTTTTTGCTTCTTTTTCAATTTTCTTTACACTATGTGTAAATATTATTTCTTTTCATCTTTGATCTTCTTCTTCGTCTTCTCTGCTGCTGTCAGCTCTCTTTGCCCTTCAGCGTGTGTTGCACTTTACAATTTGGCAATTAATTAAAGTGACTCTTGTCTTACCAACTTGTTGCCAAATCATCCACTCCGTTTTTCTTTGAGACTTACTTTCACTTGGTATTGTTGTTGTTGTTAATAGTCAACACCATACTCCGTCACTTTGTATTATTGCCGCTTATGCTCACAATAACGTGATACTTTGGCAGTGATGAAGCACTTACCAAAGTTTTGATATTTGCTTCTAGGCGTCGGCCCAACGTTGCCGTGACGTACGTTCCAGTATCCCCCCCCCCAAGTTTTAGTGTATTTTGTAGAAACAAAATATTGGATAAATGATATACAATTTATTTCTCCCATTAAACCAACTTTAAAGTTTAGATATAAATACTTATGAAAGGAAAAATTATGCTTACATAGAATATACCAGCAGAAGAACCTGGTGTTGCCTGGGATAAAAAGTTAAACTGCAAAAAAGCTCTGGAGAGTGTGGAGTACCCCTTCATCGCCTTGAAACCAAATCAATCCTGGCAAATGGGTTGGGTAAATACCTACTGCCCTTCCTTTTCAGCACAATTATTCCAGTGAGTTAGGTACACTTAGCGTCAAGCCCTAGCATCTATATGATTGTCCCAACCCTATTGCCCTTATGGCAAACCTCCAACACTTTTTATATATGTGCTAGAAGGTGGTAGTTGAGGGTCTTAATGTTAAACCTTATCTGATGGTGAAGTTCCAATTCTGGAACTCTGGGGAATGTAGTGTATCCCTTCATCACAGTTGCTCCCTGGTCCACTCTGACCCGGAGTTGTAGTATTTGTTTGGGCCCCATCTACGGGTTAAAAGGAAAAATAAATTTAAAGAAAAATGTGTTTAAAAAATAAATTGAATGAATCAAGTAAAACGTCTTTGGCATAAAATAACCCAACAAGGTTTGACATACCGTAAAATCCAACCAACCAACCAACCAACCAAGGATGCTAAAACACATTTTGTTAAGTAAACATTCATTCTGTTTGCTTTCTGATTCCTGGGATTAATTTTCTTCCAAAAGTCCCAGTGTTCTCCTCGTTCTTTTTGTCTTGCCTTTTGCAGATACCATTAAAATACTCTGAGGTCAAGGGAGTTCACATAAAAAGTTTCATCAAACTTTGTCCACTGTCGCCTTCATGACTTTGGCAAAAAAAACAACTGAATTTTGCCTAATATATCTCATAGTCCAGTATGTTTTGCATAGAGCTGCCTAATTGTGCCTCACGTTAGCGAAATATTGCAAAACTTTTGACTCATCCTAGTATATCTCATAGTCTAGTGTGATTTGCATAGAGCTGCCTAATTGTACCTCACGTTACCAAAATACTGCAAAACTTTTGACTCACCCTAGTATATCTCATAGTCCAATGTGATTTGCATAGAGCTGCCTAATTGTACCTCACGTTACTAAAATACTGCAAAATTTTTGACTCACCCTAGTATATCTCATAGTCTAGTGTGATTTGCATAGAGCTGTTGAATTGTTCCTTACATTACCAAAATATTGCAAAACTTTTGACTCACCCTAGTATATATATATATATATATATATATATATATATATATCTTATTATAATGGAGATTGTGTGTTTTTCTGTCTGTAACCGAAACTATATTCCTACTCAAGTCACAATTCTCTTAGTTATTGACATCACATTCTTCATGATTTTATTTTTATCTAAACCTCAATTATTAATAAAATTGTCTTACATTATTTATACTGTTGACTATGTCTACATGCTATCAACATGCAATTATATTTATATATACAACAAAATAGCGGTTTACAGTGTGTACGGGAAGGCTAATTTGCATATTAATATTAAAAAATCGAATTTAATAAATATGTGCTTAGTATTATTGATTTCTAACTGTTTTGTTTTATTTTAATGAATATAAGCAAACATCTCTTCAATGAATCTTAAATGAAATCCATTAACAAGATAAAATAACTGTAATTTTATTCTTTACTTCCTCTAACTAAATACTTAAATTAGAAAAAATAACAATGAAAGACGAGAGTGATGGAAGAGTAAGTTTCAGTTGTTCCATTTTTTATTATACTCCCTCTGTTTCAAATCTTTTATTATACCCCCTCTGTTTCAAATCTTTTTATCTGTATTCTTATTTAGTTTCATTAGCCTTTCTAATTTAATACAATATTTTATTACATTAAAACTTAAATACTTGCACCCGGAGGGTGCATATATTTGCTAGTATATATATATATATATATATAAGATACAGAAAGGCCCTGGAAAATAGATTTTTTAATCACAAGCTATCCTTTTAAAATGATTGAAAATGAATTTTAAAGTTTTAGATTTAAAAGTAAAACTGTAAAAACATTAAAATGTAGTGTAGTTAAATTTCATAAGATAAGCTTGTTTAAATTACACTTTTTTGAATAAAGCAATTTATAACAATTTATTATTGTAAATAAACAAATTGTGAGCATAAATTTGTAGATAATTGAAATTTATATAAATTCTATATAATCTGATAGATGAATCAATAATATGATACAAAGAATAAATGAATAGATAAATGAATAATCATCTCTTTGCTTATTTGATTTAAAATACATTAGTTTTTTAGAGTGATTAAAATAACACCGTTACAGAGATGCTGATAGGTACATGTCCTGCATCACTGACGCATAAAAATCTAAAAGGATGCAGTAAAATTAAATCCATGCATCTCAGTGTTTTTTTTTTTTCTTCCTCCTCCACCATTTCCAGCTTACTGTGAATATATTTCAATATTTTTTTTTTTGGAAATTAATTATATGCTATGGGTTAGACAGCTTTAATTGTTCATAGATAAAAACTCTACAATTTATTAATTAGTTGGGACTCATCAAATTTTACAGGGACTCGTTCAAATCCAATGTATGCATGCCAGGACGCACTAAATTAAAAAGCATCACTGCAGTTATATGGTTTGAAGTAACTATTCCTATTTAATAATAATAATTTTGCACACAATTATATGCTGCCCTGTCGGCTGGGGCGTTAGAATGCAACGACTGCACCTCTGCAGAGGGGTAAGACTCCCCCAATGGGGCCACCTGTTGGCCGTGGGTGGCGACCCGTGATGCTTAAGGATAGAGCCCAGGTGGATGAGCAGTTCATGACATGCAATACTCCACTTTGGCCCTATCTTGGGCTAGACAGGCAGTCGGAGAGGCCCCCTCCGATCAATCTCAAGCCCTAGCACCTATATGATTTTCCCAACCCTATTGCCCTTATGGCAAGCCCCATCCCTTTTTATCATATGGATGCTAGAAGGTGGTGGCTGCGGGTCTACATGTCCTGGGAATGACGTTAAACTCTATCTGATGGTGAGGTTCTAGTTTTGGAGGTTTGGGGAATGTGGAGCACCCCTTCATCACCATTGCTCCCTGGTCCACTCTGGCCCGGAGTGGTAGTACCTGTTAGGGTCCCATCTATGGGTTAAATAGAAAACTGTATTTATAAAAAAATGTATTATCCATTAAGAATTGATTTATTTCAAAACTTTATCGGCATTAAATAACCCACTGAGGTTGATATGCCGTAAAACAAAAAACAAAACAAAACAGAATTATATGATATGAAGCATTCTTATCTATTACAGAGGAATCCCTGTGGTGTAGTGGATAAAAGTACTGGATAGCAACATCATATTAAGCAAGTTCAAACTCGAGTCTTGTTATTATGTTCACTTTTGGACTAGTACCCTTGGGAAAGGTATGAACCCCCCTCATCGTCTGGGGCTTTAGAATACACTGAATGTCTGCAGAGGGGTAAGACCCCCCGGACACACACTCACCGTATTGGACCACCTAGTGGCTGTGGGTGGCGACCCATGATGCTTAAGTATGGAAGCCTAGTAGCTGAACAGTCCATGACATGCAACACTCCACTTTGGCCCTTACTTAGGCTAGACGGGCCCTCTCCGATCAATTGGTTGGTCACCTAAAGCCCTAGCACATATGATTGTCTCAACCCTATTGCCCTTATGGCAAGCCCCAATTATTATATTTTTTTTATCATATATGTGCTAGAAGGTGGTAGCTGAGGCTATCGATGTCCTTGGGATTGACATTAAACTCTATCTGATGGTGAAGTTCCAGTTCAGGAGCTTGGGGAATGTGAAGTACCCCTTCATTACCATTACTCCCAGGTCCACTCTGACCCAGATTGGTAGTATTTGTTAGGATTCCATCTATGGTTTAAATAGAAAAAAAATGTTCTAAAAGAATGTGTTAAAAAAAATGTTGGGTACCCATCAAGAATGAATAAAAAATAAAATGGTCTTCAGCATAAAATAACCCAACAAGTGTTGACATGCCGTAAAATCCAACCAACCAACAACTAACCTATTTAATAATGATCTTTTAGGCTTGTTTCACACGAACATGCCCCGTGTGTCCATGTCTCTGGTTTACCGTTGCGTTGGTAGCTAGCGGTGCTGCCCAACTCTGCGTTGTGACCGTGCTGTCGTCGAAGTTAGTCATTCGATTTAACTGTTGGCGACTATTTTCATTGTACCACTGAAGGGCCAGTTTAGCTCAGTCGGTAGAGCACTAGACTAGGAATTCTTGGTTCGATGCCGGCCCTTGCCAACTCAATGTATGAGTAGCACAGGCATCTGTGTGGTAAAGTGAGAAGTTGATGGTAGGTGTGTCGCTCCACCTCTGATGCAAAACCAATCTCCTTGGTCTAGTGAAAAGGGATATACTCCCTCGCTGTTTGGCTGATACCGACATTAGGCCACCCTGATGACTTTACTTTTACTTTATTCTTATATAATACGGGGACTCCCTGTGGCGTAGTGGCTTAGTTGCGACATCATAGTATCTGAGTTCAAACTCCAGTCTGGTTATTGCAGACTAATACCCTTGGAAAAGGTATGAACCCCCTCATCCCCCAGCAGATGGGTTAAATAGTTCCTCTACTGTTCTTATACATGGATGGTTTTGGCAGTAATTAACCCTTGAAGGTTAATATGCCATTAAACAAAGAAACCTATCTAATACAAATAATTTGTGTACAGTTGTATGGATTCAAGTATTCCTAAATGAGGGTGTGCTTAAAAGTTCATACATTGATGTCATATCTGCTGTCGATGACTTTTCTGACCAATGGGATACAAGCACTGCAATACCTACACGATTAAACTCTATCTGATGGTGAGGTTACAGTTCTGGAGGTTTGGGGAATGTGGAGCACCCCTTCATCACCATTGCTCCCTGGTCCACTCTGACCCAGAGTGGTAGTACCTGTTAGGGTCCCATCTATGGGTTAAATAGAAAAATGTATTTATAAAAAAATTGTATTATCCATTAAGAATTGATTTATTTCAAAACTTTATTGGCATTAAATGACCCACTGAGGTTGATATGCCGTAAAACAAAACAAAACAAACACAAACAAACACCTACACGATTTTAGCAAAAGTATTCAACGCTGTTGAATTGTGCCTTACATTACAAAAATATTGCAAAACTTTTAACTCCACCTGGTGTTATATAATTTTTTGTACTTGTATGTTGGTTTATTGGAGATTATTGTTGGTGATTGGAAAAGATAAAAAGTTTTGTTTTTTTGTTTTTTGAAATACAGAAATCAATGGCAGGTATGCCTATCCCTGGGAGATTAGTATGAATCAGATTTTGAAGACCCCCCCCCCAAAAAAAACCCCACCCTATTATTACTAGCATTGCATCCACATAGGCTTGTTTATATATTGATTGTAATTATGTATTGTCTAATTTCAAATATTACTTAGTCTTACTACTTCTCTGTTATGAAGTATTGATCATAAATCTCTAGAAATGTTATTTTTGTTATTCATTACCATAAGTGGTTTTGTACACTTTTTTTTTTGTCTCTTAACCAATAAATCTGAGTACTATTCTATTATACACTGTAAGCCCAATATTGTGGGCTCAGAGCAGGGCGGTAGAGTTGGAACACAAAACCTCCGACTCTGACTCCTCTTTATGCAAATAAGTGATGACAATTCATAATAAATATAAAACCATGATTTTTTTATAATCTATTTATATGGAGTGTATACTGTATAACTTTATAGACTAACTAGGGCCATATATATATATATATATATATATATATATATGGTCGAAATAAATTATTATGGGATGGCGGTTTGTTAAGCTTTTCTTTCTTTGAAAGTTAAATATTGCTCTATATTTAATCTAATTCATTGATTATTATACATTGAACTCTCTTTAGGGATTTATAAAAATCCTTGTATGAATTATATGTTTGCACCTATAGGAGCATACAGTATGGTTATACAGTGAGGTTTTGAAGATCCCAAATAGAATCATACCTTACATATATATATATATTTACCAACCCCTCTGTATGAGCAGGATGTTACACAAGGTCAATTTCTTAAGCGGGGTTTAACGGGGTTGAATTCAGTTTTCTTCTCCTAGACTGGTGGTTAAAGATCCTAGTTTGCACTATTTACCCATAGTTGTAGGGAGAGTAGTCGGGTGCATACCTTTCCCAAGGATATTAGTGCTATGTGAAATGTAAACAGCTTCGTCCAGGATTTGAACTCTGGTTGACAAGTCCATTTCCTATGACTCTAACTATTACACCACACACCTCCGTGAAACTAGGGCCATATAAAGTGTAAATTCAACTGGAGTCGGAGTTGGTATAGTTTTACCGACTCCAACTCTGATGACTTCTTAATTACTTCCGACTCTGATTCCTCAAACAGGTCATTTAAGATACTAATAATAAAAGACAAGATGGACACATTTCCACACTGGATGTCAAGCATCTGAAATTAGTTGACCAATTCACATCCCTAGGTAGTAATATCTCATCTATAGAAAATGATATCAATATATGCATAGGAAATGCATGGACAGATTATCAATCATATAGAAATCTGAGGTCTGATAAGATAAAGTGAGAATTCTTTCAAGCTGTAGCTGTGTCAGTGCTACTGTATGGCTGCACCACCTGGACTCTAACGTACAGCTTTGTACTGCTTTTTCTCCAAGCGTCACAAAATAAAGATGCTGTGTGTGGTCTTGAACAAATCCTGTAAGCAGCACTCTACAAAAGGGCAGCTGTATGGCCACTTGCCTCCTATCACCTAACCATCTGAGTAAGATGTACAAGATACACTGGGCACTGCTGGAAAAAAACAGGGTCGAGCTTATAAGTGATGATATCCTATGGGCACCTATACACCAGTATGTGTCAACCAGCAAAAAAAACAACATCAATCATCTCTGTGCGGATACCAGATGCTGTGCTTGAGGACCTGCCAAGAGTGATGTCCAATAGAGACGGGTGGCGAGGAATAGTCATGGAGATCTGTACTGTTGGCACGACTTGATGATTTTAATTCAATGATGGGATAGTTGTAAATAAAGATGTCTCCATTCTGAAGAATGTGTTTTATGATTAGTAGGATTTTTATTTTTATTTAAAAAAATTTTTTTTTTTTTTGTGAGCTCAAGTCCAAGGTATCTACTGGTTGTAGTAAAAGTAGTAGGCAGCTTATTTTATTGATTGTAAATCTCTAGAAATTTTATTGTTGTCATTCATTATCGTAAGTGGTTTTGTACATTTTTTTTTGTCTTTTAACCCTTTGAGCCAATAAAACTGACATTTTGAGTTGAGTACTATTTTATTATACACTGTATGTATTCACCAACCCCACCGCATGAGCAGGATGTGACACAAGGTCAATTTTTAAATGGAGTTTAACAGGTTTAAATTCAGAGTTTTTCCTTCTCCTAGACTGGTTACCATACCAAAGTTAAAGAGCCCAGTCTGTCCTACTATTTAAGGACACTTAAGGGAGAATAGTTAGCTGGGGACTGTAAAATTTTTAAGTGCCATCCTTGGCCAGTTGAAAAGGGCTAAAAGAAAGTCCTATGTTATGGAATCCTTTGGTAAGCGTATAAGTCCTACCCTGCGTATTGTTAAAGGTTCAGTGATTTAATCCTATGTCCGTCGTCCATGAATGTTACAGTAATTATGACCAGTAGGTGGTTTAAGTATTGTATCAGCCTCAGAGTACTGCCAGTGATTGGCCAAGAAATAGATCACATGATTCTGGCCTAGTCTATAAGTAGGAGCGGGGATCTAGCACACATCTGATATATCAAAAAATCTCAACAGAGACCACTTATGGCACCATCCCTGTGAAACTCCCCACATGAATGCTCGTGCGGAGCCAGCTTATCCCACATTAAGTAAATGCTGTGATACATATACACAATCTATTACTGTTCATTTGACAGTCCCGTCGGCTCGGGCTTTAGAATACCCCAACTGTACCTCTGCAGAGGGGTGAAACTCCTCCAAACAGTCCATGACATGCAACACTTCACTTTGGCCCTTACTTAGGCTAGACAGGTGGTCGGAGAGATCCCTGCCAATCAATCAGCTAGTGACGTCAAGCCCTAGCACCTATTTGATTGCCCAACCCTATTGCTCTTATGGCAAGCCTCAACCCTTTTTATAATATGGGGGCTAGAAAGCGGTTACTGAGGTTCTTCATGTCCTGGGTATGATGTTAAACTCTAATTGATGATGAGGTTCCAGGTCTGGGGAATGTGAAGTTTCTTCCAAACTATCACTACGAATCTTTCAAAACTTTACTGGCATTGAATGGTCTACTGTGGTTGATATGCCATAAAAAAAACAAAACCAAAACAAAACAAACTGTTCATTTGAAAAATGTCTCAATATTTCAATGTGTACTTGAAGTAATGGTGAAGTTTAAATTCTGGAGCTCTGGGGAGTGTGGAGTACACCTTCATCACCATTACTCCCAGGTCCACTCTGACAAGGTTGACATGCCATAAAACCCAACCAACCAACTAATTGTATCTTGATTATTTTGTATTGATCTAAATGTTCGTTTTTATTTTTCAGGTGTACCAAGTACTGGACCAATCGTATAACATGTTGGCTGTGAAACACATTGACTTTGAAGGTGCGACTGATGCAACAATTCAGAGTTACATGAATGAAGTGACACTTTTGAAACGTTTGCAATACAGTGACTTGGTTGTCAAATTATATGACTAGTAAGTGGTCACATCTTCAAATCATGAGTTTTCTTTGAATTCCTTTTTATTTTTATTTAAAAAAAAAAAAGAATGCTTTTGACAATATTAACTCTTAACGTCCTATGCTGCCTCATTCCACCCATCCGGAAGTCACATTCATTTTCCTAATCTATCCCAAATGATAGCCTTTGTTTAAATGTAATATTAAACATATTTAGAAGTCTTTATTTTTGGAAAATAAATCAGGTAACTTTAAATGAAAAGGCCATTTTTAGCCATTTTTTTATAAATCCTTATACCAATGGGGCTCTGGACTTGGAAAATTCTCAACAGGATGTTAAGAGTTAATAGTGTTTTTGGTCAGACACCTGTCATAATATAAATGTTATAGTTTATTGGTCCATGTGAATTATCATCATCATATCACGCTATTAGCATGGATATCCATGACAATCTCTCTCCAGCCATCCCTATCACTCATTGTTTTCGGGGGGTCCTCTGCTCAGCATCCAGTATCTGCACAGAGCTGTTCAATGTACATCTTTGCTGGCCGGCCCACACTAGCATGCCCATGTGCTGGCTTCCACAGGAGGATGTCACTTATGATTTCATCCTGGCTTCTCCAGGAGTGTCTTGTCTGTCTTGGTTTGGTAATATAGGGCAGGTGACCGTACAGCTGTTTTCTCATTGGGTGTTGTTTCCACGTTTTATTTAGGATTGCATGCAGATAGGTTAACAATTTTGGCTTTAACTCTTTATCTACCAAATTTCCCTGGTATTTTTTACCTGTATGATGAGATATTTCCGTGTTCACTATTTATTCACCTCAGAACTCATTCTATTCAAATAAAGTCATATTATTGTTGTAATCTGAGTCCTGCTCAAATATAATGAACTAAACATCAGTGGCTTATGGTAGGATTGCAGTGGTGGAAGAGATGCTGTGAGTGGCTTAACTCTTTGCCTACCAAATTTCCCTGGTATTTTTTACCTGTATGATGAGATATTTCAATGTTCACTATTTATTCACCCCCGAACTCATTCTATTCAAACAAAGTCCTATTATTATTGTAATCAGAGTCCTTCTGCTTAGTTATAATAAGCTATCAGTTTTTGTATTTGCTTGGATGTGGTATGTGTAGATCTTAGTGATGGGAGAACCGCTGTGTTGTATTTATTTATAGGTGATGTTTAAATACATAACAAAATCAAAGTATTTATTTTGGATTAGATGAGAAATCCGACTTCACACGGGTTAAGTCAAACAGGGTTTGTTCCCGGTTTTAAAAAAATCTTAAAATGTAATATGAAGTAGCAATTTTATATAAAATTAATAATCATCTTCTATAATTCCTATACATAAATAATACATTAATTCATGTTAAAAATTCTAACAGAGATGATAAAAAAGGTGGATAGCAATGAAGAATAGACTAAAATTGGGTCACAGATATGCTATGTTCAATTTGGATATTAAAAATACCAAAAACCAATGGTTTTCTGCTGATGAGACTAAAGTGTAGTAGTATTAATAGTATAATGCTAGTGACGTTTGTTAATATCATCAAATGGATATTTTATCTATAACTTTGAAAGTTGTTGCTTGAGGGAGATTTTTTTTTCTTTCTTTTTTTTTTCCTTTTTTTTTTTTTTTTTTTTTGTTCATGGTAGATCACACCAGGGGGGATACAAAACTTGGCTTTTAACTATGGAACCTATTGATAGATCAGTGTGTTTTATTTTTTTCCCACTACCCTCCTCTGGAAAAATAAAGAAAAATATTTTCTAAAATGGTGTTTTAACTTTTGAGGTAGTTTTTGTTTCTGGATAAATGCCAATCTTGCCAGGAGGAACCTGTTGTTAAACATCTCCATTTACACTGTTTTATTGTCATATATACATTTCTATTGTTTTTTACATTGGGTTATTTGTATGGTTTAATGTAACTATATATATTTGGATAGCTAAGTAATAGTATGTATGTATATATATATATATATATATATATATATATACACACACACACACATGAATTGCTAATGGGATTTAGTTGGGTATTTCACATTCTGGTTAATAGTCAGTGTTTATCATCTCCATTTACACTGTTTTATTGTCATATATACATTTCTATTGTTTTTTTGACATTTTGTTAGTTGTAAGGTTTAATGGTTGGTTTATTGATTTTAATGGCATATCAACTTGTCTGGGGTTATGTCATGCCTAACGGTTAGGAAGTTATACATATTGTGTATTTATATTTATACTTTTTAGTAATTGGTTTTAAAAATGTGTTTGTTTCATGTCTATATTTTTGGTATAATTTTATTTCCCTCAAAAAGGAGAGAATATCCTCGATGTTGACATTTTCAAATAGATCTTTCATATTGTTTGCTTTAAAATAACGGTTTCTGATGGTTTAATGTAACTATATATTTGGATAGGTATGTAAATGTGTGTGTGTGTGTGTATATATATATATATATATATATATATATATATATATATGCATATGTGAATGGCTAATGGGTTTTAGTTGGATATTTCACATTCTAGTTAATAGTCAGTGTTTAATATCTCTATTTACACTGTTTTATTGTCATACTAGAAGTGGCTACCTGGCGTTGCCTAGTTAGATAATAAAATGTTAGTCTTGCGGATGATTGTTTTCATCTTCCATATTTCATTTATTATGTTTTAATCATAAATGCAACCAATGACTTCCCTTCTTACAATTAAAATCCTAATTTTTAAATATCTTCTCAAATATAAATAATTGTTTAATTTTTGTAGTTTCATCCACACACACACACACACACACACATACATATATAAACACTGTTTATGTAAGTATATAATATACATTTCTATTGTTTTTATATTTGCTTATTTGTAAGGTTTAATACAGTGTTAGATTCTTATAACTATTAAATGTTGCAATTTTTCTATTATTATATGTGAATTTAATGGAAACACTGTTATTGTAAATTTTGAAATTAGATAATGCTATCAAGGATATGCTTCTGGGCATAAGTATTAAAGTTTTAAGGTAATTAAATATATTAGATTAGAAAGACTTAAATAAGAACACATACAAAAGATTACACTTATTTTAATTAAATTTTAATTGGTTTCTATATAAAATAACTCATAGGATTGATTTTAATATGTTGGAGAATACAACAATAATATTAGAGATCAATAACAGTAATTATTTATTAAACCCGGTTTTCTTAAAACCAGTATGCAAATTAGCTACACGTATATTATGTAAACCTTTATTTCTTAGTGATATATAAGACACATTGCAGGATTTTTAATGCAGTAATAACATTGGCTGTTTGAGACAAATCTAACTCGGATTTTCGAGACATTGTTAATAGATAATGAGATTTATTCTATTTTATGTGTTAATGATTTTGTCTATAAATTAGATACTCATTGACACTGAATCTCCATTATAATAAGATTTGGATAGGTATGCAATAGTGTGTATATATATATATATATATATATATATATATTTGGATGTTTGTTTTTTAGAAGCATTGTTGAACAAAGTATATATTATTATTTATATTTTTGCTTGAAGGCAATTACAATGCGTATATCGCAATACATCACTGATGAGACTTAATAAAGTTGAAACAGTCTGTACGATGTTCTACACACTGAACAATCCTTTGCTGAGATTCACTTGTCATGATTATTTTCTATAATTATCGGATTTTATGCGATATACACATTGTAATTGCCTTTAAGCAAAAATATAAATAATATATAGTTGATTGGTTTCATAGTTGGATCTTTCACATTGTGGTTAGTTATCAGTATTTAAACACAAATTTCTACTGTTAGACTGTTTCTTGGAAGATTGGCTCAACAAAATTCTATTTCAAAAATACAATAAAGATGAGGACAATAGTTTGAAATATGAAAATTATTCACATCAAGCCTCATCTCATAAATATAGACAAGATGACTTATTTCGAGGTAATTAAAATAAAAAATTAAACAAGGCCCGAGGTTACAGTGGCCTGAACATTGTGTTTATACATACCACAATAAAGATAAGGACAACAGTCTGAAATATCAAAATTATTCACATCAAGCCTCATCTCATAAATACAAATTAAAACAGTCCTGTGTCATCTGAGGCAAAAAAATCATTTATTTCCTATAACTCCTACATAAACAAAGGGGAACCACTCTTAACTGATATATTATTTATTCATTTTCCCATTAAACTAACCCTTACCCTAAACCCTAACTTCTTTTTTCCTAGTAGATCAATAAATAAATAATTTATCAGTCACTTTGTTTATGTTGGAGTTCTAGGAAATAACCAAAAAAATCTTCCCCTAATGAATCTTTCTCTTTTGATTTCTGGCAAAACTTATGATTATAATAAAAGCCAATAAACTTGTTTACATACATCATTGTCTCTGAAATGAAAATGAAATGCCAACTTTGATATAAAGAATTTTGTTTCTTTATTATTAGAATAGGAAGAAAAATATTCTAAAAAATACTTTACTTTCCATCTAAATCCAAAAAAATGAAGTCTTTGTATGTTATTTGAATTTCTTAGATGAAGTATATTTTGTATAAACTAAAGTACTTACACTCGGGACGGTGGTCTTCATTTTCGTTGTTAAAACACTTTTACCTGATTTATGGTAAATTTTAAACTGATTTAAAACAAATTTTAAGGATTGAAAAAAAAAAAGTATATACACATACAGTGTATTTTGGCAGCATTTTTTCTTTTAAACATGTTTCGTTAAACTGTACTGACAATTCTTGTCGGACGAGTTTTTGTTCGATCCTTTCTAATTTTCTGGCCATCTTTTTAAATGTCAGGGTGGAACTGGTGTAGCAATCCACCAAAGATTTATTTACGAGTGCAGATAGACAGGCTGAAAGTGCTCGTAAAGAAACCTTTGGTGGATTGCTTCACCAGTTCCACCCTGACATTAAAAAGATGGCCAGAAAATTAGAAAGGATCAAACAAAAACTCATCCGACAAGAATCGTCAGTACAGTTTAACAAAACATATATATATTATTTTTATTTCTAAACTCTGACAGTATAAAAAAAAAAACTCCCGGCTTTATAGTTTGTAATTACACAATACAAACTTTTGCCTAGAGAAAAAAAAAATATATAAAAAAAAGAAGAGATCAAATCATATGTAACCCCTGAAAAATATCAGATGGTGCTATAAAAATGGCCAAAAGAAAAAATACTGTAAGAGTGGCCTAAGTTAGATATATTAAAGTGCTCAATACAAAAAGTAGAGCTAATAAATAATAATAATAGATAATAGAGTAAGCCTAATGAGTCAGAGAATATCTACCTAGGTTTCTCCTAACGGACCATTAGAATTATCCTGATGATCTGTTAGGAGAAACCTAGGTAGATATTCTCTGACTCATTAGGCTTACTCTATTATGTATACTAGCAAATATATGCACCATCCGGGTGCAAGTATTTAAGTTTTAATGCAATAAAATATTATGTCAACTTAGAAAAGCTAATGAAACTAAATAAGATGCCGATAAAAAGATTTGAAACAGAGGGGGAACAATTAAAACTTGCTTTTTCTTCCCTCTCGTCTTTCATTGCTAAATTTTCATAATTTAACTATTTAGTTAAATTAGGAAGTAAAGAATAGAATTACTGTTAATATTGTTAATGGATTTCTTTTAAGATTTATCCCCGAGATTTTTGCTCATATTCATTAAGATAAAACCAAACAATTAGAAATCAATAATACTGAGCACATATTTATTAAAATCAAATTTTTGATATCAATATGCAAATTATCCTTCCCATTCACACTGCAAACTGCCATTTTTTGTATATATAAATACACTTGCATGTCATTAGTATGTAGATATGGTCAACAATATTAATAATGTAAAACAATTTTATTAATTATTGAGGTTTAAATATGAATAAAATCATGGAGAATTTGATGTAAATAACTATGTGAATTGTGACTCGATTAGTAATATAGTTTCGGTTACAGACAGAAAAACACACTATCTCCATTATAATAAGATATATATATATATATATATATATATAGTCATCCACAGACATGTTTCGACTTATCAAATCTCTTCAGTGTGGCTAGACATTTTGTTAGCTACCTACAGCCAGGATAGAACTCCGACCGATTCAGTAGCAGTTGACAGCTTAACTGCTCGGCCATCGTCACTCACAGAATGCGAAGGGGATTTTAACTATTTTAATACACACATCTGTATGTATGTAAAGGCTGCCATTGAGTGCTCCATCCCTTTTTTATAGGAGAGCATTGCATTTACACTTTAGTTGTTGGCCATCAGCAAAATCCCCTCCAAAGTGCTCAGGGAATGGGGAGCATATATAGTCACCCACAGACACGAGTTTCGACTTATCAAGTCTTTCAGTGTAGTTAGACATTTTCATATATATGCAAACATATATACACCTTATAACTTATAATGGAAGAGCGTTTGTAATGGTTAAAGTCATGGGAAATGGACTCATCACCCAGAGTTCAAATCCTGGACGTGGTAATTGCATTTCACTTAGCGCTAATACCCTTGGGAAAGGTATGAATCCTGCTCTCCCTCCAGCTATGGATTAATAGTAGGGCAGACTGGGCCCTTTAACCTTGGTTAGGCAACCGGTCTAGGAGAAGGAAAACTCTGAATTCAAACCTGTTGAACTCAGCTTAAGAAATTGACCTTGTGTCACATCCTGCTCGTGCGGAGGGGTTGGTAAATATATATAATAAATTGATATTGTTAAGTTTAGTTTATCCAAAAAAAAAAAAAAAATCTTAAGAAACAAGTACACAAAAATATAAATATGAACATACAATTAATGTGATTGCCTAATCTCTGTGCACAAAATAACCCTCGATGGACTGATATGCCATTAAAATCAATCAATCATTGAACAGTGTACCTTTGTTTTTTTTAACAACCTGTTGTAAATTTCTAAGTAACATAATCTTTTGACTTTTATTAAGGCGATGTGATTCATTTGATGAATGAGTGTCTCTTGAAAAATCTTCCCAATCTTTTAATTGAACTGTCAGGCAATTTGGAAGAGAACTAATATTAACAGTGTGTATATTATTTTCTTTTCTTTTTTTCTTTCTTCTTTTCAGTGAATTGGACTACACAGAGAACTGTCTTTATTTGGTATTGGAATGCGGGGAGACTGATTTGGCGACAATGTTCAAGAACCGAACCAAAAAAGAGAAAGTGCCTCGTGAGATGGTGAAGTTTTATTGGGGAGAGATGCTTCGAGCTGTACAAGTTCTCCATAAAGAAGGTACAGATTTTGTTTTGATTTACTTTACAACTCTTGATCCCCCCCCCCCCCCACTTCATGTCATTTGACAATCATTTACATCTAGAAGCTGACTGTAAGTGTGGCGCTCCACTTTGACAAAAAAAACAATCTCCCTGGTCTAATGCTAGTAAAAAGTAGATACATTCCCACCCTGTTGTCTGATACTGACAATAAGCCGCTCCGCAGATTGTTTTGCTGATTTTTTTTTCCACACTTCATGTCATTTGACAATTGACAACATTTACATCTGGGAGCTGACTGTAGGTGTGGCGCTCCACTTTGACAAAAAAAAATCTCCCTGGTTAATGCTAGTAAAAAGTAGATACATTCCCACCCTGTTCGTCTGATACTGACAATAGGTCGCTCTGCAGATTGTTTTGCTGAGGTGGAACGACAAACCTACTGTCAGCTCCAAGATTCTTTACTGCATAAATCATGTTACCTAAACTGTGCTATGTATGTGCTGAGTTGCTGTGGACTGGTATTGAATCTGGAACCTTGTGATTCCTAGGTGAATGCTCTATCAACTGAGCTAAACCAACTCCTTATAAAAGATAATGCAAAACAAATGAAGGGCACAAGGCTACTATTGCAGAGCAGGTCTAAAATCTGAAATATCTAAATTATGTATTCTTAAAGTCCCCTTAAATTCATGTGAATTACACAATCATCAGATAGAATAGAAAAAAAGTGAACCTTGATACCATTAGGCACCCCAGCCCAAAAAGGAACTGAATTTTGCTTTTCACTGGTTGTTAGTAAACAAAATAGCCGGCCGATAAAAACCAGTAACATTTTTATACTAAAATAGTTTTTGATTTTAATAAAAAAAAAAAAAATAGTTATTTCATGTTGTTGTTGTTAGCATATGTGAAAAAATTAATTTTGCACTAAAGATAAACTAATATTGTTATTTAAAAAAAAAAAAAACTTAAAACGAAAGACATGTTATTTATTTTCCATGTGCCTCTATAGTTAGTTAATATTAAAAAGTATTTATTTAAAAAAATATTTTGCTTGGGTTAGCAGTTATTATTATAACCTTATAATATACTTATAGGTTTAATCATTCCCGTGTTAAATGTGTCTAACATTAAAAATTTTATAATTAAAAAAGAATTGCTATTGAATAAACATGAAATAAGTAAAAAAAAAAGTGTCTTTAATAAAAACATGTCTTTCGTTTATAGTTTTATATAAAAAAAAATGCGTCTAAAAATCGTCTGTTAACAAACAACCAGATTTCAACGGTGAAAAGCAAAACATGTCCTTTTGCATCTAGGTTACAAATGGGGTGCTTAATGGTGTCTTGGTCCAAAAAAGTGGCTAGTCAACCATATTTATTGTGTAGGGATTTCATCAGTGTGTTGTTTATTCATGTGAACTACACTTGGGTATAGAATCTACATCAGTCTTTGTTTTGTTTTATGTTTTTTTCTTTGGAACAGAGGTGTGTGTGTGTGTAAACTCACTACTTCTGGTATCTTGAAATTTAGATCACCAAAATAAATAAAGACAACTTTATTTTAAGCAATAAATATATACAGGGTGTGGCAGACTTTCCTCTTGCATTTTTTTTTGTTTGATATGATCAGTCACAATTATTGTTTAGACTGCTACATACTGAATCTGTAATTGTTACCCAGTTGACTTTTCTTGCTCATTTCATGCTATGTCAAAATGATGCTGTTCTGGATAGAATATTTTTGTTTTTGTTTTTCTTTAGCTTTCCTGCAAAACAAATTTTCAAGTTTCTATTAATGATTATATTCAAGACATGAAAATGTTCATGCTTTTTAGCCTTTTATTGACAAAAAAAAAAAAAAAACTTAAAAGAAATGAAAACCACTTCTCAAAAGAAAATCACTCCATAAAAGTTTATCATATGAGAACTGCATTTGGATGTAGAATCTATATCAGTCGTTTTGTTTTTTCTTTAGCTTTCCTGCAGAACTATATCCAAATATTTTTTAGGTAAAGGTGCCAATTTTTCTTGGAGTAAACTTCTTTGGAACGGAGCGGTGTGTGTGTAAACTCACTACTTCTGCTGGCTTGGAATTTTGCTTGCCAAGAGAAAACTTTTTGTAAAAAGTTATAAAAGATATACAGGGTGTAGCAGAAATATCTATCAGATTTCAGACTGTCACCTATGTAGTGCAAGTAAGGAAAATGCCTTGTAAATTCTTACATGTTCTTAATAAACCACACACACACACACACATATATAAGTAAATAAGTAAAATATCAGGCAATCAGCGAGGGAGTCTATCTCCTTCTCACTAGCGCTAGACGAAGGAGATTGTTTTTGAGTCTGAGGTGGAGCGCCACACCTACCATCAGCTCATTACTTTACTGCACAGATCCCTGTGCTACTTATACGCTAAGTTGGCAGGGCCGGTATCGAACTAGGAACCTTGTGGTTTCTAGCCGAACTGAGCTTACCGACTGAGCTAACCTGGCCCTCATATATATATATATATATATATATATATATATATATATATATAAACACACACAGATGCTGATAGGTATGCATTGTGTCCCTGATGCACAAAAATCTAAAAGGACGCAGTAAAATCATATCCATGCGTCTCAGTATTTGTTTTTTTCCTCCCTCACTATTTCAAACTAACTGTAAATACATTTCAATAGTTTCTTAGAAATGAATTATACAGGTAGGAGTTAGACAGCTTTAGTTGTTTCCCCAGATCATAAATAAAAAATCCCACAATCTATTAAGAAACTTTAGTTAGGACCCATAAATTTTCTTGGGGACTCATTCAAAGCAAATATGTGCATCCTGTGATGCACTAAATGAAAAAGATATCAGCATAACTGTATATATAACAACTTCTATGAGATCCTATATCCCTACAACTTAGTAACAATACAAGAAACAACCTCTTTTATAGGGTGTTGCAGAAATACTCCCGCTCCCCACATTTTGAATTGTCACCTTTGTGGTGAAACTGAACTTAGGCAATTGGCAATGGTAGCTCTATCTATCTAATGTCTTACTATTTTCTGTTCAGATACAATCAGTTACAATCATAACTTGATAAAAAAACTGATACTGCTATGGGTTGAAAATTCTATCCAGAGCAGCATCATTTTGACATGAGCATGAAAAACACTGTGTAGCAATTACAGATTCAGTAGTCTTGAAAAGAATATTTCAACAGCAAATGCCTCCCTGTCTGCTGGGGCATTAGAATACACAGAATGCACCTCTGCAGAGGAGTAAGACTCCCCCAATGGGGCCACCTGTTGGCCATGGGTGGCGACCCGTGATGCTTAAGGATAGAGCCCAGGTGGATGAGCAGTTCATGACATGCAATACTCCACTTTGGCCCTATCTTGGGCTAGATGGGCGGTCGGAGAGGCCCCCTCCGATCAATCGGCTGGTTACGTCAAGCCCTAGCACCTATATGATTTTCCAAACCCTATTGCCCTTATGGCAAGCCCCAACCCCTTTTTATCATATGGGTGCTAGAAGGCGGTGGCTGCGGGTCTACATGTCCTGGGAATGACGTTAAACTCTATCTGATGTTGAGGTTCCAGTTTTGGAGGTTTGGGGAATGTGGAGCACCCCTTCATCACCATTGCTCCCTGGTCCACTCTGACCCGGAGTGGTAGTACCTGTTAGGGTCCCATCTATGGGTTAAATAGAAAAATGTATTTATAAAAAAATTGTATTATCCATTAAGAATTGATTTATTGCAAAACTTTATCGGCATTAAATGACCCACTGAGGTGGATATGCCGTAAAACAAAACAAAACAAACCTAAATAATTTTATCTCAAAAAACGCTGGAAACTTTTGCACAAAGCCAATATGATCAATTACACAATTTAACTGAAAAGTAGCCTATGATCATAGAAAACCAAGGAAAATACTTTGAGGACTGAATAATGATGATATGAAATTTATTATATGAAAAATTTTGTCAAGAAAAACGCTGGAAACTTTTGCATTAACCTACTAATTTCTATTGTTTCATTTGAATTTCAGGTATTGTCCACTCTGATTTGAAACCAGCCAATTTTCTGATTGTTGGGGGTAATCTAAAGTTGATAGATTTTGGTATTGCTGGTGTTATTCAAAATGATCGAACAAGTATGACACGAGACACCCAAATGGGGACACTTAATTATATGAGTCCGGAGACAATCCTGGAGATGCAGTCGGACACTGGTAGTCATCTTCATAAATTTAAGGTGAGTTATAAGTTTCTGTTCAGTCACTTTTGAAGATTATGGTGTGTGAGTATATGTTATATACTCGTTCCTCCTTTGGTATATAAATGGGGAGAGTTCTTGTATATAATAGAAAGAGTTCTCAGGTGGGATATATTCATGGAGTTCCGTCCCGGCCTCCTGCCACAAAAACCGCTAGCCGGTGGCTGCTGAAAAAACAAAAACACCAGCTACGATTGAAGTCTGTAGCCAAAGTCACTTGAAAAAAAAAAAAAAAACTAGGGTTGGGGTTTAAGGTTAGTTTAATGGGAAAATAAATAATTTGGGCTCTGTTTTTTCTGGGTCACCCTGTATACATGATGACCCAGAAAAAACAGAACCCACAAATTTTGTCCTAAAACTGTTAATTTTAACTCATTAGGGTTAGGATTGGGGTTAGGTTTTCGGATAAAACGCCCTAAGTTGGTTGGGTTTTTTTTGTCTTTTTTCACATGACACTGCTTCGGCTACGGACTTCAATCGTAGCTGGTGTTTTATTCAGCAGCCACTGGCTAGCAGTTTTTGAGGCAGGACGCCAGGACAGAACTCCACGAAGGTACCTCAGGTGTATAATGGAGACAGAGAGAGAGATTGAATTAGAGATGATATTTCTTACTTGATTACACTTTGTTACTGACTCGTTGCTTTCTGCTTCTTCGTCTAACTGCTTCTACTTCGTCAGCACCCATGTTCTCTGGCCAGGCTCACTTCAGGGCTTTCGGCTGGGTGGTGATTTTCTTTGTTAGTTTTTCTTACAGGGCTGGTCTGGTCATTGTCTTAACATTCAATTAACAACAAGACTTGCTTGTTCTTGATCAAGCTTTTATTTTTAAACCTGCCCATATTGATTCTGCTGCTGGGAGACCAACCACCAGAGCCGACAATTGTGTCTGCATTCCTTGGAAATTGGGTTGCATCTTGTTAAGTTTTTATGGGCCATCCTTTGGCCCTAAAGCAAGAGCGCTTGTCCAGCGGAATTGGATCCCTGGTAAAGAGTCCTTCGATAATGAATCCTTTGGTTACTCTGGTAATCGTATAAGTCCTTCCTGAGTATTGGTAAAGATCTGGTAATCCTATGTCCGTCCTCAGTGAGCGTAATTGTAATTATGACCAGTGGGGGGTTTAGATAGTGTGTCTTCCATGCAGTATGGTTAGTGATTGGCTGTAGGAACAACTGACGTGACCTTGGCTAGTCTATAAATCAAGATGGGGAATTAGAGCACATCTTATATAAAAAATATCCCAACACATCTGACTAACTAACTTATTCTCACGGGTCCAATTTTGCGCCTTTATTACCGGAAGGTGAAGTTGGGATCAACTAAACGTCATTCATAATCCAAACGGGTATGGAAAATTACCCACCTCCGCTTTTAATTCTAACGAATTTTATTTAAAATTCTAACTACAGGTATGCTCACAATTTATGACTTCATCAATTGTAACACACACACATATATATATGCTCCCAAACACGGTAGAGCCCTTTGGATAGGGAATTTGACATTCACCGTATTAGCGTAAGCAAGGCTCTGTTATTTACGGATATGAGCTCTTTAAGTGACTGTAACCTACATACCTATGTATGTATTTATCAGTTAAAATTCTGCTTCTTACCGGTATCATGATAAAAATGATTTAAAATTGATCAAAAAAGTAGAAAACAAATAAAAATGCTAATATTTAAAGTCCAAACTAATTTCACAATAACAAACAAACTATATATTATTTAGATTTTTCAGACTGTTGTCCTCATCTTTATTATTATATACGCAATGTTTTGGTCAATTTGCTCTCTGGCCTTCTTCAGTTGTTTCTTATTGAACTTGAGAGCCTTCATGGAACCTTGAACTGAACCTCTCTTTAATCCATTGGGGTAGATTATTCTCATTTTGTTAACCATGACAAGGTACAAGTGTTAAGCATTCTATTTTTGCCCTTAGTCAGGATTGAACTTGCAATCTCCTGATAATTGTCACTTGGAAGTGTATTAACATAACTCTTATATCCATTGCACCATGTGAACAATTCAGAGTGAATTTTTAGAACTTGACTGTTGTCCTAATGTTCTTTTTTATCCAGAATTTTCATTTACATGTATAATTTTTTTTCTTTACTCATATTGGGATTTAAACAAAATCACTATATGAGTAAAGTAAAAGATCATAAGTAATAAGTATAAATGTAAATTCTAGGTATCAAAGAGGACAACAGTCTGAAAAATCTAAATAATACTATTTTGTTTTTTTTCATCTTCTATTAATAATGGAGATTCGCTTCCGGTTTTTGTCTGTAACAAAAATTATGTCACTGCTTATGTCACATTACCCAAAATCGTCATAACATAGAATAAAGTTTTGAGTGTATTTATTGAATAAATACACTCAAAATTTGAACATGCAACATTAGACAGTTCTCATTGTTTTTTAAAACAAGTTTTAATAAATACATGACTGGTATTATATATCTATATATAGTTTGTTTTATTTTAATACATATTTAAAGTTTACATTTCAAATAGTTTTATTTTTTAATCCTTTAATGAATTTGATGATTTTACTTACTTAGGGTACAAACTCGCTGACATTGAAATTTTTACTCCACCCCTCAGGCAATATGTTTCAAAAATTTATTTTTACATCGCCTGGAGGGTGTTTTTTATTTTGTACTAGTATGTATAATAAATATCACACCCTGCCCTCATCAGCTGCTAGCTAGGTGTGATAACACAGTTTCGGCGGCTAAAAGCGGAACTGCCACACCTAGTGCCACCAAGCAGCTTTTTGGCCACCGGACAGGGTATTGAAAAAATAAAAAAATAAAATAAAAATAAATATACAATAGGATAAACAGAAGAATAAGTAAATAATGTCTGTTCATCTTAGCAGTTTCAAGTTGAATATATTATGTGATTTTCTTAAATAAAATCTAAATAATACAAATTATCGAGTTTCATCTAAAAAAAAAAAAAAAAAAAAAAATTCAGACAAATTAAACATTAATCTGGATTCATTAATATTTCTGTTTTTGCAAAATTAATCTGAAGACAAAGAATCTTAATAGAAAAGAAATAGATTTAATTAAAGCAAGCTGAACAACTCAAATATTTTTCTTCAATTATTATCTTCAATTATATTTATAAAATCATTAATAATGAATTGTTAGCGATATTAATCTTCAATGATAATTTCTAATTATACTAGTAAAAATATGTGCTCTCCAGGGAAAATATTTAAGTTTTAATGTAATAAGATATTAAATTATAAAGACTAATGAAACAAAATAAGAACACATACAAAAAGATTACACTTAATTTTATTTTAATTGGTTTCTATAAACTAATAAGATAAGATGCATGTCGGGGGCATGACGTTGAACTGTATCTAGTGGTGAGGTTCCAATTCTGGAACTCTGGAGAATATGGAGTACCTCTTAATCGCCATTACTCACAGGTCCACTCTGACCCGGAGTGTTAGTACCTGTTAGAGGGTCCCATCTATGGCTTAAATAGATAAAAAATTGAACCAGATTGAATTATTTAAATAAATTGTATAATTTGTTGAAGAAAAAATTATGGAATCAATCGGCTGGTCATATCAAGCCCTAGCACCTATTTGATTGTCTCAACCCTATTGCCCTTATGGGAAGCCCCAATCCTTTTTATCATATATGTGCTAGAAGGCAGTGGCTGAGGGTCTTCATGACCTGGGAATGACGTTAAACTCTATCTGATGGTGAGGTTCCAGTTCTGAAGGTTTGGGGAATGTGGAGCACCCCTTCATCACCATTGCTCTCTGGTCCACTCTGACCCGGAGTGTTAGTACCTGTTAAGGTCCCATCTATGGGTTAAATAGGAAAATGTGTTGATAAAAAATAAATTTTGTATTGATTAATAATTAATTATTTCAAAACTATGTCGGCATTAAATGATCCACTGAGGTTGATATGCCATAAAACAAAACAAAACAAAACCAACCAATCATCAGACAATATTTTATATTCCAAATAACAACCCAATCATTGAGTTTAAGACAAGTTGAATGCGCCGACCCTCACTCGGTGCATTAGTGACTGAATGGCGTCTTGTCTCGATTTTGAATACTGTCTACTTAACCTATTTGACTTTTTTTTTTTTGTTTTCTTTTCTTCAGCTTCTTTTTGAATTCTGTCAATCTCTGTCATAGGAACCCCCATCCCCAATCTCAAACACCAAGCAGGTCTTTGACCCTAAAGAAAAATATGAATGGCATCATTTGTTTGCCATTATTCTTGAAAGTTTCCTTTGTCTATTAACTCTGTCATTTTTGCTGCGATGCTTCTAAAAGTTCCATTGTGAATTCTTTGACATCATATTCTATAACATGATCAAAATTCTAAAAAAGAAAAAAGAGATATGATAAAAACAAGGTTTTTCTAGAATTTAATTATTTTCATTTTGGTTTATTTATTTATTGTTACTTTTACTTTCTTCAAATAATAATATTGTGTGGGTCTATAAGATATATATATATTCATTTTCACTCTCTGATTGCTATTGGGTGTGTCTGACTTGTATAAGTCAAACTCTTCCCCTCGGGCAAGGTGCACTGTCTGTCTGTGTGTTGCATAAATCAGTTCCAAAACAAAAAAAACAAAAACATGGCAGGTGCTGAAATTTGGCAAATCAATTTTTTAGATTTTTATCTTCATACCAACTTATATATTTCTTAAGTTATCTTAAGATAATTCACCACATATGTGTGCAACCCTGTCGGTGGGGATAGAGAAATACACCGACTGCACCAAATGAGTGTGTGTGTTGTATTCTTAGGTTTTTGTTCACTTAGCAGTAAATAAACTAATAACAGTTAAGGTGCATTTTGTCTCTGCATTTCTTGAATACCTCATACTGTTGGCTGGGGCTGTAGAATTCACCGACTGCACCTCTGCAGAGAGGTAAGAAGCTCCCCTCTCATGGGGCCACCTGTTAGCTCTGGGTGGCAACCCGTGATGCTTAAGGATAGAATCCTCGTGGCTGTGCATAACCATGACATGCAACAATCCACTTTGGCTCTTACTTAGGAGAGACTATAATAACCCAACAAGGGTTGAAATGTCGTAAAATCCAACCAATGAACCAAATGTATGTGAATGTTGTATTTTGTCTGTCATCATTTTACCGCTTGGAAAAATTATGGAATTAGGATGTTTTTTATTTAGCAGTAAATAAACAAATAACAAATAAGATGCATTTTGTCTCTGCCTTTCTTGAATACCTCATACACTAGACAGCCCTGTTGGCTGCGGCTGTAGAATTCTCCAACTGCACCTCTGCAGAGGGATAAGAAGCTCCCCTCCCAGGGGCCACCTGTTGGCTGTGGGTGGCGACTTGTGATGCTTAAGGATGGAATCCTCATGGCTGAGCATGACCATGACAT
Organism: Doryteuthis pealeii; assembly: GCA_023376005.1. Classification (NCBI taxonomy): domain Eukaryota; kingdom Metazoa; phylum Mollusca; class Cephalopoda; order Myopsida; family Loliginidae; genus Doryteuthis; species Doryteuthis pealeii. The sequence goes on from CM042174.1 coordinate 1,067,988, forward strand.
GCAACAATCCACTGAAGATTTCTACGACTGCATCTCTGCAGAGGGATAAGAAGCTCCCCTCCCATGGGGCCACCTGTTGGCTGTGGGTGGCGACTCGTGATGCTTAAGGATGGAATCCTCGTGGCTGAGCATGACCATGACATGCAACAATCCACTTTGGCTCTTACTTAGGACAGAGTATAATAACCCAACAAGGGTTGACATGCCGTAAAATCCAACCAATGAACCAAATGTATGTGAATGTTGTATTTTGTCTGTCATCATTTTACCGCTTGAAAAAATTATGGAATTAGGATGTTTTTTATTTAGCAGTAAATAAACTAATAACAGTTAAGATGCATTTTGTCTCTGCATTTCTTGAATACCTCAAACACTAGCCAACCCTCTTGGTAGGGCTTAGATATGCTGACTGTATCCCTTACAGAGGAGTAAAAAGAATTGGTTCTGGTTATGATACTAAAGTTCTATAACTGTTTACTAATGATTATTATTAGTTACTTGAAACCATATAACTGTGTGCAAACAAAAATGACTATTATCAAGTTGAAATAAATTACTTGAAACCATATGATTATTAGTATTAGATAAGAATACTTGATAATATATATATTATGGACTCTCTTTACGACACATAAGGGTTCACACACACAATGAACATCCACACAGTGATTTGTTTATAGTGGTGAAGGCTTGTGTTGGACCATCCACACTTTTTGGCACAGTCGATATGAAAGAATTGGTGCATCAAGGGTTGCCACAAACCCAATCAACGACCGACCTCAGGAATTTTGAATTCAGAGTTATCCCTCTCCTAGACTGGTTACCTACCCAAGGTTGAAGAGCCCAGTCTTCCCTACTATTTAACCCATAGCTGGAGGGAGAATATATGGATTCATACCTTTCCCAAGGGTATTAGCGCTATGTAAAATGCCAACAGCTTCGTCTAGGAATTGAACTCGAATCGATGAGTCCATTTCCCATGACTCTAACCACTAGCATTATATATATATATATATATATATATATACACACACACACCCCTCTGCACGAGCAAGATGCGACACAAGGTCAATTTCTCAAGCAGCTTAACAGGTTTGATTCTCAAATTACTTTTTTTTTGTATTGTGTTTTTGGGACTGTTTTTAATAATACAGTACTCAGGTGCATCACAGCACACTATCAGGACAAAAACTGTTATTCACAAGAAATTTCAGTCAAAATTAAAACAGTATTATTTGGATTATTCAGACTATTGTCCAAATCTTCATTGTTATCTGTACAACGTTTCGACCTCTGGCCTTCTTCAGGTATTTCTTGTCGGACTCGGGAACTTTCTCGGATTTTAGAACCTTCTTTTCAAACTCTGGAACCTTCTTTTGAACTCGGTAACCTTCTTGTCATCACGGAATTTTGAACCTAACCCTTTATTCAGTCCACGGAATATCCTGTTCTCATTCCACTAACCATAGTTGGGGTACAGGTGTTAAGCTGTGTTAATTATTATTCTATGTTACTGCTGCTCTTGACCAGGATTGAACCTGCAGTCCAGAGATAACTGTCACTTAGAACTGTCTTAACCTAACTCCTTTATCCACTATGCCATGTGTCCAATTGAAAAAGTGAAACATTTTGTATGGTTGATGAAAAAAAACAACCAAATTTTCAGCAAATGTTCAACTGAATGATTTGTGTCACTGTCTGCTGGTCATCCATTGATTTCTGATTTTCTTCTCTTCATCTTTTCCCCATCACTTTTGACTTGCGGATAAATTCTTGTTCCATTGTAAGGTCATTGAAATTCCTTCCATAAAGTCAGATTATTTGAGAATCACTAAACATTGAAGTCTGTCAAAAACTGGTGTTTTGTTGCTGGTTAGGGTCGTACCATTATTATACCAGACATCTGAATATTTCCTGCCTTCTTCGTTCCCTGCTGGTAGGAGGGTGACAGCTAGAATACATTGCTCTCTTTCTCTCTGTCTCATTCTTGTCTGGTCTGGAGGAAGTATCAAAAAAAAAAAAAAAAAAAAAAAAAAAAAATTGTCTTAGCATCCTTCAGAAAAAAGGTATCCGCTAGTGCTGAGGGGTCAGGAAATTCTTTAGTTTTTCAAGAAGATTCATGACTATAAGTGAATAAGTATTGTAAGTTTTTGCTTTTCAAGACTTTTTTTTTTTTTTTGACAGCACTCTCCATCATTCATAAATAGAAAAACTGCAAATAACCCAATCTTGTTGGCAATGAAATTCACAATTATAAAAGCAAAACCTCATATTTATTTTTGTTGGAGATATATATATATATATAATATATGTGTGAAATAAAAGGAAATTAATCCGACAGTGCGAATTTGATATATTGAAAAAAAACAAATGATGTTTACAAATGCTTGGGATCATCAGGAGAGAATGTGCACCGTTTCAGGGCCTTCCTCTCAATGGGGGCCGATGTACAGTTAAAACCGTTGAGAGGAAGGCCCCGAAACGGTGCACATTCTCTCCTGATGATCCCAAGCATTTGTAAACATCATTTGTTTTTTCAATATATCAAATTCACATATATATATATATATATATATATATATATATATATATATAAGTTTTGTTGAACTATACAGACAATTCCTGTTGGACAAGTTTTTCATTGATCCGTTCCAATTTTCGGGCCATCTTTCTGGTGTCAGGGTGTAACTGGTATAACAGTCCCCCAAAGGTTTCAAAACGAGCGCTTCGGCAATACAATTTGCCATCCTCAGGTGGGAAACGATGGTATGATTTCGTGTCTCGTTTTTAACGAGAACGAGTAGTAGCAAGGAATTAGAAGTGGAGGTAATAACCATTGGTAGTAGGAGGTTGTAGGAATGGTAGTGGTTTGAGTGAGCTTGCAGTAGTGATTTTATGTTTGAGGGGGGCACAAGTTGTGAGAAGGGGAGGGTTATAGAGGAAGGAGGATAGGCGGATATATATATATATATATATATATATATATATATAAGTCATCCACAGACATATGTTTTGGAGTTTCACGCCTCTTCAGTGTGGCTAGACACAACAACTATCCCTGGCTAGGAGTGAACTCCGACTGGCTACTTGCCAACCTGATTTCTTAACCTCTCGGCCACTTTGACAGCTGCTGTAATGGGGCTGGTGTTTAAATTATTAAATACATAGGTTTGTCTATATATTTTATGATCACAGAGAGAGATCTAGTCTGCGAGCAAATGATCATTGCTTATATGCTTGGTAGTGAAAGTTAATTTTAATCCCCCCTTAGAAAGCTCTAACAAATTTATGGGAGCATATATTAATAAGTCATCCACAGACACATGTTTCGGCGTTTAAACACTGGGACGCATATATATATATATATATATATATATATATATGTGCGTCCCATTCAATTTATCAAATCACAGTCGGATATTTCCTTTTATTTTATATATATATATATATATATATATATATATAAGGTAATCCAAATGACTGGTAAGTAAGGGATGATTCTATTTAGGATCTTTGGAATCTCACCGTACAAACATACTGTATGCTCTTGTAGGTGCAGACATATATACTCATACTCATACAATGATTTTTATAAATCCCTAAAAAGAGAATGTATTTTGTAAAACATGTCTGATGAGGCTAGAACTCAATTTTTTTAGTTTCTGGTTGAAATGAAATATAATGGGATGACGGTTTGTTAGGTTTTTCTTTCTTTGAAAGTTAAATATATATATATATATATGTGTGTGTGTGTGTGTGTGTGTGTCCCATGGTGTAGTGGCTAACGTGCTAGACTGCAACATCATAGTAAGTGAGTTCAAACTTCAGTCTCGCTATTATGTTCACTTTCAGACTCCTATCCTTGGGAATTGTATGAAGCCTCTTATCCTCCTACTTGTGGGTTAAATTGTACCACTACTGTTCTACAAGGATGGCATTGGCATTAAATAACCTACGAAAGTTGACATGCTGTTAAACAACGAAACCTAACATCTGGGCATAAAATAACCCTAGATGAGTCGACATGCCATTAAAATCAATTAATCAATTTACATATATAGGCAGTGCAATGACACCTTTGGACAGAGCAAATTTTCAGTTAAACTATATATGATGGTGAGACTCCAGTTCTGGTACTCGCTCAAATGTGGAGTATGCTTCCATATCTGGTCCATTCAGACCTGTTAGGGTCCTATCTATCCAGTAATGCTGATAGCTTTTTGATTTAGTGCGTCCTGGGACGCACCTATTTACTTTGCTGAAGCAAACTAAAATTTCTTAACTGATTGTAGGGTTTTTATTTGTGATCTGGGGAAACAACTAAAGCCACCCAACTCCTACCTTGTAACCTATCCTGTGTAATTCATTTCTAAGAAACTATTGAAATGTATTTACAGTTAGCTTGAAATGATAAGGGAAAAAAAAGAACAATACTGGGACACATGGATACAATTTTACTGCATCCTTTTAGGTTTTTGTGTGTCAGGGATGCAGGATGTGTACCTATCAGCATCTCAGTAGATCTGTTTGGAAATGATTCATATTCAATAGTAATTCTTCATGCCATAAGTTATAATTGCTTACTAATGATTATTATTATTATTAGTTATTTAAAATCATATAACCGAATGACTATCATTAAATAGAAATAATTACTTGAAACCATATAATTATTAGTATTGGATAAGAATACTTAAATTATACAACTGTGTGCAAATTACTTGTATTAGATGGAATCTGTGATATCATAGAACCGTGTTCAGCTATTTACCTACCAGAATGCCCCAAACTGCCCAATGATCAAAATGCCGCAACCCTGGAAACACCTGAGTTCATCAGCTCTTAGAAAATTGTTTAGAGTTTAAAAAAAAAAGAAAAGAAAAAAAAGAGAAATGAATTTAATGAATACATTTTTATTCAGTAAAGGATCAGCGATATGATACTAGTTTGTGAACCATTTCACCACGATGCCAGGGGTAGATAAAGAGTTGAAAAAAAAGAGATTTTTTGCATTTTATTTGTTATTAGTTTATTTACAGCTAAATAAAAAACAAAAAAAAACAAAGCAAAACAAAACAAAATGAATATTCTTTAATTTTGCTAATTTCATCATTCTTTTTCCAGAGTGTATTATTGTAGTAATGAGTCGAACTTATCTGACTCAAAGTTTTAAATGCCTGGCCTGCGAAATCATCCCTGGCAGGCAAAGGAATGTGGTACGCCATTGTGCCCACTCTGAGTAAGAGGTGACGAGAGGTTGGAGGGGGAGAATGGACTTTTTGCGGGGAGTTGTGGGTGACTTCCATAGTGCTGTAGGGACCTGAACTCTCCTGTGTTTTTTGGGACAGGAAGGAAAGAGAGTTAGTGTCCCTTGCGACGTGATGAGGCAGAAATGAAAAATGTTGTCTCGGATTTGGTATGAACGTGCGAGCCTCATAGAAACGAGCTCTTGTCTCAGTCCCTTGTGACTGAATAAACTTTTCTCTCAGTGAGAGAGTAACAACTGAACTGTGAGTACTGTCTCAAAGTACTTGTTGTATCGACTGTTGTTGTTTCATGTTAATAAATAAGGTTAATAGTACAGTGCTTTCCCTTTCATCATTACATTCTGTGAGCTTAAAAAGAAAGAGAAAGAGAAGCTGGTAGACAAGTTTCAGTTTTATTTAAAACTTACAATTTTCAATTCTATTGAAAAATAGTTTTGTAGGTGAAAACTTGCTCTATCCAACAATGTTATTGTGCTTCCTGTAACTGTTATAGTTTCAATTGAAATAAATTAGAAGCTTTATTTTCAGTGCCTCTCCCTGTGCTTAAGTATTTATGATTGTATCGAATTTAATTATTTTCTGAACAATTTTAAACATTTATAGTGTTTTTAACGTCTTGTATTCAAGTATAATTGTTTTTGTGATATTGGTTCTGTGTGTGTTTTCAATTTATTTTCTTATTTCTTTTACTCTAGATAAGTATGAAGAGTGACGTCTGGTCTCTTGGCTGCATTCTATACAGTATGGTTTATGGTAAAACCCCTTTTCAGCATATTACCAATGCTACATTGAAATTACAAGCCATCATCAATGCAAATCATCACATTGCTTATGGTGATGAGTACGATACGGATTTATTGGATACAATCAAGGTAAAAAAAATGTTTAAACTCTCTCTCTCTCTCTTCTCTTTCTCTTCTCTCTCTTCTCTCTTTCTCTCTCTCTCTTTCTCTCTCTTCTCTCTTTTCTCTCTCTCCTCTCTCTCTCTCTCTCTCTCTTCTCCTTCTCTCTCTCTCTTTCTCTCTCTTTCTTTCTCTTCTCTCTCTCTCTCTTCCTCTCTTCTCTTTCTCTCTCCTCTCTCTTTTCTCTCTCTCTCTCTTTTTCCTCTCTCTCTTTCTCTCTTCTCTTCTCTCTCTCTCTTTCTCTTCTTTCTCTTTCTCTCTCTCTCTTTCTCTTTCTCTCTCTCTTTCTCTTTCTCTCTCTCTCTCTCTCTTCTCTCTCTCTTTCTCTTTCTTTCTCTCTCTCTTTCTCTCTCTCTCTTTCTCTCTCTAAAAAATTATCTTTAACTATCAAATTGCTCACAAAAAAAGAGGATATCCTCTATGCAGAGCTTTCGTTTGGTAAGAGACAGATTAGTTGCCCCCAGCTGTGTTTCAAGGATGTCTGCAAGAATGATCTTAGGGACTTTGGCATTAGCCCTTCCAGCTGGGAAAATTTGGCTCAGAACCACCTTTGGTGGTAACAAGCTCTCCTTAGTCGCACTGTTAATGTCTTAAGCCACCCTGGTGCAAAACCATGAAGCCAAGAGGTCCAGAAGAAAACAGTGGCAACAAAGCACCGGCACATCAGCATCTTCAGGGACAGCCTTCACATGCGACATCTGTGGTCGAGAATGTTTTTTGAACATTGGACTTTACAGTTACAGGAGGCACTGGTAACTTCCAAGGGGCACAATAACACTCTTTCTGAGATTATAAAATTCTGGGATGAATCTGGACTTGCAATCTTGAAATTTTGTATCCCAAATTTTAATTACTGCAATTGTTTTTGTTGATTCTTTTTTTTTAGTTATGTTAACCAATTTTATAACTTAGAAATAAAATTTGGAATAATCAAAATTAATAGGAAATCCACGCGATGTGAAATAGAAATAATTGTTTGTATGGAAAGTAAAGAACTATGTACATTAAAACTGGTTTATTAAGTGAGAGCATCTCTCCTTTTATCAAACGTCCCCAGAACAAAATTACGGTTGAATTAGGAGGAGGAGAAGTGTGCCTTATTGGAAACATCTTCCTGGGTTATTTCCTATAAGTCCAACTAACAAGGGAACCACTCTTAACTGATAAATTATTTATTTATTTTCCTTTAAACTAACCCTAAACCCTCCACCCTAAACCCTACTTCTTTTTCCAAGTAGATCAATAAATAAATAATTATTCATCAAGAGTGGTTCCCTTGTTTATGTTGGAGTTATAGGAAATAACCCATTCCTGAATATGTGAAAAATAAAAGAAGAATTAAAGAATCTTTTCTTTTTTTTTTTTTTTTTAAGAATTGACAAATTCCCTAGGAACGGTAAAAGGGGGTGCGGATTAAATTGTCTGCAGAAATTCTCGAGAGAAATCTAAAAAAGTAATTTAAATGTAAGTGCAGGATGTTAGAGTGAAGTACAGATGAAAATCAGACCGTTTTAGCTCAGTCGGTAGAGTGTTCAGCTAGAATCACAAGGTTCTTGTGTTCGATACGGTCCTCTGCCAACTCAGCGAATGAGTAGCACAAGGACTTGTCGGTAAAGTGATGAGTCGAGGGTAGTGTTGTGCGCTCCACCTCAGATGCTGAAATGATCTCCTTGGTCTAAGCGCTTGTGAAAGGGAATAGACTCCCTCACAGTATGGCCAATACCAAATTAGGCCGCGTCCTGACGACTTTTTTTACTTACAGCATGAAAATAAGAACACTCCTCTGACAAAATATTGGTATGAGCACACATAAGGCACAAAAACATCTTTATTTAACAGTTGTGTTGGTTGGTTTGTTTGCGTTTGTTTTTACGCACATCAACCTCAGTGGGTCATTTAATGCGATAAAGTTTTGAAATAAATTCATCTTAATGAATGATATATGCAATTTTTTTATAAATACATTTTCTATTTAACCATAGATGGGACCCTAACAGGTACTACCACTCTGGGTCAGAGTGGAACAGGGAGCAATGGTGACGAACGNAAACGGTGCTCCACTCCCAAAAACCTCCAAAAACTGAACTCACTGTCAGAAGATTTTAACCTCATACCCAACATGAAAACCCTCAGCCACGCCTTAGCATCCATAATATAAAAAGGTTGGGATCAAAGGCAATAGTGTGGGGCTCAGTAGCTAGGTGAGCGATCATTCATTGAATCAAGACACCTCTCCAAACCACAGTTTAGCCTAAGTAAGGTCTAAGTGGAGTGGTGGATGATGGACTATTCAGCCACCAGGATTCCGTCCTTAAGCATCACGCGCAGAGGTACAATCATGTATCTACAGCCCAAACTGACAGGGGTAATTTTTGTAGTGGCTGTCAACCTTCTTCTTTTTTTTAAGCCTACCAACCCGACAAAGTTTAAATAGCCCAAGTTGATGGCCATTGGGTTTTATTTCTTGGCTGAAATGAAGGGTTTCAACACAAGGAAGAAATTGGAACTTTTTATTAATAGATTTTCGAACGAAAAAGAAAAGGATTATTGTCGGATTAGTAATTAGAATGTTGAGTAAAGCCAAATTTTTGATTGATGAATTAAAGAGGATTAAGAAAGGATTTAGATGTTTTTGGGCGTTTTCTTCTTAAGATATTTCTAAATTCATCATTGAACAAATGATAAATTGACTTCAATAATAGTTTTAATCCCTCCTGTCTGTGGTGTGTGTGTGTGTGTGTGTTATGAAATAAAGAAGATTCAAAAATGATAAACACAAAGAAGATGTAAGTTGTCAAAGTGCCCAAAAAATATTCCACGGAAATAAATTGGGGGGGGGGTCCCTCATGCTTCAGAAAATCATCGAAATTGTTATGATTCTTTTTTCACCATATGACCTTTAGCACCCCTTTGCAATCTTGATTCATAAGGACATTTTTTCATTTACACATCAAAATCCGTTGTTGTCTAAGTTAAGGAATTAGGGATTAGGGTAGGGTTAGTTTATAATTTAAAAGAATCGCTAAAAATCATCTGTTAACAACAACCGGATTTTGACAGTGTAAATGAAAAAAAAAATGAATCGAGATTGCAAAGGGTGCCTAAAGTCATGTGTCCTTTTTTTCTTTTTATAAGTATAATAAAATTATTAAGAGGTTTTTTAACCCTTTCATTGCCAAGTTAGATTGAAATTTGTATTATTTGGACTAACTGTCCTCATCTTATTGTTATCTGACAACATTTCAGCTGATGTGCCCTCCGGCCTTCTTCAGGTATTTCTCAGAACTTTCTCGAACTCAGGAACCTTCTTTTCAAACTCGGACACCATCATGGAACTTTGAACCCAAACCTTTATTGAATCCACGAGGGTATACTGTTCTCATTATGCTAACTATATAGTCCAGTAGAATTAGCTTCTTTTGGGCCCAACCCGGAAATAAAAAAGGCCAACCTAAATTTGGTATCATTGGAAAGATTATTTATTGTAGAAAAACATATCCAAAATCCTCTTTAATTTCCAGAGTGAAAAAAGATATGGAAGCAAATAGTAGGGGTAGCTAAAAGGCAAACATTTCTATTTTCTAAACAAAAATGACCAAATTTACCAATATTTACTTTATTTATTTTATAATTGCATACCTGGGTACAAGAGTTAAGCTGTGTTAATTTTTATTCTATGATACTGTCGCCCTTGACCAGGATTGAACCTGCAGCCTAGAGATAACAGTCACTTAGAAGTGTATTAACTCAACGTCTATATCCAATATGCTATGTGTCCAATTGAAGGCGCCCATGTTTTACAAGAAATACCTGAAGAAGGCCGGAGGGCACATCATCCGCAAAACGTTGCGTACAGATAACAATAAAGATGAGGACAATAGTCCAAATAATACAAATTATCAAGCCTCATTTCAAAAATTCAGAGAAATAGATTGAAATTGTTTAACAATTTTTTTAAAATTTTTTTTAAATCTTTGTATCTTTTACAGATGTCAACTCCTTGTGGGTTATTTAATGCTGAAATTTGATTCATTAGTAAATGTTTGATTTATAATCCATAATCCATTGAAATCATCTTTTAAAATTACATTTCCTTTTATTAATAATCATTTGTTGTCGTACACATTGTCAGGTTTCAAGTATTCCTAAAACAAAAAATTTATACACAATTAAATGGTTAAAGTAACACATATAATAGTGTATAATTATTAGTATTAGAAAACTGTTGCAAATTATTTGTATAGATAAGATATTGATAACTGTATGCCAGATTATTTGTATTTTTGAAATACAGATACCAATATCTGTGTGGCAAATTATTTGGTTAGATAGGATACTTATACCATTAATAACCATGTGCAAATTATTATATAGGATAGCTATAACTGTGTGCAAATATTGTTTTCGATAGAAATACTTGTACCATATACTGGGCAAATTATTTAATGTATAAGGAATACTTGATACCATAAATGTGTGCAAATTATTGTATTAAATAGGAATACAGATACCATATAACGTGTGCAAATTATTTGTATTAGATAGGAATACTTGATAACCAGATAATGGTCAAATATTTTAGATAGAATACTTGATACCATATAATTGTGTGCAATTATTGTATTAAATAGGAATAATGGATATATAACGGTGTGCAATTATTTGTATAGATAGGAATACTTTGATACCATATAACTGTGTGCAAATTATTTTTTAGAAGGAATAATTGATATTATAACTTGTGCAATTATGTATAGATAAAATAATATAGACCATAATCTTTGCAAATATTCTATTAGATAAGAATACTTAACCATATAAACTGTGTGGCAAATTATTGTATTTTATCCATATACTTGATACTATATAAGTATGCAAAAAAAACTTAAATTAAACATAAATGTAAATATTCCCTAACCTCTTGGTATGAAATAACCCAAGACAAGTTGCCATGCCATTAAATCTAATTAAAAAATATTTGTCATATATCTCAAAAAGATTTCATTTGTTGTTTCCTGAAATATTAAGAAATCCAATAAAGATAATCCAATTTAATCCAAGAGAAAGATCACAATTAGAATTGTTAATTCAAAAATTCCAGACACAAAATTATTAACAGGATTTTTATTTAATACAAAAGCCTAAATCCTGTTTACAAAAAAAAAAATGGTATCCACAGTTCAAGAGGTGATATATGCAAACAGAAATTTATTTTAAGTAGTTTTTATTTATAAGTTTTATATAAAGTGGCAAAAAACATTGATTTTTTTCCTCACTTTTGTTATTCAATGTGAAAATGGACAAAAAGAAAGAACAAAAAAATTCAATTTGAGGAAATGATAGATTTTTATCAGTCACAAGAAAAAAGTCCATTCTTTACACATTCATAATTTACACTTGGTCGTCATACAAAGAAGAGTAAAGTGAAAAATAATTTTTTTCGTCTTATTCATGAAAAAAAAAAAAAATCTTCATGCGAATTTCAAGGTTAGGCTTCTTTTCTTTAAAAAAAAAAAACTTTTTAAAAAAAAAAAAAAAAAATTCTCAGATGATGAGCTACTAGTGCACATTAGTTGCGATACGAGTAACTTGAAGACTAACTTATTGAGGCCTTATTTTTTCGATGCAGATCTAAAAAAAAAATGTTTAAAAGTTCAGTTTTGGGTTACTCTTAAAAAGTAAAGTCATCAGTGCCTAATGTCTATCAGCCAAACAGCGAGGGGAATCTATCCCCTTTTCACTAGCACTAGACCAGAGATTGTTTTTGCATCTGAGTGGAGCGCCATACCAACCATCACTCCTCACTTTACCGCACAGATCCTGTGCTACTCATACGCCAAGTTGGCAAGGCCGGTATCGAACCAAGAATCTTGCAATTCCTAGTCAGGCTGATTGTAAAGTAACTCCCTATTTTAAACAATATCTTTTTTTATATGCAGTTACATATTTCCCAAGTCTTTTAATGTATGTTGAATATTTGGAGAATATTGAAGACTTGATTTTTAGGCAAGATAGTGCTCCTCCACATTTTTCTCAATTCTTTAATCTATATTCCTTAATATATGGCAATTAAATCTCTGCTGTTGTAGGTGGTGCTCATCCACATTCTGCTATAGTTTTTTTGTGAATGGCTGAATCACCATTTTCTGAGAGATGGATGGGTCTAGACATGGTCTACATGAGTGGCCAGCCAAAGCCCTGATTTAACAAACTGCAACTTTTTTCTTTGGGCTTGGTTGAAGAAGCAAGTCTACTCTACGAAATCAATACTTTGGAAGAAATTAAAGGATGAATACGAGAATTTATTCCTGCCATTCCACAAGAGTTCCTGGAAAGATCAGTTGATGTGCGGCTTGAGAGGCTGGAGGAAAAATCTGGTGCCCATATAAGTTTTAAATAAAACTTCACACTATGGTTTTTTTTGTTTTTTTTCATATTCATTTTTTGTAAAAAATAATGATTCAGAAATAAATTATTATTAATAATAAAGATTTTTAAAAAAAGGGAGCTACTTTACAATCACCCTGTATTTTAAACTGCTCAAAAATAGACAGTAACTGACAGCGGCTGACAACTGATTTAGGTCGGAAAATTAAAACGGAAAGTTTTTTGGTGGTCCCCAATGACAGTTTAACTACAGTCTATGAATTAACATTTTGCGAATTGAGTAACAGTTTTAGGGGATTAAGGTTGTCTTTAATTACATAATGCTTAAAAAAAAATAAACAACAAAAAACCCAAATTACTATACATTCAATTTACCATTGAAATTAATTATTGAATCTATTACTGAGACAGTTGTTTGTGTTAGTATTGCAATGTATAATTTCAATTAAACTTAAAGTTTAAAAAATATTTTTCAACATTAAATGTATAGTAATTTGGATTTTTTGTTGTTTACATTTAAGCAATACGTAATTAAAAACAACCTTAATCCCCCAAAACCGTAACCCAATTCGTAAAATGGTAACTCATAGACTGTAGTTAAACTGTCATTGGGGACCACCAAAAAACTTTGCGTCTTAATTTTCCAACCTAAATCAGTTGTCAGTCCCGAGAGCTTTGTTTTTTCTGTCCCTTTTTTTTAGCCAATGTTATATACAGAAACAGTATTTTCAAATATTTGGTCTTTATTTTCTTATTTTTCTCTCTTAAATTTGGATTTCTTAAAGCACCAAATAGCCCAAACCTACTTTCTCGAAAATTATTAAATGCAAGTGTGTGTCCAAGATAATTAGAAAAAAAATCAATTATCTTCTTGTACGAGGTTGGGCTGAAAAGTTCAGAGGCTGAAGAAATCATATGATGCTGTTAATGACTTTTTTTTACCAATGGGTTCCAAGCACTGCAACATCAATTCTGTGGGGGATTATGTAAAAAAAAATAAACCTCATTTAGGCATATTCCATGTGAGCGTCTTGTTCAGACTATGAATTTTTCAGCCGACCCTCATTTATGAATAAGGGTAAAACAAGTATATCAGATCTATAAGTAAAGAGAATTTCATATCTATACATGCAAACGGATACTCGTGTGTGCGTATACATACATACATATATATATAATTCTCAAATGATCAGTAATTTTGACTCATTTGAATTTGTTATCTACTAATACACACACAGTATATATTATATATTATATATTGTTGCGGAGTAGACAGATTACCCCCACAATATGGACTAGTCTGAGGATTATTCAGCAGCGAAGTTCTCAGCACTGGGAGAGCAGCTTAAGAGCAACATACGATTAACTATATTTTACCTTAGTCAGCATATTCAGCCAATACTGTATTCTTCTCGGAAATAAACACTCTTGTTATATCTATATATGTGTCAACCTTCTCTTCACCAGAGTTTGTGCAATCAGGGAAGGTCTACACACATGTAGCTATAACAAGAGGGTTTATTTCCAAGAAGAAATACGGTACTGGTTGAATACGCCAACTAAGTTAAAATACAATTATACATAAGCTGCTCTCCTAAACAATCATCAGAGTAGTCCAATTTGTGGAGGTAGTCGGTCTTCTCCACAACATATACAGGGTGTACCAAAATAATGTATACACTTCTTAAATATTGGGGCATTGACATTAACTATTAATATTTAAAGAGTGTATACATTATTTTGGGACACCCTGTATATTATACAGTGTGTCCGAAAATAATATATACACTCTTTAAATATTAATAGTTAATGACATTGCCCTAATATTTAAAGAGTGTATACATTATTTTAGGACACTGTGTGCATATATATATATATGATGTAGATAGAAGGAAAGTGGTCAAGAAATGAACAACTCAAAACAAGTCACAGGATGAAATTATTGATTTCATCCTGTAACTTGTTTTGAGTTGTTCATTTCTTGACCACTTTCCTTCTATCTACATCATATTGTCGGATCCTACACCATCCATCCTACCTTCATATATATATATATATATAATATATATATATATATATATATATAAATGAGGACTGTCTATCATTGCAAGTGTGGTATTTACAGTTCGGGGTGGACAAAAAAAAAAAGGGGTGGATTGTAGATGCCTATTGTCATAAATGAGCTAGAGATACTCACAGTTTTCAGAGCAACTTAATCTTTTTTGGGTTCAATAGGCCAAATCTACAATCGCATCAACTGAAGCAAAATATTTGCAAAAGGCTAAAAAGAGAGAATCAAGATTTCAACGAGAACGATCCTTGACGACTGGGAGGACACATCTGCCAAAAGACAATTCAAATCTGCTGCTTCCTACGAGTCTTTCGACACTTTCTCTCGCCTCAAGTCCTTCAAGTTCAAACACTGCAGCGGTGCACGCACTTCCTTGACGCCGCCATTTGCAAACTTTTGCTTTGGTTCCACTTTGCTCATAATCTCTGCTTTGCCGTTCTCGTCAGGTGAACTCTACAACACAGATGAAAATAAAAGATTTTAGAGAATAATTTTTTTTTTTAAATTTGTTATTTTCTAGAACTCCGACCTAAAGAAAAGGGAACCACTCTGAATGAATTTTATCTGTTAATTAATCTACCCATTATTTTCCCATTAAACTAACCCTAACCCCTTACCATAACCCTAACCCCGTCATCTAGTTTTTAATGGGAAAATAATGGGTAGATTAATATAATAGATACAATTCATTCAGAGTGGTTCTCCTTTGTTTAGGTTGGAGTTCTAGGAAATAACCAAAAATTTTTTAGTAAATCATTTCTTTTTAATAATCATCTCCCTCATTTTATAGACAAAAATAATAAATTAATTCTTAATGGACACTCAATATTTTTATAAACACATTTTACTATTTACGTTTTTAAGGGCTATTCTTTGGCCTTAAGGCAGAAACACTTATCCAGTGGAATTGGATCCTTGATAAAGAGTCCCTCGATAATGAATCCTTTGGTTACTAAAGTGTTCTCAGTTACTGGTATAGAGTCCTTCGATAATAAATCCTTTGGTTACTCTGGTAATCATATAAGTCCTTCCTGAGTATTGGTAAAGATCCGGCAATCCTATGTCCGTCCTCAAAGAGTGTATTTGTAATAATGACCAATGTGTGTGGGGGGGGGGTAAGTATTCTATCAGGCCCGCAGTATTGCTAGTGATTGGTTGCAAGAATAACTCACGTGACCATGGCTAGTCTATAAATCAAGTGAGGATTTAGAGCACACCTTATATCAAGAAAATTTCCAACATTGGTAAATACCAAGAAACATCCCCCTGAAGAAAAAAAAAATCTCACCTTCTGACTGTTTGGCATCTGACTTAGGACTTTACCTATGTCTTTCTTCGTTCCAAGTTGTTGCAGTAATGTCTGAAAGAAAAAAAAAGAAAAAAAAAATTTTTTTAAGACACAAAATTTAAATAAGATTAGAAAACTAAATAAATTCAACCGCAAATAACTTTTCTTTCTTTTGTTCAATTTTTGTTTTATTTATGAATCTTTAGGGGGATAATAAATTTTGATTCCTTGTTTTGGGATTATCTTTGTAATCTTATTTGCCACAATACAACGCCTTTTATTACAGAAAACATAAAAAAGAAAATTCTACTGACTTTTCTATGTTTATTAACTTTCTCTTTTTATTTTCACTGACAAACAAAAGGCTTAGATAGACAAATAGGTTTTTGTTTCCAGATAAAGAAAACAAAAAACATATCCATTTGATGTATTAGTCTTCAATTTTTTTTCTCTAACTTTTTTGCCTACAAAATTCCTTATTTTTTCAATTCCTACAAAATTCAACACATGCAAAAAAAAAAAAAAAAAAAAAAAAAGAATTAATTTAGAGAGTAAGAATGGGCAGGGTTAGTTCAGTCGGTAGACCGCTCGGCTAGAAACCACAAGGTTCCTAGTTCGATACCGGCCCTCGCCAACTCAGCGTATGAGTAGCACAGGGATCTGTGCGGTAAAGTAGGAGCTGATGGCAGGTGTGGCGTTCCACCTCAGATGCTAAAATAATCTCCTTGGTCTAGTGCTAGTGAAAAGGGGATAGACTCCCTTGCTATCTGGTTGATACCGACATTAGGCTGCCCCGACGACTTTACTTTACTACAACATATACAACGGGGAACCACTCTTGACCGATAAATTATTTATTTTACCCATTAAACTAACCCTAACCCAGTCTTCTTTTTTCCTAGTAGATCAATAAATAAATAATTCATCAGTCAAGAGTGGTTCCCCTTTGTTTATGTTGGACTTATAGGAAATAACCAAAATAATTATTCCTTTAAAATTTACTCCCACCACTGTCCCATAGTTGTAAAAAAGTAAAGTCGACGGGGCGGCCTAATGTTGGTATCAGCCAGACAGCGAGGGAGTCTATCTCCTTTTCAATAGCGCTAGACCAAGGAGATTGTTTCAGC
Source organism: Doryteuthis pealeii (assembly GCA_023376005.1). Classification (NCBI taxonomy): domain Eukaryota; kingdom Metazoa; phylum Mollusca; class Cephalopoda; order Myopsida; family Loliginidae; genus Doryteuthis; species Doryteuthis pealeii. The sequence continues at coordinate 1,085,030 of CM042174.1, forward strand.
ATCTGAGGTGGGGCGCCACACCTACCATCAGCTCCTTACTTTACCGCACAGATCCCTGTGCTACTCATACGCTGAGTTGGCGGGGACCAGTATCGAACTAGGAACCTTGTTGTTTCTAGCCAAACGCTCTACCGACTGAGCTAACCCGGCCCGTTAATATTTATTTATAGCAAAACTGTTGTCAATAAATCTATTCTACTATTAATTTAAATGATTTAGTGAAATCCAGTGTGTAAAAGAATTAAGGCTGTTATAAAAGCTCAAAGAAGGGAAAGTAAGAATTAATTCTAACTTTTTTGTCAATGAATTCCATAATTCTTTCCTCAATATTGGGTTATTCCATATTTTCCTCTGCACGTTGGGCTAAAAACTCTACCATTAATTTAAATAACTTAATCTAGTTTTTATTCTGTATTTCTGTGATGGCATTCATCCTGAGTCGGTTGAGCCAGCTCCATCTAATGAATTTACTTGTGGTGAATTCATGGAAGAAATAACAAAGGAATAGAAAATTCACAAGTTGTCCCCAAACCCTGCATGTATATCCCAGTTAGGGGAAGGAGATGTTTGAGTTTGAGTTTTGTTTAACGGCATATCAATCTCTGTGGGTCATTTAATGCCAAAAAGGTTATTTTGGATTTCAGTCTTTAAAGTAGTGGTTCTATGGAGATAATTGGTTATGTTCTGTTATGTTTTGTTGAAAAGGTTGATTTTTTTTTTTTAAATTTAAAATGTTTTCAGGGTTTGTATTCTTAAAGATGTCTTTCAGGTTTCTTGCTTGATAGTAATTGGTGCGGATATGTTTAAGTGTTACAATTTAGAAGGATATGCTTGGTTGTAAGTTGTACTTTGCATGTTGGGCACACTGGGGCATCCTCTCCTTTTAACAGGTACGAATGTTTGCCACAGATTTTCCACAAACACTGTCCACCTTGGGTGGCCCTACCAGGAAAGGCTCCAACACTACCACGTTTACATGGTCCTGCCATGTTGAGGAGGGGTTGGATTTTAGAAATAATGTGCTAGATGGCCATTGAGCAAAGAGTTTCCCCTGCCCTTTTACAGGTCTTGCTTTTTGTTCTGCAGGTTGTTTTGGTTTGTTTGTTTTGTTTTACAGCATATCAACCTCAGTTGGTCATTTCATGCCGATGAAGTTTTGAAATAAATCAATTCTTAATGGATAATACAATTTTGTTTATCAACTCCTGTTTTTTTATTTAACCCATAGATGGGACCCTAACAGGTACTACCACTCCGGGTCAGAGTGGACCAGGTAGCAATGGTGGTGAAGGGGTGCTCCACATTCCCCAAACCTCCAAAATTGGAACCTCACCATCAGATAGAGTTTAACGTCATTCCCAGGACATGTAGACCCGCAGCCACCGCTTTCTAGCACCCATATGATAAAAAGGGGTTGGGGCTTGCCATATGGGCAATAGGGTTGGGAAAATCATATAGGTGCTAGGGCTTGACGTGACCAGCCGATTGATCGGAGGGGGCCTCTCCGACCGACCGTCTATCTGCAGGTTGTCTAGCCACCCTCCTCACTAGACAAATCAGTAGGGTTACTGGTGTAGTCACTATGAAACAGGGGTAGTATACTTACTCAATGTTCCTATTATATAACAGTAAATAATAATATAAATGGCATTCAGTCGTATGATCACAGGTCACTTTTTTTAAAAACAAAACAAAAAAACAGCTAATCTTCTACATTTCTGAGAGTATGGAGAGTAGGACAATTATCAAAGAAAAAAAAAATGTCTGGAGCACTCCTTTGAGCACTCCCCTCTTTCAAACCTAAACTCTTAATACTGTTGCCTGTATTTAATACTAACACAAAAAGTTAAACTACACTCGACTGCAACAATAGATTTTATAAATTTAATCCTATAATATCAACAATGTAGGTAAAAAAAATAAAGAGATGAGAGCAATCACGTAACACTTACCTGTTTCAAAGTTTTAATTGTATTTGGGGAAGCCACATTGGCAATAGCCAATTTGTTAAAAATACTCTGTACATCGGCTACTAAATTGGTCACACCACTCGGACTGTCCACAGTCTTTTCTTCACTGGGGGTGGCTGAAAAAGAGGAACACACAAAAATCAGTACACACTTAAAAAAAAAATAAAAAATAGATTGATCCAATTTTGTCTATAATACACAACAAAATGGACACATCACAGCAAGATGTAATGTTAGCAAAAATACTCTAAAGCCAAGAATTCCAAATTCAATTTACAACATAATAATAATAATATTGGGTTGGTTCATAATTATAGCAGCTTCTTTTTTTTCTTTTCAACAAATTTTATTCAACAAAAACAATAACTAAGGATAGATTACAGTAAAAAAAAAAAAAAAATATGAGTCAAGGTAAAAAAATCATAAGTATAAAATGTAAATATTCTAGGTAAAATAAGACATTAGGTCTATAAGTTCCCAAAATCCACTCTACCCCCATGTGTTACATAATTATTAGATACCTAATATTTATGTGCAATAGTGTAGAAATCAAAATGACGGTTATAAGTTCAGTGGGCGGCCTTGAAGAATGAGTGACAACGTTTGACCTCAGTCCTGACCCTACCTTCTGGGGATAGCCAGGAGAACCAGTAGAGAAGACCCTCTCTTCCGGTTTAGATTAGAAGTAAGTTTCAGTTAGAAGGAGCAACGAGGAGTTGGGAAAATCATATAGGTGCTAGGGCTTGACATGACCAGCTGATTGATCGAGGGGGCCTCTCTGACCGCCCGTCTAGCCCAAGATAGGGCCAAAGTGGAGTATTGCACGTCCGTGAACAGCTCATCCACCTGAGTTCTATCCTTAAGCATCACGGGTTGCCACCCACGGCCAACAGGTGGCCCCATTGGAGGAGTCTTACCCCTCTGCAGAGGTGCAGTCGGTGCATTCTAACGCCCCAGCCGACAGGGCGTTTTTTTCAAGGCTTATTTTTAAAGTTATTAATCTCGACTGAATAGCAGCAAATATCTTTTGTAAGTGATGATGGGTTTATCTTAGTATTTGGGAATTTGTAAGTCAGATTTTTGGGAGGATAGGGGGGGGGCAAAAGAACTCAAATTATTGGCAGCCATATTGTCACAATGCCAGTCTTTTGCCGGGGGGAGGGTGGGAGGGGTAAAAAGGGCTTTAGAAATTAACTTGGGAATTGGATTTAAGGGTTGCAACAACAAATACAAATCATGTCAACAAGGAAAATAATTCTTCCTTTTAAGTTTGAGTGGCAAATCTATAAAAACTTAAAATTCATCAAATACAAATTTAATGATTAAATCCTTAAAAGCTTCTTGTTTGGTTTTTTTTTTTTCATAAATTTTTATTTTTTTAATTTTTTTTTTATTTTACCTTTTGTCTTTTCAGCCAAATAAGGATGCTGAAGCAGCTCGGTAATACTTAATCTTTCCTTGGGATTACGACGTAAGCAGCTCTGAAATAGAAAGATAATATTTTATTAATTTTTTTCATCACTTTCTTTTATTAGACTAAAACAATTTTCTAAAAAAATTAAAAAATTACGAAATCCTGTATTTTTTGGCACTTTATTCACTATTTCCAAAATTCAACTAAAAATTTCATTCTACTGTGTGTTAATTAGCATCACCAACCCATATCTGAAATGGAACTTTAAATTTCTCATCTATAACTGCAAAGGAAGATTACTGTTATATCTTTAACAATAAACCAGCAAAAACAGCACATTATAGAGAGATTTTTATTAGAGTAATTCTATGATTCTGATTCTGAAATGGCATTCATCACTCTGGATTGGTTGAGCTGGGTCCATCTAACAAATTTACCTGTGGTGATTTGGTTTGTTTTTATGGCATATCAACCTTGGTGGGTCATTTAATGCCGATAAAGCTTTTAAATAAATTCATTCTTAATGGATACTCAATTTTTTTTTATAAACACATTTTTCTATTTAACCCATAGATGGGACCTTAACAGGTACTACCACTCCGGGTCAGAGTGGACCAGGGAGCAATGGTGATGAAAGTGTGCTCCACATTCCCTAGACCTCCAGAATTGGAACCTCACCACCAGACAGAGTTTAACGTCATTTCCAAGACATGAAGACCCTCAGCCACCGCCTTCTAGCACATATATGATAAAAAGGGTTGGGGCTTGCCATAAGGACAATAGGGTTGGGGCAATCATATAGGTGCTATGGTATGGTATGACCAGCCGACTGATCAGATGGGGCCTCTTGAACTGCCCGTCTAGCCAAAGTAAGGGCTAAAGTGGAGTGTTGCATGTCATGTACTGCTCAGCCACCTGGATTCCATCCTTAAGCATCATGGGCTGCCACCTACAGCCAACATCGTCCTTGAATTGAATCAATATGACTGAATTTGTTTTGTTTTACGGCATATCAACCAGGGTGGGTCATTTAATGCTGACAAAGTTTTCTAAAATTCGTAGTATAATTTGGAAGAAAATTCTATAAACTCAATTTCTTTTTGTAAACAAATTTTCTATTTAACCCATAGATGGGGCCCTAACAGGTACTACCACTCCAGATCAGAGTGGACCTGTTTGGAATTTGCCCAAAACTAATATGCCCTAGAGCGCTATATGTCATAGAATAAGGTGCAGAGAAAGCTTGAGTATTGGTACTTGTAAACCCAATTTATAATTAAAATGAGGTTTTGAATAAAAAATACAGATCATTGGAGAATGTGAGCGTTATAATAATCATAGTGGGGAAGGGTGTGTTGACTTGGAGTTAGCGATTATTAGTTTGGCGGTTAACAACACACAATAGAGCAACAATCATATCTCACTGAGGATTCGATATCAACTGCTGTACCACTTCTTATGATTTACGTAATTTACTCTAGTGGAACATAAATTGGTAAACGCAAGTATATGATTGTTTTTTGGAAGTACATAATAACTCTTTAGCATAGAGTAGTGAATAACTATAAGGCGAGTGCTTCCGATGAAGATAAGCAGAAAAACAATAACCAGCCCTCGTCAGATACTCGTGTAAGATCACTTCGAGGTCCTTATTGAATATAGAATATCAATATGTAAATATATACTGTAAGGAGGCTACATAAAATCAATAATGATCATTATACCTCGTGAAAATTATCATATATAAGATAAAGTCCCAATAATAATTATATATAAAGGTCATAGTATTTAATTATATATTACGTCACTCTTAATAGACTCATAGATGAACTCACTCTGGAGATGGTAGTGGTAAAATGACCTTAACGCTAACGCTCATAAACTCATTTGTATATATCCGTATTCTTACTTAGATAAATATCCTCTGTACAAGTACACATATGTATTCTGTACCTCCTGCAAACCCACCCTCCCACCTCGGCTCCAAGTACCTCTAGTCAATATACTCAATCACATCCGTTCCTACTGTACACGTTATTAGTGTGTACTGAGATATGAGTCCACAGAGTAATGGGTAGTAAAATATAATGAGAAAAGATTCAATGAGCCAAGACCTAAAACTATATAATAAGGCTGTGTTTGTATTATTATATGAGAATGTCTCCTATAATTAATGTTTTTTACATACATGCCAATAATGCGAGAAACCGGGAATAGGTAAACGCGATAGAATTTCGACAACTCTCCCACCTTAAGATGTGTTCAGGGTGTCTGATATGTGTACATAAGAAGTGAGGTGGAAGTGAGAAGAGATATCATGAAGTGAAGGTGCGATATATATATATAATTATATATTTTATCGATGTCCTACCGTGAGCTTAACTTAACATAATATGGTATGTATATAGTATGGCATCAACAACCCTCCTCTCAAGAGGTGAATTTATGTCTGATACCTATAATTATAGCTCCTACTTCATTATATATATAGTGCAGCTGAGTAGAGAAAAGTAAATGGAAACTAGTTAGTTACAACCTTATGAATCCCTAAATTAATAGCCGACCAAGTTTAATTTTGAAATTTGGTAGTAAAGCGTGACAAATGTCCGGATATAATTAATGTGGCTTGATCTGAAAAACGGGTGAATGCTGGTGGGCCCTTTGCATTGAGAGATGAGATAGAAAAGAGGTAATGTATGTATGTGATTATATACCAAAAAAGAGTTGCAGGGATATGCGCTATTACATTTGGAATCGACACATAATTATACAAAAATGAGCTGGTGAGATAGGTCATTGAGCCAATTAATTACAATCTCTATTGAGTAAGACAATTGCGAAAATATATTCTCAAATAATTTCTCTCCAGAATATAATTTTTGTAGCAGGCTGACAGCATAATTTCCTTCCTTTTTATTTCCTTCTCTCTTTTCTATTTCAAACTCAGAGAGTAAATGGTCTTCTATATATCTAATTAGCTGATCTAATATTTGTTATGAATATAATATAGTGCATAGTGCAACCCAGGTAGACTGTGCATAATATTAAGAGGGGCCAATACATTTATATGCCTCTTTCGATTCTCTGACGTTTGAAGCTTCTGTTCTCTTATCTGTATTTTATATGAACTCTCGGTGAGCCGAAACTTCAACGTTGTATTTATTTACAGCAAGCCGTCGTTTTGACCAGTGTTGATGTTCACGATTCTTTCTTTCTTGTTTTGTTTATTTCAATCGCTATTGTTTACAGATGATGGATGCTAAAACCATCGATAGTTTTGTCTTCCAAGTGTGAGCAACAGAAAATACGTAGAAAAAATCAGGATAGGACATCTAACTGAAACCAAATAAATTAAATAATAACCTGGATAACTCTGCGGGAGTTTTATGATGAAAGATTCTGAGAGTAATCTTGACTCTACTCTCAAGAAGTGTCTCAAGATCGGAATACCAACCGACCGTATACCAGAACCTCTCAAAAATTACACTTATCCAAGGTTCCGTATATGTGATCTTGGTATATCTCGTGCCATACTCGCTCCTAATTCAATGTTTTGTGTTGTAGAGCGCAAGAGTGATCCTTTTACAGCACAGTAATTCTGCTTGTTTCGTCTATACTATAATATATGATTAGAGCTTGTGTGTAAGGTGTGTACACTCAAAGATTGCTTTAAACAATCTCCTTGGTCAGTAGGCCGCTATTGCAAAATGATAGAGTGTGAGTGGAGAGTGATAGAGCGCATCCCGTGCGACTGCAGTGATTGTGGGGACAATAGTCAGCTGATACCGATAAATCTTTTTAGGAGCGTCTAACAATTACGGCGCCGATGATAAAGACTTAAAGTCTGAATGTACGAGAGTTTAATGCCGATATAACATATTTATCGCGCAGATACCCATATCCCGAAGCCGGAGAATAGTGAAAAGGAAGCAGAATAGTGTGATCTCAACTAAAGGTCTAGAGTTTCTTATATATAAGATTATGTCAGCTTCACTCTAAATTCGAGTGGTTGGTTTTCTTGTCCTCATAACCCAATATAACTCTCTGAGCCCCACCAGTCAACAATTCTCTGTGAGTTTATTGAGTGACGTTCTCTCATATGAATTTCCCTAGCCTCTCTCATCTAAACCTCTCATCTACATGTGCATTAATATAATTATATGTTACCTCCTATTTGATCGCATCTATAATACTGGGTGTAGAATGAACGCCCTACATAGTGCGTATGAGTGAACTCGACAATACATTGAATTCTTGATAATTGATATCTATATACAACAAATAATAGCGGTTACTCCAGTATGTAGGACTGGGAGGAGGAAGTCTAATGTATGTTGAGAAGTCAGCAACTTAATTATTTAACACTATATATAAGGTGCTACACCAAATAGTCCACTTGAGTTGTATATGTGTAATATATTGAGTGTCGTTGCTACAGTAACTTATTGGATATATCCACCTCTCTCTTGGTTTGTTATTAAGACTTCCAGAGTCAAACATAGAATCTACTTCCACATTTGAACTTAAATGATTAATTCACAATATAAAGTGACAGCTAAATTATAGACCTGTTCGATATTCTCTGATACTCCTCTTAAAACTATCACATCCTATATACAACCTACCATCTCTGAAATACCTCCTTGCTATTACACTCTATAATTATACAAAAAAATAACAATGAAACTAAGCCTCCACCTGAAAAGGTAAATTGATAGAGAAGGAGCAGGCAACTGTGTTAATCTGGATTGTTTGCAGTGGTATACTCCATTTACTTTGGTAATTATCTCAAACACCTGTTGAGTGGAGGTTACATCTCTTCTGTATCAGAGAGTTTTAATATTATATACCCTACTGTTACCTCGAGGAGAATGTATATTATTTCTCTAGACAAATTTTTATTATATATATAATACCGTCTAGTTTCTTTGTCTAAATCTACATAAGAATTTTTTTACTATATAATTTATACTCTCAATTATCAGCATTAGAAAGGCGTATACACTAATACTTACAGCCCAAGAGTAAGAGACCCACTTCCGGGTTCGACGAGTGATGTAACATAACTGTATATATATATAACAGATAACTAATTTGTAACAAATTAACTCTCAGCATTCTCAAAGGCATTCCGAATATTCCATTATATAATGGAATATATTTAACAAACAATCTCAAAGAGTATATACCCTGATATACCGACATTCAACGATACAGACAACACACAATATAGTATACTATAAATTTTATATGGCGAATAAGTAAGATTTAAAGCGATTCAGTCTCTCAAATAATTATTATAAGAATACTATTTTATCATGAATCAATATACAGCGATTTCATTTCCTCTCTCCTCCTCAGCGATGATTTTTTCTACCACCTTCTCTACATGTCTATTAATTTAACTCGTCAAAAATACTAAGTGGTGGTCTCTCATAGAGTTACGTTTAGAACCATGAATTCAAGTCATCAGGGTATAAGGTTTACAAAATAGCTAGTGAGATTATAGCCCACCCTATTTAGTTGTTCCCCTATAACTGTCCGGATATAAATACTACCACAGCCGATCAAAACCTTAGTTACATATGAGGATTATCGTTTTTGTTCTCTATTCTATTTTATTTTTGCCTAGGTATCTCTTATTACCAAATGCAAAATTATTGCACACTTTGCGCGACGCGAATGTACAGACTAGGAAGAGTGAATCTATATTATCAAAGCGTCATAATTACAGAACATTCATACACCAGTCGACTCGTACATATCCCCAGAGTATGGTCTTAGCCTCTCCCCTAAGCCGGTAACTGACCCACCACCTCCACAGTGTCACTAATATATAAACATAACAGTGTTAATTCTGATGGAGACTATGCTATGTAACAATTGGTACCCTCCTAGACACACGCCTTAGTGAATACTCAGCCTGCACGAGCCCTACCAACCACTAACCTTGCGAACAGCTCTTTAAGCAAAATTTATAAAGCATAAAAACATCCAGATTATAAATATATATTCTCGTCACACATAGTGCTGTCAGTCGTAGCATAAGAGCGATACGTCTTAAAGTATATAAGCATGCTACTTCTTGATTCTCTTATCTTATACTTTCCTCTACTCTAGAATGAGCAATTTCATGAGATATGTTTCAACTCTCTCGTATTAATAAAAAAATAAGCAGATAGACATATCATAATTGCTCTGTTGTTTAATTGTTGTCAATACTTAATGACATGCTCTATCCCTACGAAACTTGCTGGTAAATATATTATAAATATTGTCATCAAACATAAGGATAAATTATTAATTTACAATAATAAATCCAATTACCCTTGATGCGTGCCATATCTTAATATGCAATCATAATTGTCAGAATTTAGATTAATCTTTATATAAAATAGATAGCTAGTATCATTAATCTATATATATTATGTTAATCTCAGTTGCCTATAACATATACGCAATATATTATACGATAGTTACATATAATAAGACATATGTGAAATGCTCGTGTCTGGTGGTATTTGATGATGTCACAACTTCATTCATGTGTGTACAGCTTCTCCTGGATAAGCGACACCGTCAGTACTCTCTATAGTGGTTTAGAAGACTCGCGTGCGACAGTAATACATACCATATTTCTAACAATCAGAGTGCTCACTCAATCACACATATAGGTCAAGGTTTAAAGAGCTCTCTTACATTAGTGATCTATAAAACACAAGATAGCACAATCCATGTAAATTCTCTACTCGGATCTTCTTATACGATATATCTGCAATTCTCTAGGGTTACTATCTCAGTGCTCTCATATTATCTATTAGTTCCGGTTGTTCTCGCTTTCACTGTGTGCCTCAACGTACTGATGCCATTAACTCATCTTTGCTCCTAACAAGGGTGAGTTATATAACTCAATCACCATGCACACGTTGAACTCTTAATTACCACAAGGACAAATTACCCTACTCAATGCTTATGATACCTCTAAAGAGTTACTGAGAGACATGCCAAATCAATCTTGTGTGACCGCTGATCGAATCTCCTAAGATCGCGCGATGTTAGAGTGTATAAAAATGCGATAGAGTCAATAGATGAGGAAGATTGGAATTTACCCTTCTCGCGTAAATTCTCTTCGGTTAAAATGAATTTCTGTATCTTTATAGGTATAATTCCTACTCGTGTATAAGATTTCTTCTGATTTTTGTGATAATCCTATCTTGGTAATAAAGAATCTTTTAAGTTAATTGTGTAATAGTCCCACTCCTCAATGAGTAATTCAACCCATACAGATAACTGATTATGTATTATCTATATATTATGGCTACCTTATTACAGTGATACTTAAGTGAGTTACGCTAACACATGATTAGTTCTCTCTAATAAGTACGATTAATGTGGCTATATCAGCCACACAATATACATCTGAGAGCGTCGGTCCAGATCGACTGCGAAATATAGATAATCAACGTCCGGACATATCACTCACAATCAAAGTCATATACATATATATTGGATGTGTGAACTGATAGCAACTTTTATATACACCTCAGATTTTAATATTTATTCCAACTTGGTTTATGTTTTTATTTTTTATAAGGTGCTTATTTTATTTACTGTTTGTTTTATATGGTACATTTATATTTATTATCTTTATTCCTAACTATCTATAAAGATATTGTAGTTATGTTTGAAAAGCAAGGTACAAACTATGTGAAATTCGTGATATTCCTCTGCCAATAATTGACAGAAGTTAGTGGTACACACAAAAAACTGACCCCGTCCTTTCTCATCATTCAATAATTTCTTGACCTTCATGTACAACTATCTCCTATCATTCATACATTTATTTTGTAGTGGACCATCTCTTATTAATATACAGTTTATTAAATATATAATCGTCTCAGTCTAACATACTATAAACACAACTTAGAGTGAGGATAGAGCAATTACGGACGAAGCCTGTAGCCGCGACTGTGGTATAGTGAGTTGTCGTGCAGATAAAAACCCTCAAGGAGCCCTCATCGACGATTCACAGGGCAATACACCGCATTCGACTCCGCTAACACGCAAAAAAAGAAGGAAAGATATAGATCAAATTTTCCCAATCAAGCACGCGACATCGGCAGTGCGCCTTTCAACATCTTAAGTCCTCAATAGAACTTAAACTGTGAGGAGTATATCCAGACACGTATTCCGTTCTTGAAATCTTGAGCAAACATACTCTTTTTAAAAGTTATAGAGGTTTATTAAGATCTTGCCTCAAATCCCCATTCATTTATATTATACTCATCCATGGGGCCCACCCAAAGAGTCTTATTTCAGGTCTCGCAGAACTCATGTTGTCGATAGTGAATGTCACAATGTTTCTCACTTATCTTCATTTATTAGCTCCACTATAGATGATGGACACCAACAAATATATTTAGACCACAAGTGTGCATTGTAATTACAATCTCATAAGTGTCATAAAAAATTATACCCGCTATAGTGCCATGAATGTATGCAGATAGAACACATATTAAAAATCAATCACTCATTCTCCAGGACATACCAATCCAGATACTGAACAGAGTCTCCTTGCGAAATATTGGCCATTGCCCACAAGTTTTTAATTATTGATATGTTTACCATATCACATTCACATTACTCCTTGTTTCGGCTTATCTCCTTGGCTTTTATTCATATCGCGCTGACATTCCTCTAAACTATACTGAATTTCACTAATATTAAGTAGCATACTCCTTTATTATATCATAGTAGTGAATTCTCCAATCTCAATGGTGCCTCCGCAGTTTTTTATTAACTTATACTACACTTACAGTTTGTTTATAAAAAAAGACTATAGTGCCTTAGGATTCTCTAGTAGTACCTCAGTGGCCTCATTCAAATCTCACACCCATAGCTGGATTATATTCTTGTAATTCAAGTGCAGCTGTAATTTTAGCCTACTATGAGTGTTGTAATAGAATTGCTACTATCTTTCAGTGTCATTTTCTCAGTCCAGACTGAGGATATCTTATATTCACATGCTAGCTATACCAACTCAATATATAACATAAGCGAGACGAAATATCCATTCAATAATAACCCGATAAGCCGCCTGCCCTAAGTACACACTCAAAGTGTGAAGTGCAATAAAATATATTCAAGAGAATGCAGAGTACACGTTAAGAATTCCTATCCTCCAAGTGCGAATATTGGGGACTAATACATTACGTGCACAATAGTGCGATTTTGTTCTTATTGTTGCGCCTCTGCCACAAGCAGCTCTCTCGAGGTGTGACGCCTGCCAAATAGAGAGAGCTAGCGTTTCAAAGTATTTACGAGTCCCAACATGTAATCTCATCATATCAAATTAACCTCCATACATGATCCTGCAGAGATACACACATATGCAAATGAATATACTGCGCGATAGTAGCTGAATATTAGAGTCGCAGGTTTTTTCGTCCACTTGTAAGACTGCACTGCTATGATGCATGACATACCATTCTACGCTTTTGTTATGTCTAACATGATTAGATACACTTTTAGAGAAAACCTACTTAGGCTTTCTTATGTGTTTATAATTTCGCCACTCCGATGGATGCATTAATATGATACATATTAATCAGTAGTTCATATTAAGTGTAATAAGCTATTTGATTTAACCTAATACACAAATTAATGGTGATATGGTTCTGAGCCATTTTCCCCAAGACCATTGAAGGCTGGGAGTCTGACTACATTTTTGTACCCGCCAAGTCCCTGGCGCCCTCACAATGACGCATATTACCCTCGTGACCCAAGAGACGAAATCCTTTGAATTTAATCCATAGTGAGTGCGAACCCAAAATCATTACTGGTGCTGTCATCTTATCCTCAAAATTATCTGTGTATAGTCCTTTGTATAATAGTCTAGCAGATGGTTCGCATCTGTCCGTCCTTTTTTAGTTCTTCTCTCTGCGTTGATGGACACATATTTTAATTATGTACAATGGATGATGAGTGTCTCTCTTAGAGAAATGAAGATGGTAAGCCTTAATCTTCATAGAATCTGCCATTTCTAATTCCAATACATGTGCTACGTATTCGGTTGTAGAGTTAATACATTATATAGCAATAAATAACAATGAAGGGGTACTCCACTCGTGTAGATTTCTAAGAACCTGGAAGTGCGTGCAAAAGATGCGATAAAGAATTCTGTTGTTTTGAAGTCATACCCTGAACACCCCCTTCGGTGTGCTAGTGGAAAATGACACAGTGTCAAGAGTTCAAATCTGGACGTTAGCTGGATTGTACATCACAATAGCCACTAATAACTTAAAAGATATGTATCCAACGCAATTCTCCCTCCAGTTTTATTGGGTAGAATAGGTTACTGACAGCGTATCTGGAGCAAGCACAAGTTCTAACTTCACTTAAGAAATTAAGAAGACATATGTATCACAGTGCGATGTATGCGTTGTGAGAGGCGTTTTTAGCAAATTCAAGTATACAAATTACCGTTTGTAATACTCTTATAATAGATTAATCATGTTGTGTATCACATTACTACATTTTATCCAAAACGACAAACGAGTTTGAGATTAAAATCACCTAATTCTTAGTTGAAACAGGCGAATGAAATAAAATTACTTTCTCCAGTGATGCGTTTTAATATATAATGTTCGGCGCACAGGACTAAGGCCTATAAATGAATCTGGATTAAAATGAACACCCGG
>CM042174.1:1099213-1104213 GCA_023376005.1 Doryteuthis pealeii
GTGTGTACATCCGGCGTAACTTCGAACAGTCGTAAGTCGAAAAAAAACGTAAATCGGGAAGTTACATCTCTTCTTAATCATCATAGCATTTTCCCTTCGAAATCTAAAATTAAATACAGACCCCACTCTTTGCTTGAAGGCAAATAACCTACAATTAATTATTACTCTTCATTGCAAAGAAGAGAGAAGGATTGCCTGGAAGGTAAGTTGAAATTAACAAAATGTCTTTTCCCCACAAATTATCCCCCCCATTTCTCACCCGAAAGATAAGTACAGTCAAAAATTAGCAAATATTTGATAAGGGGACCCCAATTCTGGTTCATTTCCATTTCCACTGGTCTGTGTTGTTTTTTATTCACATCGTTTCGGCCATCAGCTCTCCGGCCTTCTTCAGGTATATTTATTGTGGGATTGGCAGTGTGAAGTTCCATATAAATGTGTAGAATATTTTTTCTGTTATAATTTTTAAAAATCATTATTATATCACTCCTTGTGGGTTATTCATTGGAGTCTGGATGACAGCAAATTTCCCCTGGTCTCCAGGACTCTTCTGAGTATTCTAGCAGATCTTAACAATGCTGTAGTCTGGATGATCTCAATTCTTCCTCTGATTTCCAATCCCTCTAATCTCTTTTCCAAACCCTTGGATGTCCTGGGTATAGTGTTAAACTGAATCTAATGGTGAAGTTCCAGTTCTGGAGCTCTGGGGAGTGTAGAGTACCCCATCATCGCCATTACTCCCAGTTTTACCCTGACGCGGAGTGGTAGTACCTGTTAGAGTCCCATCTATGGACTGAATAGCAAAAATGTGTCTAAAATAAATTTAAAAAGATAATTTCAATACCCATCAAGAACGAATAAAACAAAATGTCTTTGGTATAAAATAACCCAACAAGGGTTGACATGCCGTAAATCGGACCAGCCAACCAAACCCTTGGGGTCTTTCAATGGTACCGACTAAAATTGGTACAACCTTCAGTCTCATTTCTCTGAATGTTTGAGATGAGGCTTGATGGGTTAGTATTATCTGCGCTATTCGGACTATTGTCCTAATCTTAATGTTATCTGTACAACGTTTCGGTCGATGTGCCCTTCGGCCTTCTTCAGGTATTTCTTGTCGGACTCTGGAACCTTCTTTTAGTGCTCGGAAACCTTGTCGTAATCGGGAGCCATCACGGAACTTTGAACCTAACCCTTTATTCAGTCCACGGGGGTATCCTGTTTTCATTCTGCTAACCATAGCTGGCGTAGTGGCGTTAAGCTCTGTTAATTATTATTCTATGTTACTGCTGCCCTTGACCAGGATTGAACCTGCAGTCCAGAGATAACTGTCACTTAGAACTGTCTTAACCTAACTCCTTTATCCACTAGGCCATGTGTCCAACTGGACGTGATGGCTCACGATTACGACAAGAAGGTTCCCGAGTCCGAGAAGGTTCCTGAGTCCGACAAGAAATACCCGAAGAAGGCCGGAGGCACATTGGCCGAAACGTTGCACAGATAACAATGAAGACAATTTTTATTTAACCCATAGATGGAATCCTAACAGGTACTACACCTGGACTTCACATCTAAAGTCTCCTCAGCTCCCCAGGACTCATCTCAGTATCTGAAGTTCACATCTGGAGTTTACATCTGGAGTTCACATCTAAAGTTTCCTCAGCTCCCAAGGACTCTCCTCAGTATCTGTAGTTCACATCTGGAGTTTACATCTGGAGTTCACATCTAAAGTTTCCTCAGCTCCCAAGGACTCTCCTCAGTATCTGTAGTTCACATCTGGAGATTACATCTGGAGTTCACATCTAAAGTCTCCTCAGCTCCCAAGGACTCTTCTCAGTATCTGTAGTTCACATCTGGAGATTACATCTGGAGTTCACATTTAGAGTTCGCATCTGCATATCGTAGAGAATTGTATGTCTACTTTTCCAGGACAGATTCTAGTCTCTGCATATATCATTGGTTTGTATGGACATTTTTATTTTTAATTAGAGGATTGCAGATGCCGTTTGATTCTCTACTGTGTTGATAGAATTGCTCGAATACATTAAAACCCGCGCCTTCCTTAAAGGCAACTTTATTTCACCAATATCTTTCCTTGTCTATTATACGAACATCCAACCACGAAAGTGTGTGCGTGCCATTTCGCTTCTAAGTGTGGTCGGCTCTAAAGGATTTGAAACTTGGGAACGGGGGGGGGGGACGGCAGATTCGGACTCTTATAGAGAAATACAATGGTTAATAAGACGCTCGAAGGAAACAGTGTTTATATGCAATATTCCCTTACCGTGATAGAAATATATAACTGAGATAGATAGGTAGATATGTACTGAAGAGACTGTGGCAGACAGACAAGTAAATAGGAACATAGGACTGAGATACATAAATAGGAAACGAGTGGAATTGATATATATATATAAATGCCATTCGATCATTATATATACTAGTACAAAATAAAAAAAACACCCTCCGGGTGATGTAAAAATAGAATTTTGAAACATATTGCCTGAGGGGTGGGAGTAAAAATTTCAATGTCAACGAGTTTGTACCCTAAGTAAGCAAAATCATCAAATTCATTAAAAGATTAAAAAATAAAACAATTTGAAATGTAAACTTTAAATATATATTAAAATAAAACAAACTATATATAGATATATAATACCAGTCATGTATTTATTAAAACTTGTTTTAAAAAACAATGAGGACTGTCTAATGTTGCATGCTCAAATTTTGAGTGTATTTATTCTATGTTATGACGATTTTGGGTAATGTGACGTAAGCAGTGACGTAGTTTTTGTTACAGACAAAATCGGAAGCGAATCTCCATTATATATATATATATATATATATATATATATATATATAGAGAGAGAGATAAAAAGGGTATGAAAAACACACTTTGTTGGTAAAATGAATATATTTTATATCCTTTTTCATTGCTGATATTGACAATGTTTCGATTTTTAAAAAATCATCATCAGAGCATAATGATAATTAGGTCCGTTTTTAGATGTAAATGTTTTTAATCCGGACTCATCGAGAGAGAAGCAGAAAATAATTTGAATTCAAACTAGAAGTATTGTTTTTCCCAAAAAGCGTGTATCCTGTGCGTTCGCTGCGTCCCGTGATTCGTTGCGTCACGTTCTTTCGCTACGTCGTGTTCCTTCAGTGTAACAGTTTTTAAAAAGAAAAAGAAATACTTCAAATTCAAAAATAAAAAACTCTCTCTCTCTCTCTCTTTCTCTCTCTCTCTCTCTCTCTCTCTCTATATATATATATATATATATATATATATATATATATAATGTGTGTGTGGGGAGGGAAAGACTGGGGTAAATATATAGATAGATAGAAATAGACTGAGATCGATAATGATAGATTTAGATACATAAATACTTAACAGACAGATAAATAGATATGAAAGTACTAATATATATATATATATATATATATATATATATATATATATATAGTAAAAAAACTAAAAAAAACTAAAAGAATTTCGAAGAATCTGCACGAGCGCACGTACAAACGGATTGACATGCCATCACGGAAAACCCCGAACATTTCAAATATCTGGCGTTCCTTCAACTTAATAACAACAAACGATTACGCCGGCGCCGTAGGATAAATACTAAAAAACACTTCTATGAATAAGATAAATACTAAAAAAGTACTTCTATGACCTCTGATGATGGGAATTTTCCCGAAAATATTTAGGAATAAAAAGGTAAATCAACACCATTTAACACCTATTCCATTGCATTGTAAATTGCCTTCAAATTTATATGTTGTATATATATATATATATATATATATATATATATAAACAGACTGAGAAAGATATGAACAAAGATAGACATATACAAATTGACTGAGATATGAACAAAGATAGACGTATACGAATAGACTGAGATAGATCGATTGATATATTGATAGATAGGTAGGAACAGACTTATTTATATATGAACATGAGATATGAAAGATAGATAATGAATAGACTGAGATAGATATGGATGGACTAAGATAGACGTATACCAATACACTTAGATCGATTGATAGATGCCAAGTCATAGATAGGTATGAATAGACTGGCATATATATATATATATATAATATATATTATATATATATTTACCAAACCCTCCACACGAGCAGGATGCGACACAAGGTCAATTTCTTAAGCGGAGTTTAACAGGTTTGAATTCAGAGTTTTCCTTCTCCTAGACCGGTTGCCTAAGCAAGGTTAAGAGCCCAGTCTGCCCTACTATTTATCCATAGCTGGAGGGAGAGTTAGGATTCATACCTTTCCCAGGGATATTAGTGCAAAGGTAAATGCAATTGCCTCATCCAGGATTTGAACCCTGGGCGACGAGTCCATTTCCATGACTTTAACCATTACACCACGCGCTATATATATATATATATATATATATATATATATATATATATATATATATATATATATATATATATATATATATATATATATATATATATATATATATATATATATATGTGTGTGAACAGACTGAGATAGATCGCTGGTTATATAAGGCATACGTCTCCCACGCATAATTGCTACCCAATTAATAAGTGTTCGCTATATTTATACTTACACCAAAAGAAGCGAACGGTTTTGTCGTATTTCTGTGCCTCGGTGACTCAAGTGTTGACAAACGCCGCTAAAAATAAATCTCATTAAGTCAGAGCGAATGTTTCCGCGATGTCTTGCCACAAACGACCCCTCCCCCACCCCCGCTCCCGAATACACCTTCATTATGGCATCGATCATCATCAGTAAATAAAGAAGATAGAAATATATTCATGGCATCAAATCGATATCCGTAGGATGTGAATTATATAAAGAAATTCTTCCTATATTTCAAATATACAAGAGAGAGAGAGACAACACACAACACACAGAGAGAGAGAGAGGGGGGGTCTTAGGCTCTTAAATAAGCATCTAAATCTACTAGAGAGAGAGAGAGAGAGAGAGAGAG
>CM042174.1:1109213-1138253 GCA_023376005.1 Doryteuthis pealeii
CTCTCTCTTCTCTTTCCCTCTCCTTTACCCATCTCTTTATGTCCGCCATTTTTATTCTCTCTTTTATCTTATCTCTTCTCTCTCTCTCCCTCTCTCTCTCTGCTCTCTTTCTCTCGTGTTCCCGCCTATGTCCGCCATTTTTATTCTCTCTCTTTTATCTTATCTCTCTTCCCTCCCTCACTTTCTCTCTTCTTTACCCGCCTCTTTATGTCCGCCGTTTTTTATTCTCTCTCTATCATTTCTCTTCTCTCTCTCTCTCTCCTTTTCCCGCCTATGCCCATCATTTTTATTCTCTCTTTTATCTTCTCTCTCTCTCTCCTCTCTCTCTCTCCCTCCCTCTCTCTCTCCCTCTTTTTCTCTCTCCTTTTCCCGCCTCTTTATGTCCGCCATTTTTGATTCTCTCGTTTTTCTTTATTTTCACTTCAATTCTTTTCGACTCCATCAACCAAAAATGTCAACCAAGACAAATCACCGTCAGTTTTAATTTTCCGATTTCTTCAACTTTATTTCCTTTTTTTTTAAATAATATTTTTCTTTAATTTTTTCTTTAATTTATTTTCCAAGCAAAAATCTATTTATCTTATGTTCATTCATTTTTATCTATTTACTATACGATCCGCATGTGACACAATCAGCTCTTACGCCCCTGTCTACACATTTGGATGGTTGGTTAATTTTAACGGCATATCAACCTGTCTGGGGTTATATAATGTCTAGCGGTTAGGAAGTAATATATATATTTACCAACTCCTCCGCACGAGCAGGACACGACACAAGGTCAATTTCTTAAGCGGAGTTTAACAGGTCTGAATTCAGAGTTTTCCTTCTCCTAGACTGGTTACCTAGCCATGGTTAAAGAACCCAGTCTGCCCTGCTATTTACCCATAGCTGGGGGGAGAGTAGGATTCATACCTTTCCCAAGGTTATTAGCGTTAAGTGAAATGCAATTACCACGTCCAGGATTTGAACTCGGGGCGACGAGTCCGTTTCCCATGACTTTAACCATTACACCACACGTTAGGAAGTAATATATGTTGTTTATCTATATTTACACTTTTTCAGTAATTGGTTTTAACAATGTGTTAGTATCATAAGGGATCATGTTGCATGATATTGATTAGCATCGGCCTCTCTCTGCTGAGGTTGAATCTCACCCGCGCGTCGAATCAGAATGGGTTAAATAGATCTTGATCAAGAAAATAAAAGTCTTGTGAGTTGATTAAGTCTATATTCTCCGGAATAATTTTATTTCCTTCAAAAAGGACAGAATGTCTTCTATGTTGACTTTTTCAAATAGATCTTTCATATTCTTTACTTTAAAATAACGGTTTCTGATATAAAGCAAAAACTCTGCATTCTTTGAATAAGTGTTTAACAGTCAAAGGTGTTTGACAGGTTTCACACTGTGGTTGCTGTTCTTGTTTGAGTATAAAGGAGTGCGTAAATCTTTCTTAAGGCTGGTCTCCACTATCCCAAAGTGGGTTTGATTAGAAAGAGATTATTGTGGATGTTGTTATTCCAGTATACACATATTTAGGTGCATATGCGTGTTGTTGTAAGTATGCATACGTATAGACGTAGCATACATACATACATACATATATATATATATATATATATATATATATATATATATATATAAAGTATAGATAAAAGGATATGAAAACAGACAATGCTGTTAAAGTGAAAACATTTTATATCATATTCATAGCTAATAGTGAACAATATTTCGATTCATAAAAATCATCTCCAGAGCTTGTTTTTACTCCGGACTCATCGAGAGAGGAACTGAAAATAATTTGAATTCAAAACGAAAACATTGATGTTCCCCAAAAGTTATGCGGTAGTTTCAAATATAACTTTTTTAGAACAATGTTTTCGTTTTGAATTCAAATTATTTTCAGCTACTCTCTCGATGAGTCCGGAGTAACAACAAGCTCTGAAGATGATTTTTTATAAATGGAACTATTGTTCAATATTAGCTATGAATATGATATAATATATTTTCATTTTAACAGCATAGTGTGTGTTTTCATATCCTTTTATCTATAATTATACCGTCGGATTCATTTCCTTTCTCTTAACATGAAATGAATTGAAAGTTTACATTTCAGATGCATTCACTGAAATTGATGGAAATCGGAATTTGTGTCGTACTGTGTGCCAGAGTGTTTAGGACAGATACGAAGATTGTTGCAAGGTTAAAGGTGGATAATTTGAGCACTTGAGGAATTAAATGTTCATTGTAAAATGTCTAATATGTAAATATATTATGTATGTAAATATATGTAAATAAATGTCTAAATTTCTAATAAAGGTAAAATGTTCAAGTGTTAACTGTAACCCTACTTTTGGCCCACCCTATATATATATATATATATATATATATATATATATATATATATATATATATATGTGTGTGTAACATTTCCAAATACATAGGCAAATCAATAAATCGGTGGGTATAGGATTGCAAACTCCGGTCATAACAATGCAACGTGATATGTCTATGCATGCGTATATATATTTGTATATATATATATATATATATATATATATATAATATATATATATATATATATATATATATGTCTGTGATTAGATATATATGTGCTTATGTATTGTTTTGTCTGTATATATATTAAACGTTTTATCTGTTAACAATTTTCTTATTTTTTAAACATTAATATCCATATGAAATATGTCATATTAATGTTAACATTTCCTCTCGGCCTATTCCCGTTCTACATGCGTCATCTTATGATCTTCAGTTTCCGTTTTTTCACATGCAATGATCATGTCATCAGCTTTCGTATATAAACGCACATATAAAAAATAACGGTAAATAACATTATATTCACACATTCACCATACACTTAACATTTTTCATTTTTCTCCCTCACAAAATTTATTTTGCATTGTCCTGATGGTGGTTTATCATAAACCGAAATACTTAAGTATAGACACATAAAATTTTTCCTTTGATCATAACATCCTGTGTCTGTTATATTTTTGAAAATATTTTCTTCTATATATATATATATATATATATATATATATATATATATATATATATATATATATATATATATAAGGGTTTTATAGTTTGCTTGAAGCATTGTAGTATGTGTTTAAAATAGAAATTGCAATTGACAATGCAATGGAATAGGTGATGAAAATGATGTTTATTTGCCTGTTCCTAAATATTTTCGGGATAAAATCCCATCTTCAGAGGTTTTGAAGGTAGCTCTGAAGATGGAATTTTATCCCGAAAATATTTAGGAAACAGGTAAATAAACATCATTTTCATCACCTATTCCATTGCATTGTCAATTGCCTTCTAATTTCTTTTAAATATATATATATATATTATATATATATATATATATATATATATATACCACCCTGTCATCTGGGGCGTTAGAATGCACCAACTGCACCTCTGCAGAGGGATAAGACTCCCCCAAAGGGGCCACCTGTTGGTCGTAGGTGGCGACCCGTGATGCTTAAGGATATAACCCAGGTGAATATGCAGTTCATGACATGCAATACTCCACTTTGGCCCTATCTTGGGCTAGACGGGCGGTCGGAGAGGCCCCCTCCGACCAATCGACTGGTCACGTCAAGCCCTAGCACCTATATGATTTTCCCAACCCTATTGCCCTTATGGCAACCCCAACCCCTTTTCCAGTTCCAGTTTTGGAGGTTTGGGGAATGTGGAGCACCCCTTCATCACCATTGCTCCCAAGTCTACTCTGACCCGGAGTGGTAGTACCTGTTAGGGTCCCATCTATGGGTTAAATAGAAAAACATGAGTTTATAAACAAAATTGTATTATGCATTAAGAATGAATTTATTTCACAACTTTGTCAGCATTAAATGACCCACCGAGGTTGATATGCCGTAAAACCAACCAAACCAAACAAACAACACACACACACACACACACACACACACACACACACACATATATATATATATATATATATATATATAATATATATATATATATCAGAGTAGATTGATTTTGAAACTGTAACGTCTCCAATGTGTCGAAAGTTGCAAATTAGCATAAAAAATTACCGCGCAAAATATTTTTCTTCAAAACTTTCATTTGACGAAATAGATTTCAATCTTTTAAAACATTATCCCTGTTACAGGTTAATTAATGAGATAAAAAGCAGCATATCGAAGATGTCGGTGGTGATGGAAGAGATATTTTCAATTTGAATTTTAGTTATATCTTATTCGTTTCATCTTAATAAAATAAAATGACAACTTTTTCTGTTTTAAATATTGAAATTGCTAAATTTTCTAATCAACTTCTTAGTCAAATGTTGTGAAAACAAGAATTTTTGTGCATTTTAACCGACGATCTTTGATGCTATTTCCTATAACTCCAATCTAAAAAAGGGGAAACCACTCTAATTGACTAGGAAATAAGTAGACTAGATTAGGGTTAGGGTTATGTTAGGGTTTAGGTTAGGGTTAGGGTTTAGGGTTAGTTCAATGGGAAAATTAATTTGGGTTCTATTTTTTCTGGGTCACCCTGTAATAATATGTTACTCAACTGGGTAGGTGATGGTTAGGGTTTAGGGTTAGGGTTAGGGTTTAGGTTATTTTAATGGAAAAACAATGGGTAGATTAATTAACAGATAAAATTCATTGGTGATAAAATTTATCAGTCAATCAGAGTGGTTTCCCTTTTTTAGGTTGGAGTTATAGGAAATAACCCGATCTTTGATGCTATTTCCTCAAAAAGTCGTGCAAGTAAGAGATCTAGTTTGTGGTATCAGTATTTATTATACCAACACACAACTTTCGCGTTTTGAGAGAATTTGATATTTAAAAAAAGTGAAAAATCAACCTGCCCTAATGCATATACAAGGATGTTGTTGATTGGTTGTTTTGTTTTACGGCACATCAACACTTTTCGGGTCATTTAATATCGAATCAAGTTTTGATAAACAAGTAGTGTTACATAATTTATGTGCAATCCACTGATTAAAAATAAAATGTTCATGCAGACCAATGGTATGTACACAGACAGAATCTATTCTGGGAAAAACAGATACTGAGAAGAGTCCTGGGGTGTTGAGACTTTAAATGTGAACTTCATACAGTCAAATGGTATATGCACATAAGTCCTGGAAAAGTAGATATACAATTCTCTGGGATTTGTAGATAATAACGATCGGAGGAACTGGATCACCCAATCCCGACCAGTTGAACTGGATCACCAATCCTGACCAGAAGACTGGATCACCCAATTCCAAGCAGATGAAATGGGTCACCCAATCCCGACCAGAAAACTGGATCCAATCCAAAGCAGATGAAATGGTCACCCAATCCCGACCAGTTGAACTGGATCACCCAATCCCGACAGAAGACTGGATCACCCAATTTCAAGCAGAAAATGGGTCACCAATCCCGACCAGTTGAACTGGATCACCCAATCCCGACCAGAAGACTGGATCACCCAATTTCAAGCAGATGAAATGGGTCACCCAATCCCGACCAGTTGAACTGGATCACCAATCCCGACCAATCCCTACCAGAAGACTGGATCACCCAATTCCCAGCAAAAGTACTGGGTCTCCATATCCAACCAGATGAACTGGATTACCCAATCCGGCCCGAAGAACTGGATCACCCAATTCCGACCTAAAGAACCGGATCACCCAATCCCGACCTGAAGAACTGGATCACCCAATCCCAGCCTGAAGAACTGGCCTTATTATATAGTTAACAAAAAAAAACCTATCCGTTAAATGGACTTTGCCGTTTCAGCTGACGAGAGAGTGAAATTAAAGGAATGCAAACCCCCCCCCAAAAAAAAAAAAATAAACAAAACTGGAGGACTGAGCTAGAAAGGTGATCCCTTGGGAATTTGACAAAAATAAATTCTAACCACACAACAAAATGGTAAATGCATAAACCAGAATCTCTTCTTGAGAATGAAACACATAAAATCTTCTGTGACTTTGAGATAGAGACTTCTGGTTGGAAGGTGTCCACCTTTCCCAACCAGAAGACCAGACCCAATATTGATTAACAAGAAAAAGAGCACTTGTAAACTGGTAGATTTTGCAGTTCCAGAAGATCATAGGGTGAAGATGAAAGAAAACAAAAAGATAGACTAATACATGGACCTTGCTAGAGAATTGAAAAAAAAACTGGAATATGAGGGTCAAAGTGATACCAATTCTAGTTGGTGCTCTTGGAAAGGGCTCCAAAAGTTTAGAAAACAGACTAGCGGAACTGGAAATCAGAGGAAGAATTGAGACCATCCAGGGAACAGCATTGTTAAGATCGGCTAGAATACTCAGAAGAGTCCTGGAGATCACAGGAGACCTACTGTCACTTAGACTCCAGTGACTAATCACCAGCTATCGCTGGTGTGAAAAACTCGCACGTGATGCTTAAGGATAGAACCCAGTTGGTTGAGCAGTCCATAACTTGCAATACTCAACTTTTGTCCTTACTTAGGCTAGACGGGCGGTCGGAGAGCCCCCCTCCAATCAATCGGCTGGTCACGTCAAGCCCTAATACCTATATGATTGCCCCAACCATATTGCCCCTATGGCAAACCCCAACCCTTTTTATCATATGGGTGCTAGAAGGCGGTGGCTGAGGGTCTACATGTCCTGGGGATGACGTTAAACTCTATCTGATGGTGAGGTTCCAGTTTTGGAGGTTTGGGGAATGTGGATCACCCATTGCTCCCTGGTCCACTCTGACCCGAGTGGTAGTACCTTTTAGGGTCCCCTCTATGGGTTAAATAGAAAAATGTATTGATAAAAAAATTGTGTATCCATTAAGAATGAATTTATTTCAAAACTTTATCGGCATTAAATGACCGAGATTGATATGCCATAAAACAAACCAAGCCAAACCAAACCAAAAACTCCTAAAGAGTGATATAATAATGATGTAAAAAAATAACAACAGTTATAACAGAAAATTATTCTTCATATTTCTACAGAGCTTTACATCACTAATACCACAATAAATATACCTGATATACCTGAAGAAGGCTGATGAGTACACAGCCGAAACGATGTGAATAAAGAACAAAATCAGACCGATGAAGGTCCATTAAGTTTGATTTAACCCAGAAGAGTCCTAGAGACCTGGGAGTAATGGCAATGATGGGGGTACTCTACACTCCCCAGAGCTCCAGAACTGGAACTTCTCCATTAGATTCAGTTTAACACTATACCCAGGACATCCAAGGATTTGGAAAAGAGATTAGAGGGATTGGAAATCTGGAGAAGAATTGAGATCATCCAGACAACAGCATCGTTAAGATCGGCTAGAATACTCAGGAGAGTCCTGGAGACCAGGAGAAATTTGCTGTCATCCAGACTCCAATGAATAACCCACAAGGAGAGATATAATAATGATTTTTTAAAATTATAACAGAAAAAATATTCTACACATTTATATGGAACTTCACACTGCCAATCCCACAATAAATGTACCTGAAGAAGGCCGAGAGTTGATGGCCGAAACGATGTGAATAAAGAACAACACAGACCAGTGGAAATGGAAATGAATCAGAATTAGGGTCCCCTTATCAAATCTTTGCTAATTTTTGACTCTATTATCTTTCGGGTGAGAAATGGCGGGTGGGGGATAATTTGTGGGGAAAAGACATTTTGTTAATTTCAACTTACCTTCCAGGCAATCCTTCTCTCTTCTTTGCAATGAAGAGTAATAATTAATTGTAGGTTATTTGCCTTCAAGCAAAGAGTGGGGTCTGTATTTAATTTTAGATTTCGAAGTGAAAATGCTATAGTGATTGAGAAGAGATGTAACTTCCCGATTTACGTTTTTTCGACTTACGACTGTTCGAAGTTACGACGGATGTAACACACGGTCGCAAGTATGAGGCGTTCAGCGAGGATCGAACTCACTATTCAGTTGTAATGGATATACGAGACTAGCTTACTAACCATTACACAATGATGGGACGCACTTTTATGGTAGATCACATGCTATAAGTGAGACATGATTTCCGAGGTCACATTCAAAAGGTAGGCCACATACTACACTGGTACCAAAAGATGTGTCTTTAATAAAAAAAACCCAAAAAGTCTATTATAATGTTATAATAATAACTGCTAACCCTAACCCTAACCCCTTAACCCTAACCCTAACCCTATTTCAGAATTTTAGAATATTTTAGAATTAATATTTGATAGCAAAATATTTTTTAACTAACCGTAGAGGCACATGGAAAGTAAATGAATGTGTCTTTCGTTTTAAGTTTTATTTTTTTTAAATAACAATATTAATTTATCTTTTGTGCAAAATTAATTTTTTTAGGTAGAAAATACGGAGAAATGATAAAACAAATGAATATAATTATAAAACAACAAATAAATTTATTCAGAGAATAAATTCGCAAGTATTCCACAAATATGTAAATGTTCAAAAGGAATAGTGTAGATATATGTGTAATGTAAAGTGTAAAAGTTCTTGTGTTAAGTTTTGAAAAGTTCGTTTAGATGTGGACAGAAATGAGAAAATTGTGTATCTGACCTGTTGAAACGGATTCTTGATGTAGGTAGAACGAAGTGGTAAGAGTACTGGTAGTAGTAGTAATTGCGTTGAGGCAGGGGAATCGTCGTTCGAACACCTATTTCTTGGTCGTTGTTCTATCTGGCAGCGAGACGATATCTGTATGTTTGTTTGTGGTCGGGTATGTCCGGTTTGAGTGTGAGGTGAAGTCTGTCTCGTTTGCTACGAAATGAATTTTGTTTTCTCTGATAGCGAAATGGGTTCTGTCTAATTGTTGATTTCATTTTCGTCTTTTATGATACTTGATCGGATCAAAAAGTAATTAACTTTTTGGCGCAAACGCGCGGACGTAGTAGTGAGCAATACTAACCCAGCCAATCGATTCTGATTTTTGTATAAACATTTGCCCTAATCACTTTTCCTTAAATCTTTGGAAAAGGATTTGTGTTCGTGTGTTTGATTTAATTACTTTTCCTTAAGTTTGGAAAAAAGGATTGTGTTGTGTGTTTGTTTTAATTTCTTTCCCTTAAATTTGGGAAGAGAAATGTGTACGTGTATTTATTTAAAAATATAGAATTCTATACTAAATATAGTATTCTATACTAACAACAAAATGAAATAACTATTTAAAAAAAAAATTAAAATCAAAAACTATTCTAGTATAAAAAAAACCTGTCTTTTGTTTTTATCGGCTGTTGATTTTGTTAACTGACAACCGGTGAAAAGCAACATTCAGTTCCTTTCAAAACTGATCTCGGTTGGGGTACCTGTTGGTGACTTGGTCCGAAAATGCAAACACCTGGATTTGAACTCGGTACATCGAGTCCATGTTTTTTGTTTTTTTCGGCGATAACCATTACGCCACTGGCGCCTCCTAATACACAAGAATCTAATTGAAAATAAAGCGTTTTTCCATTACCAAAAACCTTTGTTTTGTATTCCCTAAAGCACTGACTTGGGAATACAATTTCGCCTGGTCGTGTTGTAGCATACGAAATATACAACACATCTTTCTGTTTATAGTCCAGTGCTTTCCCCGCCTCGCAAAGTGTGAAACGTAACACTCTTATATGTTAATGGAGCGTCGGCCATTTTCTGTCAGACAGAAATAATTCAACTACAATTAGGGGCACCTGATTACTTCCGGTTGGGTAGCTGACAAACATTGGTGTTTACATTGTTTTAAACACTTAACGAAGATTTCTACTTGCCGGACAATTAAGGCGGTAACGGTTTGTCAAATGTATTCGTGTATTTTACAGATCTTTGCTTGGCTGGCTGGTTGGTTGGTTGGTTGGTTCTTTAACGGCATATCAACCCCTGTGGGTTATTCAAAGCCAAATTATATATATATATATATATATATATTATAATATACACACACACACACACACACATATATATATATATATAAGGGGCCGGGTTAGCTCAGTCGGTAGAGCTTCGGCTAGTTCGATACCGGTCCTCGCCAACTCAGCGTATGAGTAGCACAGGGATCTGTGCGGTAAAGTAAGGAGCTGATGTAGGTGTGGCGCTCCACCCCAGACGCTAAAATAATCTCCTTGGTCTAGCGCAAGTGAAAAGGGGATAGACTCCCTCACTGATTGACTGATACCAACTTTATGCCGCCCCAACGACCCTACTTTAATTTATATATATATATATATATATATATAGTATGTAGCTCCGGCCAACGCCGGGGGTCCAGTGGCTTCGGTCCTGGATCTTTACAAGTTAATAGCGTCGATCCTAGGGGGCTATCCCCCCAGGCACCTGCCCCCTTGATTTTAAGGGGTAGGGCTGGGTTTATTGCCCAGCGCCTGAGGCGCCCCTTTTGAGGGGGAATGCCGACGGGATCGAAGCAATTTTTTCCACTTACCACCCATGAGCTTCGGCTTGTGGGTGGGCCCACATAAAAATCTCATTGTGTCCCGCCATCATAAGCGGGATTAGAGGCAAATACACACACACACACACACACACACACACACACACACACACACATATATATAAAGTTAAACCTAATGAGTCAGATATACCTACTAACAGTTTCGTTTAGCAGCTCATCAGGGCAAAAGTCTGACTGATGAGCCATGCTGGACACTACTGGAGAAGCAAGGACGAGCTCATAAGTGACGTTCTTATATGGAATCCAACAGATGGATATGCCAATGTGGGCCGCCTACCAAGGACCTATATTGGCCAGTTCTGCAAGGATGCAGGATGCTGCGCAGATGACCTCCCTGGTTCAATGAGAGGGTTGGCGAGAGATTGTCATGGATAGCGCGACATGATGATGATGATGATGATGATGTATTGTTTCAAGTATTTCTATCTAATACAAATAATTTACACACAGTTATGCAGTTTCAAGTATTCTTATCTAACAAATGATTTTGACATAGTTGTATGATTTTAAGTATTCCTATCTAATACAAATAATTTGCCACAATTTGACTGTGAACAAAATGGGATAGATAGATAGATAGATAGATAGATATGAACAGACAGACATTGAGAATGAGATAGATAGATATGAACAGACAGATAGAGAGACAGATAGATATGAACAGACATAGATAGATAGGAACAGAATAGGGTAAATAGATATATAGATATATAGATATATATGAACAGAATGAGATAGATAGATATACAGACAGACAGAATGGGATAGTTAGATATGAACAGACAGATAGAGAGACAGATAGATAGGAACAGACATAGATAGATAGATAGATAGATAGGAACAGAATGGGGTAAATAGATAAATAGATATATAGATATATATGAACAGAATGAGATAGATAGATATAAACAGACAGACAGACAGAACGGGATAGATAGAAATGAACAACATGTGATAGATAGATAGATAGATAGATATGAACAGAATGAGATAGATAGATATAAACAGACAGACATTCAGAATGGGATAAATAGATATGGACAGACAGATAGACAAACAGATAGATAGGAACATAGATAGATAGATAGATAGATAGATAGGAACAGAATGGGGTAAATAGATAGATAGATAGATAGATATGAACAGAATGAGATTTATAGATATAAACAGACAGACATTCAGAATAGGATAGATAGATATGAACAGACAGATAGAGAGACAGATAGATAGGAACAGACATAGAGGGAGTCTATCCTCTTTTCACTAGCGCTAGACCAAGGATATTGTTTGTATCAAATAAAGTAAATTTGGTGGAGTGGCCTATTGTCAGTATTAGCCAGGCAGCGAGGGTGTCTATCCCCTTTTCATTAGCGCTAGACCAGGGATATTTTTTGAGGTGGAGTGCCACACCTACCATCAGCTCCTCACTTTATCACACAGATCCCTGTGCTACTCATACGCTGAGTTGGCGAACCCGAACTTTTGGGTTCCTATGCGGACACTCTACCGACTGAGCTAAACCGGGACTTAGATATAAATGGAATGTATTAGATATATAGATAGTAAAGAAAAGGATAGATTGATAAAAGTGAGTATATATATATATATATATATATATATTATATAACTCCTCCGCCGAGTAGGATGTGGCATAAGGTCAATTTAATTGGATTCCTACCTTTCCCAAGAGTATTAGCACTATGTTAAATGCATACAGCCTTGTCCAGGATTTGAACTCGTCTCGTCCTGTCCATTTCCTCCGACGATAAGCATTATACCACACGCCCCCATAAAAGTAAGTATATATATTTACCAACCCCTTTGCACGAGCAGGATGCAACACAAGGTCAATTTCTTAAGCAGAGTTCAAAAGGTTTGAATTCAGAGTTTTCCTTCTCCTAGAGCGGTTACCTAAGCAAGGTTAAAGAGCCCAGTCTGCCTACTATTTATCCATAGCTGGAGGGAGTGTAGGATTCATACCTTTCCCAAGAGTATTAGCGCTAAGTAAAATTCAATTACTATATCCAGGATTTGAACTCGGGGCGACGAGTTCATTTCCCACACGCTTCCATAAAAGTGAGTATAGATCTACCGCCTACCACTAACACGATGTCCCAATCGAACAAGGTTTATTGACCGTTAATTCAACATATATATATATATATATATATATATTTGCCACCCCCACGCACGAGCAGGATGTGACACAAGGTCAATTTCTTAAGCGGAGTTCAACAGGATTGAATTCAGAGTTTTCCTTTTCCTAGACCGGTTGCCTAAGCAAGGTTAAAGAACCCAGTCTGCCCTACTATTTATTTATAGCTGGAGGGAGTGTAGGATTCACACCTTTTACAAGGGTATTAGCGAGAAGTGAAATGCAATTACCACGTCCAGGATTTGAACTCGGGCGACTAGTCCATTTCCCAAGACTTTAACCATTACACCACGCGCTTCCATAAAAGTGAGTATAGATCTACCCCTACAACTAACACGATGTCCCAATCGAACAAGGTTTATTGACCGTTAATTCAACATATATATATATATATATATATACATATATATTTGCCAACCCCCACGCACGAGCAGGATGTGACACAAGATCAATTTCTTAAGCGGAGTTCAACTGGTTTGAATTCAGAGTTTTCCTTTTCCTAGACCGGTTGCCTAAGCAAGGTTAAAGAACCCAGTCTCCCTACTATTTATTTATAGCTGGAGGGAGTGTAGGATTCATACCTTTCCCAAGAGTATTAACGCTAAGTAAATTCAATTACTATATCCGGGATTTGAACTCGGGCGACTAGTCCATTTCCAAGACTTTAAACCATTACACCACGCGCTTCCATAAAAGTGAGTATAGATCTACCGCCTACCACTAACACGAGGTCCCAATCGAACAAGGTTTATTGACCGTTAATTCAACAATATATATATAT
Organism: Doryteuthis pealeii; assembly: GCA_023376005.1. Taxonomy (NCBI): domain Eukaryota; kingdom Metazoa; phylum Mollusca; class Cephalopoda; order Myopsida; family Loliginidae; genus Doryteuthis; species Doryteuthis pealeii. The sequence continues at coordinate 1,122,585 of CM042174.1, forward strand.
ATATATATATATATATATGCCAACCCCTCCGCACGAGCAGGATGTGACACAAGATCAATTTCTTAAGCGGAGTTCAACTGCTTTGAATTCAGAGTTTTCCTTTTCCTAGACCGGTTGCCTAAGCAAGGTTAAAGAGCCCAGTCTGCCCTACTATTTCCTTAGCTGGAGGGAGTGTAGAATTCATACCTTTCCCAAGAGTATTAGCGCTAAATGAAATTCAATTCTATATCCAGGATTTGAACTCGGGCGACTAGTCCATTTCCCAAGACTTTAACCATTACACCACGCGCTTCCATAAAAGTGGTATAGATCTACCGCCTACCACTAACACGAGGTCCCAATCGAACAAGGTTTATTGACCGTTAATTCAACAATATATATATATATATATATTTGCCAACCCCTCCGCACGAGCAGGATGTAAAACAAGATCAATTTCTTAAGCGGAGTTCAACAGGTTTGAATTCAGAGTTTTCCTTTTCCTAGACCGGTTGCCTAATCAAGGTTAAAGAGCCCAGTCTGCCCGACTATTTATTTATAGCTGGAGGGAGTGTAGGATTCACACCTTTTACAAGGGTATTAGCGAGAAGTGAAATGCAATTACCACGTCCAGGATTTGAACTCGGGGCGACGAGTCCATTTCCCATGACTTTAACCATTACACCAAGCACTTCCATAAACGTGAGTATAGATTGCCCCCTACCACTAACACGATGTCCCAATCGAACAAGGTTTATTGACCGTTAATTCAACAATAATATATATATATATATATATATATATTTGCCAACCCCTCCGCACGAGCAGGATGTGACACAAGGTCAATTTCTTAAGCAGAGTTCAACAGGTTTGAATTCAGAGTTTTCCTTCTCCTAGACCGGTTGCCATAAGCAAGGTTAAAAAGCCCAGTCTGCCCTACTATTCCTCCTTAGCTGGAGGGAGAGTAGAATTCATACCTTTCCCAAGAGTATTAGCGCTAAATGAAATTCAATTACTATATCCAGGATTTGAACTCGGGGCGACTAGTCCATTTCCCAAGACTTTAACCATTACACCACGCGCTTCCATAAACGTGAGTATAGATCTACCGCCTACCACTAACACAAGGTCCCAATCGAACAAGGTTTATTGACCGTTAATTCAACAATATATACAGACAGGAGGGTAGATTGTTTTCCTGTTTATTTTTTGTTGTTTTTTTTTTCAAGTCTTTTTTAGCAAGTCGATAATCACGAAGACCAAATGACAAATAAAAGCTACACACAAAAAAAAAAAAAAAACAAAATAATAAAAAAAATAAAAAATAAAATAAACAAGATAAAATAAAACAAATAAAACAAATATATAAACAAACAAACAAACAAAAAAAACGTAGATAAAATCCTTTTCGCGCGTTTCCCATCGACACACAATAAATGTCTATAAGCGAGACAACAGCGTACATCTCAATTTACATTGTCCAATATTAAGGCAAATCTATCACCCATTTGTACCCGCCGTAATAGACTTCGATCCGCGAATACGACAACGGCCATCTTCTTTCTTTATTTTTTGTTATATTTTTATATCGTCTGCTTTTGTTCAATTTCCACAACTCCTTCCAACCACACAATTGCCAACCACCAACACCACCACACACCTAACCACAACACCCATACAACTAACAACATCAACCACACGTATGTCATTACCAATATCTCTGATACCCACAAACATTAACTTCCACATTTCCTTCCACATTCAGCCACATCTTCATTTAAAAGCTCTACTATATATCGCACAACATCCACATTTTCTCTGACATCAGGTAGTTTTTTCTCATATATAAGCATCTCTGATTGTTTTTAAGTTAATTATAAATAACCCAAATATTTCATATTTATTTATTAAGTTCTAACATTTTAGGCAAATGACTTTTCATTTCTTTACATTAATATTTAAGAAATATTTATTCACCCGTCCCTTGCACGAGCAGTATTTGACACAAAGTCAATTTCTTAAGTGAAGCTTAACAGGTTTAAATTAAAGTTTTGCTTCTCCTAGACTGGTTGCCATACCAATATTAAAGAGCCCAGTCTGGAGGAGAATAGTTGGATTCATACCTTTCCCAAGGTTATCAGTGTCTGACCTGCATAAGTGGAATGTGTGGTAATTTACTACCATAATATTCAAGAAGCAGAGAGAAATTTACAATCATATTAACATCTACATGAGCTGTTATTTATATCATTTGAGAATCTTATGAATAGAGTTGACTAATTAAAAAAAAATAGCTGCTCAGTGACAGGTGAAATCATACTTAATGGTTTACTATTTATATATTTCTTTAGAATTTACCTGTGATCAGTAAATGGCAACTTTATACTTTTGAGTATTTATATTTAGAGAGATGTTATTACTGCTATGTATATTTACTAGGATGTTTGGTGGCTATGGTAGTTGTGCATTTCCCATTGGCACCAGTTGGTATTGAAACCCTAGTAAAAGTAAGATTTTAAAGGTTGACTTTCAAAGCAGGTAACACCAGGCTCGCTTCACGGGCACCTTTCATGGTGTAATGGTTAGTGAAATAGACTAATAAACCATTGTGAGTTTGATTCTCACTGGGTTCCCCATATTTATAGTCTTGTGCTAAATTAGATTGAGCTTAATAAATGACAACAGACTCTCTCTGCTTGGGAGCTTTGTACAACTCAACTTTCCACTAGTATAAACCGCTGTTACCCAAAGTTGAGATTAGTACACACACACACACACAACACACACATATATATTATATAGAAAAGTAATTGTAATTTGCTTAAAGCATTGTTAAGTATGTTATAATATATTACTAATTTGAAGCAATTACAATGCGTATAAAAAATAAAAACAAAAAGATGTTATTTTTGTCTATCAATTTCGAACTATAAACTTCATCATCAGAGGTTCGTATCAGAAAAAAAAAAAAAAAAAAAATTATTTTTTAAAATTTTTTATTTTTCTGATACAAACCTCTGATGATGAAGTTATACTTGAAATCGATAAGACAAAAATAACATCTTTTTGTTTTTATTTTTTATACGCATTGTAATTGCCTTCAAATTATTAATATATTATATATATATATATATATATATATATATATATATATTAGTATTGATAATAAAGTTTGCAATATCTAGCTCAGTCAGTAGAGCACCTGCTTAGGAATTGCAAGGTTCCAGGTTTGACATCAGTCCCCGCACAGATTAGGCAATCTGATCTGTGCGCTAAAATGAGTAGTTGATGGTAGATGTAGTGCTCCACCTCAGCAAAATAAAACGATCTTCTTTGTCTAGCACTAGTCAAATGGGGATAGACTCCCTCACTGTCTGGGTTATACTGACAAAAGGCCACTTTACTTACTTAGTGCTCAATATTGTGGATAGAGCTTTTATATCTAAGTTAGGATAATGTGGTCATGAAGTCAACAACACTTGGTTTGAGAATCGCATAGGTGAGAAATTTTCAGTAACCAAGCACCATTAACTTCATATCCACGCTATCCTAATATATATATATATATATATATATATATATATATATATATATATATATATGCTATTGAGAATAGAACTCACTGTTAATACAGCTATACTAAGCACTGCACAAGTGCTTTTGCTATTATATACTTTATATTCAGCGGTGTGTCCTGAAAAATATGCCAGGGTAAACAAATAAATCTTGTGATCTTAGATAAAAATGAATCATCATTTCAATTAAATAAAAAGTGTAAGCATTTATTTACTGAATCCCATCATGTCAGTTGAACACAAGGATCATTATAGTGGGGAACCATGCACAAACCGAAGCTCATGTGTGGCTAGGGTTAAAAATTGTGTGAATCCTCTTGGAATCCTTTTTTGAGGCACCTCAGGCACTGGGTAATAAATCCAACCTTGCCCATTTTAGACGAGGGGGCAGGTGCTGCCTATGGGGATGGCCCCCTTGGATCATGCTAATTATTAAATATCTTACTGCTCTAATGACCAAAGCCACTGGACAGGGCTGAGGGCTGGGTAAGTATTTGTATGTACAATTATTAGTATCTGCATTATTTGGACTATTGTCCCCCCATCTTCATTGTTATTTGTACAACATTTCAGCCGATATGCCCTCCGGCCTTCTTCAGGTATTTCTTGTCGGACTCGGGAACCTACTTGGACTTGGGAACCATCTTTTCAAACTCGGGAACTTTCTTGTTGTAATCGGAACTTCAAACTTAACCCTTTTTTTAGTCCACGGGGGTATCCTGCTCCCAAGTCCAAGTAGGTTCTGAGTCTGACAAGAAATACCTGAAGAAGGCCGGAGGGCATATCGTCTGAAACGTTGTACAAATAACAATGAAGATGAGGACAATAGTCCAAATAATACAGATAATACTAATCATCAAGCCTCATCTCAAACATTCAGAGAAATAGTACAATTATTAGTGTGTAAGTTTAACTTTCAAATGAAAATTTAACTGATTCATAAAAAACTTATAGCATTGAATTATGATAATTTCTATTTGTATTATCAAATTATTTAGGTAAATTCAAGAACTATGATAAGTAATGAATTTAACCAAGAAAAACATATATTTGCTATTTAAAGATAAAATAATGGTATGTATATTGGCCCTACTTTCTCTTCAATCAAATCAGCAGGAGCAGAACACTATGCAAACTGGCTGACTATCCAAATTTTGATAATTGATTTGAGCCAATTCTTTATGTTTTCTTTTAATAATTAAATATTTGTAAATCTGTTTAATGGTGGAATGTGGAAGTATCATTTTTACTCTATATTTCATAAGACTGTGTGTAAAAAAAAAAAAACTCTTAAGAAGTAACTACACAAAAAATGATAATTGTAGCATAGTTTCCTTTATTCATTTACTTATTTTCAGTTGATTATAATATAAATTTTATAAATAGAATGTGAGTCAACATTCAATATAATGGCTGCTGAGTTTTGAAGTTGTGAGTAAGAAATAAAGCAAACATTTAACTCAAAGTTTGTATCATTTATTTGGTAAAAAACAGATCTACTACTACTTTCTTTTACAAGGATGGTTTTTGGCATTAAATAAACCACAAAGGTTGATATGCCATTAAACAAAAGAAACCAAACCAAACCAGAGCAACAGATCTCATATTCTTATGGGAAGAGAAAATTAAATCAATTTTTCTCTGTACTCCTAACCGTTCTTTTTGTTGTTGTTGTTTTTTTAACCTGGTATACATTATTGTTTTTTTATGGGATATTTTAGCACATTTTTAACAATATGAATTTTTCTTTTACTTATACATTGAAAAAAAATAGAAGTTTATCATCAGTAATTTAACATTGGAAATATTTCATAAAACATCAAATTTTTTCCCACAATTGAATCTATTCTTCATATCGTTAGTTAATACATTTCAGCCAATCCATTTTTGGGGCATTTTTCAGATTTACACTCTGTTGGTGGGGCTTAGAATATACTAAGTGTATCCCCTAAAGAGGGTAAGTCGTCCACCCAAAGGTGTGTCCTGGATATGATACTAAATTGCATCTGGTAGTGAGGCTCAAATTCTAAAGCTCTATGAGGTACCCCCTCAATGCCATTACTCCCTGGTCCACTCTGATGTGGAGTGGTGTACTTCTTAGAGTCCCATCTATAGATCAAATAGAACTGTTTTAAAATTATTTGTATTAAATTGGAATACTTGATATCATATAACTATGTGCAAATATTTCTTAAGAAGCTACACAAAAAATGTATAAATTTCCAATGTATGCAATTCCCTAACCTGTGCATAGAATAACCCCAGGCAGGTTGACATGATGTTAAAATCAATCCTATCATTCCTCAGATGTACTGTCTGTGGAAAGAGATGCTTATTTGATTTCATTGGTTGGTTGGCTTTTACGGAATGTCAACAATTGGGTATTTTATGCTGAAGACGTTTTGTTTTATATATTTTTGTTGGATATTCAATTTTTTTTCAAACTCAATTTTTGAAAACACATTTTTTAATAACTCCTTTTAATCTATTTAACCCATAGATGGGACACTAACAGGTACTGCTACTCTGGGTCAAAATGGACCTGGGAGTAATGGTGATTAAGGTACTCCACACTATAATAACTATAACGGTTAATGGTAACTTTCTATTTAATAACCTCTGATTTGGAATCGTCAACAAACTTCAATTCAAAATGTAGCTACACTTAGATACATAATTCATAGGCTACCCACAATATTATGTAACAAGAGTTTCAATTGTCTGAAGAATATTTTTGAATGTTAATGATTTTACCAAAGTTATAGAAATTATTAAAAAATGTTTACATGTTTTAGCAACAACACAAATGCCCAACAACAACAAAAATACCAACAACTACACCAGTGATTACTACAACAACAATGCTTACAACTCCATTAGCAACAACAACAACATTAAAACCTACAACAACAACACTTTTGACAACAACACCAACACCAACAACTACAGAAGCTGGTAAGAATTATCTTTCCCATTTATTTCACAGTATTTTTTATATAAAAGTAAAAAAAGGCCAAAAGGTATGTAAAAATGATAAAGAATTAGGTTAAATATTACTTTTATTATGCTTTTCTTTTTTTGTATTTACATTTTAATGTGTTGTTTATATACACATCTTTCCATATTATATATAAATGTAGACACATAAATAGGCATTCATCTGATGGTCAAGAATGCATAAATCCACTTTACATTATTTCTTATGGGAAATATTATTTCAGTTTTCGAACAAATCAGTTCTTGACCATCATTTTGGAAAGAATTATATTTGAGGACCGAGGGTTTCACTGCATAGATATAGATAGAATTAAATGAAGATATAAATAGTACATAATATAGGAATAGTATATAACAGTTTATGCAAATTAACTTTTCAAGTTTCAGTTGAATCTCTGAGATGAGGAATTATCATTATTATACACGCTTGTACTTAAACTAGTATCATCATCTTGGTTGTTGTTATAGTCACAACATTTTAGCTGTTATATCCTCCAATTTTCTTTGTGTCTCTTGTATGTATTTACCCAACCCTTCTGCCTCAAGCAGGATGTGACACATGGTCAATTTTTAAGCAGAGCTGGTTTGAATCAGTTTTCCTTATTTTGGTTGTCTGACCACAGGATTAATTATCTGCTCTTGGCAAGAGGAGGCCAATCAGACAAACCATAGATTGGCCTTTAAATTGAATCCCTTTCTAGGGTTACTTGTTGTGTTGACCATCACGGCAGCAAGACATCTTACCCAGTCTCTCCCAGAACCAAGATGGATTTCAGCAGATAAATCTGGCCGCAACGCCATTAAGTTTGCAACTTGTATTTTTGAAGATTTTATTTAGAGTGTTCTCATTTCACTATCCATACTTAGAGTTTATCTGTGGATAAATGTATTGGTTAAAGTATCTAGTTACTTAGCAGATCCAAGTTCAATCCTTGGGTTGGGTAGTGCATAGAGACAAACAAGAAATATTTCAAGGAAGAATTAACAAGATATCTTCAAAGTAGAATGAGAACAATCTACTCTTGTGCTTTGGGTTTGCGTTGAAATTCCCATAAGGATACTGACTACAAAAGACACCTGAAGAAGGTTAGAGTAAAATGGCTTAAATTTTAGTACAATAATAAGAACCAAGATAAGGAATACTAGTCCTAGTATATCAATGTATAACTTTTAAGATGTTAAAATATATTTAGACTAAATGATAGGGCAATAACAATTTTAAATCAGAATAGTAGAAGTCATGGTCTTTCTCTCTCTTTCTCTCTCTCTCTCTAACGTAAGAGGCACAGATATGAAAATTACCTAGTGCCTTAGAGCTAATCGCTTGCCATATGTGGGTGTAATAAAAATTTGCATGAGTGACTGAAGATATACATAAAAGCCGGCAGAATTCTTCCCTTGGGAAGTTGCAGAATTTCTGTAACCATAGTGTTCAAAATGAGAACTACAGATGGGCAAAGTTACAACGAGAATCCATTTCAGAACTTGCATCAGTTAAATGAAAAGGAAATAAGAATTTTAAATCAGAACTATTACAAAAAACAAAACAAATTCATGTGAAGAAAAGCAGTCAAATACAATGGAACTAAATCATTATTTTTTTATTCAATTTTAAAACCGAAATAAAAAAGAAATCTTAAAAGTATATTCCTTTTTAAATATTATTTTTTAAATATTAAATATTGGGTTGATGCATAATTATTGCGGCTATTTTTTTTTTTTCAACAAATTTTATTCAACAAAAAAAAATAACAATGGGCAGTTTAATTTTTTTCATAAAAATAATACTCTCTATTCAGACTCTGGAATAATCATTTAAAAATCGTTTAAAATCATTTTGTTAAAAATTGTTATTGTTTTTGTTGAAGAAAATTTGTTGAATAAAAGCTGCAATTAGTATGTACCAACCCAATATTTGTTTTACATAGAATTATATGTAAATTAACAATCACACTTCAAAATTATTCTAATTGTTCATTTTTAAACTTATGATTTATTCTATTGTCATAAAAAATATTTAGTATATGTTAACACATTAATCACAATTTTTATTTAATTTAATAACTATAATTCAATTTTCATAATAATAAATGGATTATTTATCTATTTATCCTGCTTCTTTAAGCATCTTAGCTTTTTATCTTCTCACCTTAGAAGAAAAAAAATTAAAACATCTTTGGACATAACATATCAATACAATATCTATACCCAGATCAAATTCTGTTTAGAAATTCATCTGATAGTTTCCCAAAAATGCCCTCTTAAATTATTTTTCTTCCCATTATTTCTGAAATAATCCAAATTAAGCTTAATTTTTTTTTTTTTTACATTATTGTTTTTTTATTCTGATTTGTTCCAAAGACATATTACTCTATTAGCAAAAAAAATCCAACTGGTTAATAGACTTTTTCTTTTTTTTTTAAATCTGCTTTCAGTTTGAGGAGAAACATTTTAAAAAAATGTCTGCCATAATGAGAAATTCCATTATTTTGAAAGTTTCAATCAGATCGCCTCTCATTCTTCTTTCTAATAAAAATGATTGCCTAAAAAATGTACTGCTTTATCAGCAAAATAAAAACAAAGATTTATTGATTGACTTTCATCTTGATGGTTTCCTCTTTAAAATAAAAGAATTTATCTTATACAGCAACAACAACACTTCTTTCCACTACACCCACACAAACTACTACACCAATGTTGACAACCACATTGACACCTACCACAACTCTAGCAAGTAAGTAAAATTAACATTGAAATTCCTTTAAAAAAAATTGAATTTATAAGTGCAAGTAAAGAACAACAAATTTTTCTTAATAAAAAGAATAAATAAAATAAATACAATTTTTTTATTTCAGAAAATGGAATCTGTAAGTCGTTTGTCCATGTTTGTAATGCAAATAAAACGGTCATTAATTATTATTGTATAATCTAAAATAAATTTTGTAATGTTGTAATATATATAATTTCTATTGGTCTATTCTATATATAATATACACATGCATATATACATACTTATATTGTTGTAGAAAAAAGTTTTTCTCTCTATCAAGGTTTTGGTGTTCAAGGTACATCTGAAGAATTATATATAGCTTGTAGAAAATAAGAAAAAAACAAAAAGATTTATTTTAGATAGTGAAGTCAACGTTAAAATGTTTTGTTTATTTTTTAAACCTTCTTCAGGATATTAGGATGAAAAAAGTGTTGTCTAAACAGTGATGGAAGTCTTTTAAAAATGAAACAAGAGATGAGAAAGTATTCAAGAAAAGAAAGATTTTTTGCATTAGCAGTTTTCTTTTTTTTTTTCAAAGGAAAAAAAAGGTGATGTGATTGGTAATGAAAAGAATATTTGAAATGTAATTTCCTAAAGAAATATATTATCTAAATTTTTTTTTTTTTTGAATACTTTGTTTTTTCTTATTTTCTGCATACCATCAGATTTGTTTCTATATCTTACCACATATGTTGTATAGGTTACAAAATAAATCAATTTTCAGTCCAGTTGAATGATAATTTAGGTTAGACACCCTGTCCTAACTCTCTAGGGTCTTTCAATGGGCTTAACTCTAGGTTGATGTTTGTTGGTAGATATTGGGAATCTTATTCTCTGGCACAGTCCATGGTTCGATTTCCTCTTTGATTTTGATTGATCATTCTCACAGGCCTGGGGTGCTTCACTTTAGGTATCATGGATGATCATGGCCATATATGGCATGCATGGTCTTGCACTCTCTCTGCCTGTAACTCCAAAAGAGTGAAAAGAAAATAAGGACTTCAACCCATGAATAACAATAATAAAGTTTAATGTGAATAATATTAATTGGGTATAATGCTATAAAATCCCTGCAACAATAGCAATAAGAATAAAATGAATTTTTAGTTAGAACCTCAAATCAGTCTCTCTGGCACAAACAATTTTTTTTCCAAGGAGTTTGTCATATTCTCTAAGACCACAGCTTTAGACAAGTACACTTCTTCCAATATCTTCATTATACCTGGGACTACAACTTCAGACAAGTTCACTTCTTCTCCTCACTTTTGTCAGACTTTGATGATTTCCAGATTCTTGGGATATGTGTTACCTATGCTGTCTTGGTGGCAACTACTCAGCCTCAAACTAGTAAAATAGCATTCTCACCAGCTCCCATGGGAATATAGCATGTGACTTCTATTTACCAATGAAACTTCTGTTTTCTTGTCATTCAAACATTGTATTAATTCTAACCAAAAGGAATGTAACCTCTGTTGTTCAGTTTGTCCATCTTGCACACATGTTAAATCTGGCCAAACATCATAAAATAAAAAACAAATTATTATCTCTTGATGTCTTCTTGTTGTAGTTATAACACCCAAGGCTCAGTTGCTATTGTTCAATTCTTTCCTAAAATTGTATTTCTGTTTTGGTTTTCTTCTGTGACAGAAAAGCAACCCATCAAATCAGAGGTGAACTACCTTCAACCTTAGGAAGAAGGAAAAATTCAACTTACCTTATTTGCAACAATACTTTTTTGTAAAGCAAGTTCAAAATAACCAAAAATAAGGGGGGGTCAAAGTTAAGTGACCTGAAAAAAAATCAGAAAGTTTTTTTAAACAAATAACTGATGCATATAAAAATTCATTCATTGATAAATCAGTACTGAAAATTTCATTAAAATCGGATAATTCTCTGATTTTTTTTTTCAATCAGGCGGTTAAATTTATTTTGTAAAATACGTCTATGACGTCACAATTGGTGGTACATAACTTTTTCCAAGGGATTAGTGCGATGTGAACAGAGTCTGACGGAATTTGAACTCGGCTCGCAGATTTCATTTTCCCCGTCAATCACCATCAAACAACTTCGCCTCCACCCCTCTCCTAAAAATTAAGATGCCAACATGTCTATGTACAAGATGTGTATTTAAGTTTCTGTGAACTTTCCTGATGAATATTTTCAGGCAAACAGCAAAGATAAGTCGGCATTTAAAAAAAAATGCTTATTTATTATTTGTTAGTTTTATTTATCGATTCTCAAGTATATTATTCGCTTTCTTTTTTTTAATTTTTTGTTTTCAAGAAACTAACGTTTGTAATGATAGACGGTGGTCGTCTGCTTAAAGTTAGATTCAGATCAAGTGAATAATTAGTAATATTTTAAATATAAACACAAAATATGAGTGAAAGTTAAGCGAGAATATTCTAAAATATTCAAAACTTTGAATTTAGTATTCTTTTGGTATTCAAAACAGTCAGGAAAAAAATTGAATCATTTAGTCAAAAAAAAAAAAAATATAGTTTTAAGATTCGTTTTAAATAAATACGGCTCGTTGAAAATGTATTTTTCTTTTTATCAAATTTGATTTGTTCTGTTTTGAAAATGATGGTCATTCTTTCGGAATTTGTTTAATTTTCTAGAAAAATTCAATGTTGAATTGAAAGTGAGTGTGTGGCTCCAAAATAAGGGATTGATTTATAATACACGTCTTCATAAATGCCAAATGGATTTCGACTAAACTTGCAAATTGGTCGGAAAATTAAAACGGAAAGTTTTTTGGTGGTCCCCCATGACAGTTTAACTACAGTCTATGATTGAACTTTTGCGAATTGGGTTACGTTTAGGGGTTTGGGGATTAAGATTTTTTTATTACCATAGCTAAAAAATAAAACAAATTTCTAACATTTAATGTTGAAAAATATTTTTTAAAAACCCAAGTTGAATTGAAATTATAAATTGCAATACTATAGGTACCACCAATTTGACCCTGTGCAATTTACCCCCCCTACATTTAACACAATGAAACTTGCCCAAAAAATTAATATTTTCTTGAAAATTTTTTTCCATTCGAAAGAAAGAACATAAAATAAACTCCTGATGATTTTTAAATTTTTTAGCAGCATACGAAAATAATGAAAATTATGATTGAAAAACAAGTTTTCATTTTTGCACTGTAAATCAACTGAAATTTAACGTAGCTAAAAACAAGTTACGAATAAGAGGATTTTTTAAAAATTCTATGAAAAATCAATTAATGGTCGATTTTCACGAAAATTTCCATAAATGTTTACCATTGGATGTAAATACATCTGAAATAGTTTTTTTCTAAAATATATTAGGGGAAATATTTTTTTACGATGTCTATCACCCCCCCTATTTTATTTTATGAGATAAAAAAAAAAAATGATGTGGAAAAAAATTTGGTACTTTTTTTCTATAAAGATAAGAGTCTGAATAACTATATCAATGAAATTGTATAACGTACCGAATTATAGTTTTTTTTAGGAAAAAATAATGAAATCGGAATAAAAATGCAAAAAAATGTCATAATATTAATATTTGAAACTTTTTTTTTCTTATGTAATTGGTATGTACTATATTCTATTAAATTGTCAAAAAAAAATTTTTTAAGAAATTAATTTTTAAGAGATTTTCAATCTTTGTGTGATTAAATATTTTTATGTCTGCGTAAAATAAATAAATTTTTTTTTTTTCCTGTGGAAAAAAATCAAAATTTCACGGATATTTAAAAACATGAATTTTAGAAAATTCAGGTGAACTAAAAGTTGGTCCGATCCGTGCTCGATTAATATTTTTAAAAGAATTTGTAATTTTTATTGTGAATAGTAATGTGTTGATCCTTAGAATGTATGGAAGAGGCATTGCTGACATATTTGTTTTACAAAGAGACGAGACGCTTCTAAGTAACCGAATTTGTTCCTGTTAGGCTGACAGTGTTTAGCGTGAAAAAAATTATTTTATTTAACTTTTTCACATAATTAAAATAAAAAGTAAGTATAATAGATTATTTTATCAGTTTTTCTCTTAGAAAAATATTCAAGTTTTCATTCCATACTTTTACGGGTTAATCGTAAAAGGGAAAAAATTTGTAAACTTTTCTGTCTATATACGGTCTGAAAATTACCCTTTTCGCATGTAATGACGGGCAGGTTGTTTATTTCTTAAGATAACGATGTAATTTTTCCCAATCGGATAATTTGATCTTTGAATTTAACTATTTTTCTTTGTAACAACCCTGTACGATCTTTTTTTTTACGAAGATTTTTGATAAACAAAGTTCGGAAAATCTATTTCCGTTTAAAATGGCATAAACGGTCTGGTGGTACATATTGTTCATCATTGATTAAAGATGTCATGGTGTAATGGTTAGCAAGCTAGGAGTAAACATAGGAAGCCGTGAATAACGAGTTCAATACTTGTTGGATGTCCTATAAAAAAAAAATCATCACCTAAAAATGACCGTGTTTTAATCCAGCCTGGTGGAAGGTCAGGGATAGGGAAATAAAATGTTTTAAATTTTTCATAATTCTTATTCTTATCGATGTTCAACCTTAAATAGAGATGATTTACGCCTCGATTCCATAATTAGTATTTATTGTTAAATCATATAACTTCGTACATAATATGAACTACAATGCTAATACGAAGAGTCATGAAAAAATGTACTTTCAACTGATTAATTCCCTTTGCACTCATTGGATTTTAAAGCTTCTCTTGCGTCACTAATAGAAAGATGGCCAATCGAAATAAGTACAAAACGTTTGGATATATGTGTATGTTAGGAAGAAATGAAATGAATCCGACAAAATACAGAAAGTAATAAATGAATGTGAAAAATATGAGTCGGAAGAATGATTATTTAATATTTGAAAATTATAGTCGAGGTTTAAAATGTTTCCGTTATTAAATAGGATATGACCCAATGTCAATCTTTTAAACAGAGTTTAACAGGTTTGAATTCAGAGCTTTCCATCACCTAGACTGATTGCCTAAACAAGCTTAAAGAGCCCAGTCTGCCCTACTATTTACCCATAGATAGGGGGAAATTGTTGGATTCAACGTTTCCGCAAGAGTATCAAAGCTATTTAAAATGCAAACAACCTTGTCCAGTTATTCTCATGTATTATAATGTTTCCCAAACTCGGCGTAACAGTGCTCTGGGTTTTTTCCATACTGTACCCTGTTTGTCTTTTTCCTTTTACTTTTTGTTCTCTTCCCTCCCATTTATCTTTTCCTTGTTGTCTAACGTTTTTAAGATTACTAAATTCATTCTGATGAAGTCTTTTAATACACAAATGTGTGCGTGTGTGTGTGTGTGAGAGAGAGAGAGAGAGAGAGAGAGAGAGAGAGAGAGAGAGAGAGAGAGAGAGAGAGAGAGAGAGAGAGAGAGAGAAATAGTGAGCGATCAAAACATATCAGACTGGGATAGATAGGTGGATAGATTACAAGCCGAGATAGATACAGAGAGAGGGAGGGGGAGAGAGAAAAAGATAGAAGGAGAGGAAACAGTGATACATAGATAGATAGATAGATATACTTGAACAGGCCAAGATAGATTTACAGATAGAGAGAGAATGAGATTAACAAATGTTAGATAAATAGATAGGATAGATATATAAATAGATAGATAGATAAATAGATTTCGTTTGTTTGTGTATCTATGAAAGTATATTTCTCTCTCTCTCTGTGTGCGTGTGTGTGTGTGTGTGTGTGGTAGTAGTAGTAGTAGTAGTTGTGGTGGTGGTAGTAGTAATGTACTTGTGCTTTTATGTGTATATGCGTGTTGTGTGTGTGTTCGTTGGTGTATACTAATATTAATAGATTCAATTATTTCTGGTGATTTATCTACCTTTTCATTTATAATTTTGTATGCATCTATGTATCCAGGTTCGTTCCTATCTGCCCGTTCTAACCGTATGAACTATGAAAGCGTCAAACAGAGTTCAAATGCCAACCGAACTTCACAATAAGAAACTGATACATCGGTTTCTCGCAAAAGATCAGATAAGAATGGACACATTAGATGCGGAAACAAGTAACCAATTACACTCCAACGCATTTTATTGGAGATTGAATGTTTTACGTCAAATAACCTCATTGCACTCAGATACATCCGGTAGTGATCTCCGACTATTCACGATGGAGTGTCAAAAATCCACACTTGTTTTATGGTAGCCGAGCTCCTCATGAATGATTTGATAGGCAGAACCTTGATTAATCTACAGAGAACAAGCTACTTCGTCGACGATAACTGGCCAGTTCGTCAATCCCATCTCCCGATTTTGTTGAATCTTCTCATCTGTGATAGAGGTTGACAGTTGTCCCTCTTCGTGTGTCATACTTCTC
>CM042174.1:1138353-1140853 GCA_023376005.1 Doryteuthis pealeii
AAGAGAGAGATCTGTACCGCATACATGTATATTAATTACTGACACTGTTCATGTTCCTGCACTAATACAATATTCTGTGGTACTAGACATGAGACTTTAGTGAGTTGTGGTGCACCTGAGCACTGTACACATACATGTATATTATTACTGTACACTGTTCATGTTCCTGACACTAATACATTATTCTGTGTACTTGACATGAGACTTTAATGAGTTGTGGTGCACCTGAGCACTATACACATACATGTATATTATTACTGTACACTGTTCATGTTCCTGACACTAATACATTATTCAATGTACTATACGTGAGACTTTAATGAGTTGTGGTGCACCTGAGCACTGTACACATACATGTATATTATTACTGTATGCTGTTCATGTTCCTGACACTAATACATTATTCAATGTACTATATATGAGACTTTAATGAGATTGTGGTGCACCTGAGCACTGTACACATACATGTATATTATTACTGTACATTGTTCATGTTCCTGACACTAATACATTATTCTGTGTTATTCATTGTTATCTGTACAACGTTTTCTTGTCGGACTCGGGAACCTTCTTTTCAAACTTGGGAACTTTCTTGTCGTAATCAGGAGCCATCACAGAGCTTTGAACCTAACCCTTTATTCAGTCCTGTTCTCATTCCGCTAATCATAACTGTTAAGCTGTGTTAATTATTATTCTATGTTACTGCTGCCCCTGACCAGGTAAACCTGCAGTCTAGAGATAACTGTCACTTAGAACTGTCCTAACCTAACTCCTTTATCCACTAATGGACTAGGCCATGTGTCCAATTGACAATCCAGTGTGAATTTCGGGAACTTATAAACCTACTATCTTGTTTTGGCTAGAATATCTACCTATTCACTTATCTATGAATTATTGTATTTTGAAAGAGTGTAGGATTATTGAAAGCAGTTATTGTTTGAAAGGTTCAATTCAACCAGGCATTACTCTTACTTATTTTTGTTAATGTTACTAGCAAAATAACCCCCCGGGCGATGTAAAAATAGATTTTTGAAACATATTGCCTGAGGAGATGGAGTAAAAAATTCAATGTCAGCGAGTTTGTACCTAAGTAAGTAAAATCATCAAATTCATTAAAGGATTAAAAAATAAAACAATTTGAAATGTAAACTTTAAATATATATCAAAATAAAACAAACTATATATAGATATATAATACCAGTCATGTATTTATTAAAACTTATTTGAAAAAACAATGAGGACTGTCTAATGTTGCATGTTCAAATTTTGAGTGTATTTATTCTATGTTATGACGATTTTGGGTAATGTGACGTAAGCAGTGACGTAATTTTTGTTAAAGACAAAAACCGAAAGGGGAATCTCCATTATCAATAGAGATACTAGCTCTATTATCTCTGTAATGCTTGCATTAATTCCTGACCACTGACTATCCCTTTGTACGACAGTGTACGTATGTGTGTGTGTGTGTGGGGGGGGTTAAACACACATACACACAGACACACACACACACACACACACACACATATATATATATATATATATAGTATGAACAAAAAGTAATAAGACAATCAGTAATATTTCTTGTATGTTGTTTATTCTCAACTAGTTTCGACCTTAGGTCATCGTCAGGAGAAAATTTCTTATTTGAAGAAATTGTTTATAGATTTTTTGAAAGGAAGCATTATAGAAGAACTATAAAAATTAAAGTGTTTTGGGGGGTTTGACATGCTGTTAAAATCCGGGTAGACGAGTGTGTTAGTAGTAGCATGTCCATTTGTTCCGTGAAGAACCTCTATGAGGTGGGTTATTTTTTTAATGCTCTTTATATATGTGAGGAGGGTTCTTTGGTGTTGTGTGTATGACTATATGTGTATACATATAAATGTATGTGTGTGTTTACTATATGTGTGTGATATATATATATATATATATATATATATATATATATATATATATATATATATATATACAGCTCTAGAGAGAGGTGGGAGAGAGAAAAACGATATTCTAGTGTGTTTGTGTAAGAAATAGTGAGAGTAAACGAAACAGAGAGAGAGAGAGAGAGAGAGAGAGAGAGAGAGAGAGAGGAGAGAGAGAGAGAGGAGTGTCTGTATATATATATATGTGTGTGTGTGTGTGACTGTTGTATATATGTGTGTGTGTGAGAGACTTATATATATGTGTGTGTGAGAGAGAGACTGTATATATATATGTGTGTGTGTGTGTGTGTGTGTGTGTGAGAGAGAGAGAGAGAAGAGAGAGAGAGAGAGAGAGAGAGAGATAGAGAGAGAATATAAATATGTGAGAGATCGAGAGAGAATATATATATGTGAGAGAGAGAGAGAGAATATATATGTATATATGTGTGTGTGTGTGTGTGTGTGTGTGTGTGGTGTGTGTGTGAGAAGAGAGAGAGAGAGAGAGAGAGAGAGAGAGAGAGAGAGAGAGAGAGAAAATAAGCAAATAATTACACATGAAAAAGAATGAAAGATTATCGATT
>CM042174.1:1148353-1180853 GCA_023376005.1 Doryteuthis pealeii
CCCAGGGCGAATGCCATCACAGAAACAGAAAAACACCACAGCAATTCGCAACTATAATACAACACGCACATTACCGAGTTCCCAAAAGACCTGTTTTATTCTGTCGCTAGTGCTTTCTTTTATTGTGTGGCTGATCTCGGGGAAAATTTGCATCCCTCAAATATCTAGTATTGCCAGTTCTCTTGGCTTCGAGATCACGTCTTTTAACTCTTTACCTACCAAATTTTCCCCCGGCTGTACCAAATTTCAAATGGTTCTCTATTACAAAAGGATCAAGTTCCAGGCTCAGGATTGGTTCACAGAAAAAAACAAAAAAGATGACAAGGGTGTTCACGTAGTGATTTTTCAATGTAACCAAGGGATACGTGCGAGAGCCGATAACAGTGGTTTACAGTAGGATCGCAGTAGTGGAAGAGTCGCTGTCAGTGGCTTAAAGTAGGCAAAGAGTTGAATTATGTCTGTTGAGTGGTTATGTTTCACCGGTGAATTGATTGGATGGAGCTGGCTCAACCAACCCAGGTTGAATGCCGCCAAAAGTTGCACTTATGTACCAGTCTGTATTTGAGCGAATAAAGACGGGCGGATTTTGAAAGGCCAAGAAAAATATGCGAAAAGAGGAATTTAGAATAGATGACAGTACATTCTCAGGATTTATGGACTCGTCATGAAAATAACTTCTCAAAAACAAAACAAAAAAAAAAACAAAAAAAAAAAAAAGAAAAAAAGAAAAAGAAAAAAAAAAAAAAAAAAGAAAGAATTTATTTGCCAGCGAGAAATCTAATTTTTGGCGAATGGAATCTCTCACACCCAAATAGGAATAGCAATCTGATTTCTCGAAGACGCTTTTGGTAGAGGCACCGACAAGATGCCGTTTAAAAAGATTTGCACGTAAGAAAGAGACGTGGCAACCCTTTTGTAGAGGAACGGAGACAAGGAGACGGAGGAGACGTCTCTTGAGTCGATGTTCTACTGCACAAAGTAAAAAGGTATTGCTTTTGGCTCGGTCAAACAAAAAAGGAGGTTGGAGAAATAGACGAAACGAAATGAAAGGAACGCATTTAAGAAAGAAAAAAAGAAAAAAAAAAGCGGAAAACGAAAAAAGAAGTAAAAAGAATAAATTGGACCGATGGGAAGAAGAAATATAAAAATATTAAGATGAAGAAATAATTATATAGAAGAGACATGCAAAGGAAAAAAAGGAGGAAAGAAGTGAATAAAGATATTTTTTCTTTCTTTTTTGTGTTTTTTACCTTTCTTACCTTCTTTCTTTCTTTTTTGACTTCTTCCTTTTTTTCTTTCTTTTCTTTCGAATTCGTACTTTCCTTTTCTAAAGTAAAAAAAAAAAAAAAAGATAGATAAAAAAAACAAGAAGAAAAAACACACCCCTTTTTTCTTTTTCTTTCTTTCTTTCTTTCTTTTATTTTCCTTCTCCTAAATACAAAAAACACTCTTTCGTTCTTTCTTTCTTCTTTCTTTCTTTCTTTCTTTCTTTCTTTCTTTTATTTTCCTTCTCCCAAATACAAAACAAACTCTCCTCTTTTTTCTTCTTTCTTCGTTTCTCTTTCTTCTTTCTTTCTTTCTTTTCCTTTTTTTGACTGCACAAAGTAAACGTATTAGCCTCGGCAAACAAGAAGAGGTTGGGAGAAATAGACACGAAACGAAAAGAAAGGAACGCATTTAAGAAAGAAAAAAAAAATTAAAAAAGCGAAAAACGAAAAACGAAAAAAGAAGTAAAAAGAATAAATTGGACCGATGGAAAGAAGAAATATAAAGATATTAAGATGAAGAAATAATTATATAGAAGAGACATGCAAAGGAAAAAAGAAAAAAAAAAGAAGTGAATAAAGATATTATTTTTTTCTTTTTTGTAGTTTCCCTTTCCATTTCTTTCTTTTCTTTCTTTCTTTCTTTCTTTCTTTCCTATTCGTACTTTCCTTTTTCTAAGTAAAAAAAAAAAAGATAAATAAAAACAACACAAAACAAAAAAACAAACAAAAAAAAAAAACAAGAAGAAAAACACACCTTTTTCTTTCTTTCTTTCTTTCTTTCTTTTATTTTCCTTCTTCTAAATACAAATCAAACTCTTTCTTCTTTTTCTTTCTTTCTTTCTTCTTTCTTTCTTTCTTTATTTTCCTTCTTCTAAATACAAATCAAACTCTCTTTCTTTCTTTCTTCTCTTTCTTTCTTTTATTTTCCTTCTTTTAAATACAAAACAAACTCTCTTTCTTTCTTTCTTTCTTTCTTTCTTTTATTTTCCTTCTTTTAAATACAAAACAACTCTCTTTTCTTCTTTCTTCTTTCTTTCTTTCTTTTATTTTCCTTCTTCTAAATACAAATCAAACTCTCTTTCTTTCTTTCTTTCTTTCTTCTTTCTTTTATTTTCCTTCTTCTAAATACAATCAAACTCTCTTTCTTTCTTTCTTTCTTTCTTCTTTTATTCCTTCTTCTAAATACAAATCAAACTCTCTGTTTCTTTCTTTCTTTCTTTCTTTTCTTTTTCTTTATTTTCTTTCTTCTAAAATACAAAACAAACTCCTCTTTCTTTCTTTCTTTCTTTCTTTTCTTTCTTTCTTTCTTTTCTTTCTTTCTTTTATTCCTTCTTTTAAAATACAAAACAAACTCCTTCTTTCTTTTCTTCTTTCTTTCTTCTTTCTTTCTTTCTTTTATTTCCTTCTTCTAAATACAAAACAAAAACTCTCTTTCCTTTCTTTTCTTTTTATTCCTTCTAAATACAAACAAACTTCTTCTTCTATCTTTCTTTCTTTCTTTTTATTTTCCTTCTCCTAGATACAAAAAAAACTCCCTTTCTTTCTTTCTTTCTTTCTTTCTTTCTTTTATTTTCCTTCTCCTAGATACAACCCCCTCCCTTTTTTTCTTTCTTTCTTTCTTTTCCTTTTTTTTGACTGCACAAAGTAAACATATTAGCTCAGTCAAACAAAAAAGGAGGTTGGAGAAATAAACGAAACAAAATGAAATGAATGAATTTAAGAAAGAAAAACGAAAAAACAAAAACAACAACAAAAAAAAAACTGATGGGAAGGAAAATATAAAGATATAAAAATGAAGAAATGATTATATAGAAGTGACATGCAAGGAACAAGAGGAAGAAATAATTGAATAAAGATAAGATTTTTTTCTTTTTTTTGTATTTTCCTTTACCTTTCTTCTTTCTTTCTTTTCTTTTCTTTCTTTCTTTCTTTCTTTCTTCTTTTTCATTTGCTTAAACACAAACAAATATAAGCCTTCTGGGACCTCTTTCTTTCTTTCTCTTTTTTTCGACTTCTTTCTTTCTTTCGATTTCGTATATTCCTTTACCTAAGTAAAAAAAAAAAAAAAAAACAAAAAAAACAAACAAACAAACAAAAAACAAACAAAACGGCCCCCCCCCCAAAAAAGAAAAAGAAAAAAGCGAAAAACAAAAAACAAAGCCACAAAAACCGAAAAAGCACCCCACAAAGAACCCTCCCCCCCCCCCCCAAAAAAAAAAATGAAAATCAAAAGACCAATATCAGCTTATAGAAGTTGTATAAACCAACTGGAAATATCAGAAGTTTTCCGACTGATTAATCAACTTAACAATGGATTGACAACTGTGCCGTCCAATAACAACAAGAAAACAATAAGAGAGAGAGAGAGAAAGAGATGAGAGAGAGAGAAGAGGAGAGAGAGAGAGAGTATGAATGTATATGTGTGTTGTGTGTGTGTGTGTGAAGAGAGAGTGCATGTGTGTGTGTCTTGAGAGAGAGAGAGAGAGAGAAGAGAGAGAGAATATGAATGTATATGTGTGTGTGTGTGTGTGTGTGTGAGAGAGAGTGCATTGGTGTGTGTATGAGAGAGAGAGAGAGAGAGGAGAGAGAGAGAGAGAGAGAATATGAATGTATATGTGTGTGTGTGTGTGTGTGTGAAGAGAAGTGCATGTGTGTGTGTCTGAGAGAGAGAGAGAGAGAGGAGAGAGAGTATGAATTATATATATATATGTGTTGTGTGTGTGTTGTGTGTGAGAGAGAGAGGAGAGAGAGAGAGAGTATGAATGTATATGTGTGTGTGTGTCTGAGAGAGAGAGAGAGAGAGAGAGACAGACAGACAGACAGACAGACAGAGAGAATATGAATGTATATGTGTGTGTGTGTGTGTGAGAGAGAGAGTGCAAGTGTGTGTCTGAGAGAGATAGAGATAGAGAGAGAGAGAGAGAGAGAGAGAGAGAGAGAGAGAGAGAGAGAGAGAGAGTATGAATGTATATATATATCTATGCGTGTGTGTGTGAGAGAGAGTGTGAGAAGAGAGAGAGAGAGATATGAATGTATATATATGTGTGTGAGTGTGTGTGAGTGTGTGAGAGAGAGAGTACATGCGTGTGTATGAGAGAGAGAGGAGAGAGAGAGAGAGTGTTTGTTGTGTGTGTGTGTGAGAGAGAGATAGATAGATAGAGAGAGAGTGAGAGAGAGAGAGAAATATGAATGTATGTGTGTGTGTGAGAGAGAGATGATGCTTGCGTGTTGTGTATCTGTGTGTGTGTGTGTGAGAGAGAGAGAGAGAGAGAGAGAGAGAGAGAGAGAGAGAGAGATGTGTGTGTGTTTGTTGTGTGGTGTGTGAGAGATAGATAGATAGATAGATAGATAGAGATAGATAGAGAGAGAGAGAGAGAGAGAAGACGAGAGAGAGAGAGAGAGAATATGAATAATATATGTGTGTGTGTGTGTGTATGTGTGTTTGTGTGTGTGTGTGTGTGTTGTGTGTGTGTGTGTGAGAGAGAGAGAGAGAGAGAGAGAGAGAGATGTCATCATCGTTTATTTCATCTTTTCTCATCTTCCGGTCTTTTGATTTCTTTAAAGTTCTTTCCGATATTTTGTAGCTTTGAAGATTTCATCCCTTCATTCATTCGTAACTTCATTCTTTTATTCCTTCATTCTTTTATTCCTTTTCACCTCTTTATTCAAACCGTTATTTCCTTTATTCGTTTATTTATTCGTTTATTCTATTCGTTTATTCCTTCCTTCAAACTTTTATTCCTTTTTCACTCCTTTATACGAACCGTTATATCTTCCATTCCTTTATTCCTTTAGTCATTCCGTCATTCGTTTATTCCATTTGGTCATTCTTACATTCCTTAGTTCATTCTTTTATTCCTTTTCACTCCTTTATTCGTACCGTTATTTCTTCCTTTCCTTTATTCCTTTATTTATTCCTTCATTCGTTTATTCCATTCTTTCATTTTTCATTATTTTATTTCCTTTTCACTCCTTTATTCGAACCGTTATTTATTCCATTCCTTTATTCCTTTATTCATTATGTCATCCGTTTATTCCATTCTTTCATTCCTTCCTTCATTATTTATTCCTTTTCACTCCTTTATTCGAACCGTTATTTCTTCGATTCCCTTATTCCTTTATTCATTCCGTCATTCGTTTATTCCATTTGTTCATTCTTTCATGCCTTTTTTCATTCTATAATTCATTCATAATATCAAATACCCAAGTTTAAGGTTAGTCGGCTACGCACGCTTACCATGGTTTGATGATCTAGCAATCCTCGTGTGTGGCATGGGATGTGGGCCCAGAGGTAGAATTTCGGCTCTGAATTTTGTGATCACTGGTTCGATCTCAAGTGTCAATTTTATTGTCTTTTCTGATAAATTTCGATGCGTAGATTGCAACGATACCAATGAAATCGCTCAATTTTTGGAATTGACAGAGATATGAGTGTTCAAATGCTCCCTAATTATTCCTTAAAAAGCGCCTATTTTTTTGCAGATTTTAGGTGTCGATTTTACTATCTTTTTTTTTTTTTTTATAGATTTCAATACGTAGATTGCAATGATACCGATGAAATTGCTCAATTTTAGGAATTGACAGAGATATGAGGGCACAAAGGCTCCCTAATTATTCCTTAAAAAGCACCTATTTTTTTGAAGATTTTAGGTGTTGATTTTACTGTCTTTTCTGATAGATTACGATGCATAGATTGCATTGATGCCAAAGAAAGCACTCAATTCGAAGAATTGGCGGAGATATGAACCTTTAAACTCTCCCGAGGGTTCTAAAATCCCCTAATTGACAGAGATATGAGGGTTCAAATGTCCCCTAATTATGCCTCAAAATCACCTATTTTCGCGCAAATTCTAAGTGTCGATTTTATTGGCTTTTCTGATAGATTTCGTTGCGTAGATTAAAATCACAAGCTAGAATTTCTCTGAATGTTTGAGATGAGGCTTGGTGATTAGTATTATCTGCGTTATTCGGACTATTGTCCTCATCTTCATTGTTATCTGTACAACGTTTCGGCCGATATGCCCTCCGGCCTTCTTCGGGTATTTCTTGTCGGACTCGGGAACCATTTCGGATTCGGGAACCTTCTTTTAGGACTCGGGAACTTTCTTGTCGTAATCGGGAACCTTCTTGTCGTAATCGGGAGCCATCACGGAACTTTGAACTTAACTCTTTATTCAGTTCACGGGTGTATCCTGTTCTCATTCCGCTAACCATAGCTGGGGTAGAGGCTTTAAGCTGTGTTAATTATTATTCTATGTTATTGCTGCCCTTGATCAGGATTGAACTTAGAACTGAAGGTTCCTTTTTGAACACATCTCACTTTGAAAATAACTTGTATTTTGAAGAAAATTAAAGTTTCATTCCTTGTTCATTTCTGTCTTGGTAAATACAGCTTTAGTCTCGATACTTTTTGAAAATACCTCGTATTTTGAAGAAAATTGAGAGAGCGAAAGTGCGTACGACGACAGCAGAACTTAGCCGAAAGCACAGTCTCCTTTCCTTTTCTTTCCTTTTCTTTCCTTTTCTTTTTTCTTTCTTTCTTTCTTTGTTTATTTCTTTTTTTTTGACAGTTCTGGTGTGGGTAACAAATCCCTTCTTTTCTCTCTATGCTACTGTTTACTGCTAGCGACGATTTGTCACAGTAAAATAAAGCTTACTACGACAAGAACAAAAGTGATTGGCGTTCGATTCTTTCAAACGGGAGTTACGACTAAGATCTACAATAGGTCATAAGGAGGGAAACGTCACACCTCTAAAAGTAGGGTCTTAACACAATGTTATTTGGTGGTGTTTTGTTACATTTTGAATAAAATAACGTTCATTCATTGTTCATTTTTATTTTCTTGGTAAATACAGCTTCAATCTTGATACTTTTTGAACACATTTCGCATTTTGATGAAAATGAATGTCATTCATTATTCATTTTGTTTTGTAAATACAGCTTCATTCTCGATACTTTTAACACATTTCGCATTTTGAAGAAAATGAATGTTTCATTCATTATTCATTTTTGTTTTGGTAAATACAGCTTCATTCTCGATACTTTTTGAACACATTTCGCATTTTGAAGAAAATTAACGTTTCATTCATTGTTCATTTCTGTCATGGTAGGTACAGCTTCATTCTCGATACTTTTTGAACACATCTCACATTTTTTAGAAGATTAACGTTATATTAATTATTCTATTTCTCTGAATGTTTGAGATGAGACTTGGTGATTAGTATTACTGAACGGCGGCAGTAAAATAGAAAAATAATTAACTCAACTTCTACCTGAAATACCGGAAGAAGGCCGGAGGGCATATCGGCCGAAACGTTGTCCATATAACAATGAAGATGGGACAATAGTCCGAATAACGGAGATAATACACAGCTAGAATATTTTAACTCGAAAGTAATTCGACATTCTAAATCCTTTCTGTTTCTTTTTTTCCCTTCTTCCTTGTTGTCTCTTGAAAGCAGATCGTCGGAATCGCTTACAAAATCTCAAGCACTGTTTCATTCGAGAGAAACGATCAAAGAATTCGCAAGATTATCGATTGACAGCGGAAGACGTTTCCAGCAGAAATTGAAGCATTTTGAAGCATGTTTAAAAAAATGGCGGAAGAATTAAAAGTCAGGACAATGACGAAGGACTTCAACTTCCGGTTCGTCAAGATAATGGCGGTGTTTAGTAAGCCTACTTGACTTTTGGATATTTTCCAGTTAAGTTGTTGTTCTTCTTCTTGTTCTTGTTCTTGTTGTTTTTGTTCTTGTTGTTGTTGTTGTTCTTCTTCTTGTTCTTGTTCTTCTTCTTCTTCTAATAAAATAAAATATAATAATAATAATAATAATAATAATAATAATAATAATAATAATAAGACGCAGCAGAATAGCAAGTGCAGAATGTGTGGAAATAGAGACGAAACAGTCAATCATATAATAAGCGAATGCAGCAAACTAGTACAAATAGAATACAAGACTAGGCACGACTCTGAGGGAAAGGTGATCCACTGGGAACTGTGCAAGAAATTCAATTTTCACCTTACAACCAAATGGTACATGCACAAACCTAAACCTGTCCTAGAGAACGAGACGCACAAAATTCTCTGGGTCTTCGAGGTACAGACGGATCACCTAATCCCAGCCAGGAGACCCGACCTAGTATTGATTGACAAGAAAAAGAGAACCTGTCATCTCGTGGATCTTGCTGTCCCAGCCGATCACCGAGTAAAAATGAAAGAAAGCGAAAAGATAGACAAATACTTAGACCTCGCCAAAGAACTGAGGAAGCTGTGGAATATGAAGGTGAAGGTCATACCAATTGTAATTGGTGCCCATGGAACAATCCCCAAAGCACTGGAAAAGAATTTGGGTGAATTAGAAATCAGAGGAAGAACCGAGAACATCCAAAATACAGCATTGATGGAATCGGCTAGAATACTCAGAAGAGTCCTGGAGATATGAGGAGACTTGCTGTCACTCAGCTCCAGTGAACCACCAGCTATGGCAGGTGTGAAAACTCTAAAAAAAATATATACTACTACTAATAATTATTATTATTATTATTATGGAGTTTTTTTACACCTGTCGTAGCTGGTGGTTCACTGGAGGCTGAAGTGACAGCAAGTCTCCTCAGGATTCCAGGACTCTTATGATTATTCTAGCCGATCTTAACAGTGCTGTAGTTTGGATGGTCTCGATTCTTCCTCTGATTTCCAATTCACCCAAATTCTTTTTCAGAGATTTGGAAACCGTTCCAAGGACACCAATTACAATTGGCTCAACCTTCACCTTCAGGTTCCACAGTTTTCTCAGTTCTCTGGCAAGGTCCAAGTATTTATCTATCTTTTCGCTTTCTTTCATTTTCACTCGGTGGTCGGCCAGAACGGCAAAATCCACGAGATGACAGGTTCTCTTCTACTTGTTAATCAATACTAGGTCTGGTCTCCTGACCGGGATTAGGTGATCCGTCTGTATCTCGAAATCCCAGATTATTATTATTATTATTATTATTATTATTATTATTATTATATATTTCACTCCTTGTGAGTTTTTCAAACCAGCATAAGGTGATGGTCTTTCACTGGAGTCTGAGTGACAACAAGTCTCTTCGGATCTCCGGCTCTTTTCTGAGTATTCTAGCCGATTTCAACAATGCTGTTGGTCTGAATTCTTCCCTTGATTTCCAGTTCCTCTAGTCTGTTTTCTAAGCTTTTGGTAACCATTCCAAGTTCCCCAACAACAACTGGTATCACTTTCACTCTGATATTCCACATCTTTAATATTCTCCCGCAAGTTCCAGGTATTTATTTATCTTTTCATTTTCTTTCATCTACACCTGGTGATCTGCTGGAACTGCAAAATCTACCTGTCAGCAAGTTCAAGCTTTTTGACCACCCCCATATTTTGAAGAAAATGAACGTTTCATTCATTGTTCATTTCAGTCTTGGTATATACAGCTTTAGTCTCGATACTTTTTGAAAATACCTCGTATTTTGAAGAAAATTAATGTTTCACATCTTAATCTTTATCAGTATTAAAAATTTTCATTCATTATTATTTCTGTCTTTGTAATAACCTTCAATCTTTATCTCGTATTAAAAATGTTCATTCAGTATTCATTTCTGTTTTTGTAAATACACTTCAATCTTTATCTCGTATTAGAAATTTCCATTCATTATTCATTTCTGTTTTTGTAAATACACCTACAATCTTTATCTCGTATTAAAATTTTTAATTCATTATTCATTTCTGTCTTTGTAATACACTTCAATCTTTATCTCGTATTAAAAATTTCATTTCATTATTCATTTCTGCTTCGTAAATACACCTCAATCTTTATCTCGTATCAAATTTCCATTCATTATTCATTTCTGTCTTTGTAAATACACCTTCAATCTTTATCTGGTATTAAAATTTCCATTCATTACTCATTTCTGTCTTTGTAAATACCCTTCAATCTTTATTTCGTATTAAAAATTTCCATTCATTATTCATTTCTGTCTTTGTAATACACTTTAATCTTTATCTGTATTAAAAATTTCCATTCATTATTCATTTCTGTTTTTGTAAAAACACATTCGATTTTGTCCGTATTAAAAATTTTAATTCATTATTCATTTCTGTGTTTGTAAATACACCTTAAATCTTTATCTCGTATTAAAATTTTAATTCATTATTCATTTCTGTGTTGAAAATACATCTTAAATCTTTATCTCGTATTAAAAAATTAATTCATTATTCATTTTCTGTCTTGTAAATACACCTTAAATCTTTATCTCATATCAAAAATTTCATTCATTATTCATTTCTGTTTTTGTAAATACACCTTCAATCTTTATCTCGTATTAAAAATTTTAATTCATTATTCATTTCTGTGTTTGTAAATACATCTTAAATCTTTATCTCGTATTAAAAAATTCATTCATTATTCATTTCTGTCTTTGTAAATTACACCTTAAATCTTATCTCATATCAAAAATTTTCATTCATTATTCATTTTGTTTTTGTAAATACACCTTCAATCTTTTATCTCGTATTAAAATCTCCATTCATTTATTCATTTCCTGTCTTGTAAATATAGCTTTAATTTTGATAATTTCTGAACACACTTCGTATATTGAAACACCAAGAATAAATCTTAACATGGAATAACAATAAAGTTATAGAAAGTCTATTTATTATTTTCTTCCTGGAATTTTATATATTTCCTTTTTTGTTCAAAATAAAATAAAGATGATATGAAATATCGGTCGTTGGTATGGAAGATGTTATCTTGATTCCTTTGCTGTTGTCTTGCCACGACAGACATTTTACTTGAAGTGATATGCTTATTTTTTTAATTCAACATTTCCATGTCAAAACCAATTTTATTCAACTTGATAGGACATCTAAGATAAAGATTTGACATAATTGCCTACAATCTTGGGTGAATTGAAAGAAAGAGAAAGAAAAAACAAACTGAATTTGATTCTAGTGAATAGAAAAGTAGAATAACCCACTTCGAAACTGAGGTAGTTGTGTTGCGGTGCCAGTGTTCAATCTAGGTATAAAAGCCGAAATCTTGTGTTGTGAGGTTTTAAGGGGTCAAATAAGAACAAACAACGGGTAACAAATGTAGGAAAATGTATTAACAGAAAGTAGACAAATACAATACAGATAAGTGGAAATTACATCCGACAATAGAGTTATTGGCTTACTCACATTGGCTTACTGCCAGCCACAATTGTCCCTGTTACTTATAGATACCTGTCGGCGCATTCCATTAGTCTTATAGGGTATCACCTATAAACCCCCTCCTAAGATTTCACTCACAGGAGTCTTAATATCTTTTTTCTTTTGGGTTTATTTTTAAATAAACGATAAACCTGCGTAAGTTACTTCGAATCCTTCGTCGCCAGTTTGTTGTGAGTTTTAAGGGGTCAAATAGAACAAAACGACGGGTAAAAATGTAGGAAAATGTTTAACAGAAAGTAGAAACAATCATATAAGTGGGAATTACATCGACAAATAGTTATTGGCTTACTCGCATTGGCTTACTCGCATTGGCTTACTGCCAAGCCACAATTGTTTCCCTGTTACTTATAGTAACCGGTTCGGCGCATTCCATTTAGTCTTATAGGTGTATCACCTATAACATTCTGAAAGCTGATTTTCAGGTATGCCCTTTTTCCCAATTTTGAAGAATTGGTTCAATTCTAAATTATTTCCATTTCCTTCCGAGTGGGAATTATTATTATCATAATACATTGATCTTATTCAGACGAGTATCCTCATCTTGTTGTTATAGTCACAATGTTTCAGCAATTTCAGAGATGGGGAATTATCATTATTATACATTGATCTATTTAGACTGGTATCCTCATCTTGGTTGTTATAGTCATAATGTTTCCATTTATAACATGAAGAATTATCCTTATATATTAATCTATTCAGACGAGTATCCACATCTTTATTGTTATAATCACAATGTTTCAGCTATTTCCGTGGCGAGGAATTATCATTATTATACATACTAGCAAATATATGCACCCTCCGGTCTATTACTTAAGTTTTAATGTAATAAAAATATTGTATTAAATTAGAAAGTCTAATGAAACTTAAATAAAAAATACAGATAAAAAACTTGAAACAGAGGGGGGGTATAATCGAAAAATAGAACACTGAAAATTGCTCTTCCACACTCTCGTCTTTCATTGTTATTTTTCTAATTAAAGTATTTAGTTAAAATAGGGAAATAAAGAAATAAAATGACAGTTATTTTTCTGTTAAGTGGATTTATTTAAGATTTATGAAGAGATTTTTACTTATATTCTTAAAAAAAAAACCAAACAGTTTAGAAACCAATAATACTAAGCATATATTTATTAAAATCACATATTTAATATCAATATGCAAATTATCCTTCCCATTAACACTGCAAACTGCTATTTTTTTGTATATATAAATACAATTGCATGTTATTTGTATGTAGATATGGACAATACTAATAAAAAGGTCAAGCAATTTTATTAATAATTGAGGTTTAAATATAAATAAAATCATGGAGAATGTGATGTAAATAATGTTAATTGTGACTCGATTAGTAATATAGTTTCGGTTACAGACAGAAAAACACACAATCTCCATTATAATAAGATATCTATTTAGACTAGTATCCTCATCTTGGTTGTTATAGTCACAACGTTTCGGCTATTTCAAAGATCATGAATTATCATTATTATACATTGATCTATTCAAACGAGTATTCTCATCTTGGTTGTTATTGTCACAACGTTTCGGCTATTTCCGAGGCGAGGAATTATCATTATTATACATTGATTTATTCAGACTAGTATCCTCATCTTAATTGTTATAGTCACAATGATTCAGTTATTTCAAAGATGAGGAATTATCATTATCATACATTGATCTATTCAGACTATTATCCTCATCTTGACTGTTATAGTCACAGCCTCTCAACGAGGAATTATCATTATTGTAAATTGATCTATTTAGACTAGTATCCTCATCCTGGTTGTTATAGTCACAATATTTAAATTATTCGAGAGCAATACCTGCCCCCTTGATTTAAAGGGCCGTTTATTGACCAGCGCCCAAGGCGCCCCTTCGAGGGGGAATGCCGACGGGATCGACGCATTTTTTTTGCCTATCACCCATGAGCTTCGACTTGTGGGTGGTCCCACGTTAATAGGGCCTTGTGCCTAACCCGTACAAGTGGGGTACGAGGTAAATAAACCGAGAGACTTTGGATGCTTTATTCTCCCTAAAATAATTGGTATATATATTTATTAAGTGTATATATAGTCTAGTATTCCCTAGAGTGTTCTCTACTAAGGGGAGATGATTATAAAATAAGGGAGGTAACTCTCATTTACGCATTACACTAAGTGTTACATAATCTATGCTGTGGCATAAGATTATTGTCAATCCCCTGTAATTCTGAGGGGATGACCCTTTTCATACTTATGTAAGGTAGTATAGAGATATGGTGGCGATCAGTGCAGTTGATGGCCCTGAAAGTGAGTGACGGCGTTTGACTTCACTCTCACCTTGCCTTCTAGGGATAAATCGTGGGAACTGGAAGGCATAGAAGAACCTGTTCCGGTTTAAGAATAGTAAGGAGCTTTAGTTTAGTTTTGCAGTGGACGTCAGACAGAGCAGTCGGCCATGATGCTCTGTGTAAACTGTAACTCTGCATACGCGCGCTATGTTATGTCTGGGTTGGGGATTTACCGAATAAAGTAACATTAAAAGAAAATCGAAGTCTTGTGTTTACTAAAAACTAACAATGACACAGGGCTTCTGATAAGGAGAAACCCCCAACAGAAACCAGACCCGAAGTCCCCAAGAAAGTCCAGACCTTAGAAGATTCCAGACGCAAGATGATAGAAGAACCAAAGCCGGTCAGAAGAATAGATGTCTAAGATATAGAAGCAAGTAAGAAGTAAAGAAGTAAGAAAGGGTATACAACATTATATCGATTTGGTACCGTAAAAACCTCAGTACGTAACATAAGTCTATTAACCAATTGGATTTTTTTTGCTAATAGAGTAAAATATTTTTGAAACAAATTGCCTAATCAGATCAAAAACATCAATAGCTTAGAAAATCTTAAGGACCATATGACCTTTAGGCACCCCTTTTGCGATCTCGATTCATAAGGACATTTTTTTCATTTACACCGTCAACATCTGGTTGTTTGCTAACTGACGATTTTTAGAGGATTTTTTAATCATAAAACTAACCCCTAACCCTAACCCTATCCCCTAACCCTAACCCCTAACCCTAACCCCTAACAAACAACCGGATTTTGATGGTGTAAATGAAAAAAATGTCCTTATGAATCGAGATCGCAAAAGGGGTGCCTAAAGGTCATATGGTCCAATTTTAACCACGGTGGGTCATTTGATGCCGACAAAGTTTTGAAATAAATTCATTCTTAACGGATACTCAGTTTTTTAATAAACATACTTTTCTATTTAACCCATAGATAGGACCCTAACAGGTACTACCACCCCGGCTCAGCGTGGAGCAAGGAGCAATGGTGATGAAGAGGTGCTCCATAATCCCCAGACCTCCAGAACTGGAATCTCACCATCAGATAGAGTTTAACGCCATTCCCAGCACATGAAGACCCTAGCCACCGTCTTCTAGCATATATATGATAAATAGAGTTGGGGCTTGCCATAAGGGCAATAGGGTTGGGATAATCATATAGGTACTAGGGCTTGACATAGCCAGCCGATTGGTTGGGGGTGCCTCTCCGACCGCCCGTCGAGCCTAAGTTAGGACCAAATTGGAGAGTTGCATGCCATGAACTGCTCAGTCACAAGGATTCCATCCTTAAGCGTCACGGGTCGCCACACACCACGGTCAAGATTGAATTGGATGATTTCAGATAAAATGTTTAAAATAGTAAGTGAAGTTGGCGGGTGGCTTATTGTCAGTATAAGTCAGACTCACATTGTGCAGTGACAGAGATGAGACTGTAAACCATGTATTAAGTGAATGTAGCAAACTAGCACAACGGGAATACAAAACTAGGCATGCCTGGGTTGGGAAGGTGATCCACTGGGAATTATACAAAAAATTAAACTTTGACCACAAAATGGTATACAACAAAATGGTATATGCATAAACCATAATCTGTTCTTGAGAATGAAATGCATAAAATTCTCTGGGACTTCGAGATAAAGACGGATCACCCTATCCGCAATGAGACTAGACCTAGTGTTGATTACCAAAAAAAAAAAAAAAAAAAAAAGAAAAAAAAAGTAGAGAGAACGTATCAACTGGTGGATTTTGCGTTCCCAGCGGATCACAAGGTGAAGCTAAAGGAAAATGAAAAGATGGATAAATACCTGGACCTTGCCAGAGAATTGAAAAAGCTGTGGAATATGAAAGTCAAAGTAATACCAATTGTAGTTGGTGCACTGTGGAACGGTCCCAAAAGGATTGGAAAAGGGTTTGGAAAGTCTGGAAATCAGAGGGAGGATTGAAACCATTCAGAACACTGCACAGCTGCAATCTTCCAGAATACTCAGAGGAGTCCTGGAGACCTGAGGAGACTTGCTCTCACTCAGACTCCAGTGAAAGACCATCAGCTAACGCTGATGTGAAAACTCAAAAGGAGTAAATAATAATAATAATAATAATAATAATAATAATAATAATAAACGAAGTAAACTTTTGGTACACCCTAACATTTAGCTGATCTGAAGTCCTTTCCTTTATTCCAACTCTCTCTCTCTCTCTCTCTCTCTCTCTCTTTCTCTCATTCACCCCCTATCTCTCTCTCTCCTCCCCTCTCTAATTCTTTCTTTCTCTCTCTCTCTCTCTTCTCTCTCTCTCTTCTCTCTCTCTCTCTCTCTCTCTCTCTCTCTCTCACGGCCATCCAATTTAGTCTCGTGTTGTGTTCTTGCTTACAGCACAGGCCTAAAGTAATTATTACAAATATTTACTGAATGCGTGTCACCGAGGATTGAACCGTGACCTAAGCCTGGCCATTTCTTGGCATTCGGCGAAATTCAATTAATATCTCCACAAACAGGGTGACCCCCGCCAAAGCCGGGACGACGCGTTTTACTGCAAACGGCTCATTAGTGCTAATAACGCGCACATTCTATTAGTGAAGGAAAGTTAGGCATTAGTCTATAATTGATTTAAAGTCGGGCGAATTTTAACGGACGTAGACCATCATTATTCAATGATCTGTACAGCTTCTTAAACCCATTGTACCCAGTCAAGGGGAATTAACTCCTTTTGGTTTAATTTCTTTTTCTTTTTCTGTTTAAATTAAGGTAAGCCAGCAGAACTAGTAGAATAGAGCTATTACTAGCAGGACCTGTGGATATACCACAGTATGATAATCTAATTATCACAAGGTTTGATATATTTACTTAAGAGCTATTGCTAAATAGTTCAATATGTAAAAACGTATAATAACCTTTATTTAACTATCTCTCACTCTTTTTTTCTCTCTCTCTTTCCTTCTTTTCATCTTTTCATTATTTCGATTGAAACAGATTAGCATTATCGCTTCCGTGCGCCCACCCTCTCTATCTAGTTTTCCTTCTTTCTTCTTAATTTTATTCTTTCTTTCGTTCTTTCTTTCTTTCTTTTTTTCTTAATACAAACGGAATAGTCCATTTTTAGGGTGGGTGACGATACTCATAATAAGATATGAGAATTCGACAGATAAGCAACACCAGATAATCTGGATTTGCTAGGCTGGTTGGTTGGATTTAATGGCATGTCCACCCTTGTTGGGTTATTTTATGCCGAAGATGTTTTTGTTTTATTCATTCTTGTCAGGTATTCAATTTTTTAAACATATTTTTAAAAACTCATGTTTGATACATTTAACCCATAGATTGAACCCCTAACAAGTACTACCACTCCGGTCAGAGTGGAACCTCGGGTGAGTATGTTTGCATGAAGGAAGTACTCCATTTATTTCTCACAGAAGCTTCCAGATTTGGAAAACTTTCCCCATTTAAGTACTCGTGACTTAACATGTTTAATTATAACAATTAACTAAATAAATAAAAACACATGGAAGAAATCGCAGAACTGTAGTTTACCCCTTCTCCGTCTTCTTTCTCTCTCTCTCTCCTTTCTTTCTAGACGATCAAATCGAGAACACGGCACCTTGGCAGTAGTTAATCCAAATAAAGCTTCTAGAAATATGAAGTTGCATTTACAGTTGTCATCTGAAACAATGCAGCTTTTTTGACAGTTTCACTGTACGTTTAACTTAAAGATTTAAAACGAATTTAAGAGACCTTTTTGCTCGACTTTTAATAATCTCCTATATATGGATGATAGTGTTTGTTTTTGCTGTGTCTAGTAACTCGAACTATATTACTACTCAAGTAAAGCATACTCATGTCCATGATTAAGTTATTTACTCAGCATTTCGCTTCTCATGATTTCTTATTTTCTATATGTGGAAGTACGCAGCAGAGTTCTAAGTAATAAAACTGTTTTGACATTATTAATCCTGTTTGAGTGCCAGTTCTCACTATTCAATATCATAATAACATGCATTGTATTATAACAGTATATACACGATCCATAGAATAACTGTTTTCGGTTGTAATACGTAAGCGTAATTTGATACATTTCGATATTTACATAAATATTTTAATGAAAATGTGTAAGAGGTTAATATTATTTCAATTGTCTCTGGTATTTATCTTAAGAATGATATGGGTAACACAATCTCTCAATAATCCTAAAGAATATTCATTAACAAGAAGAATAACTCGTAATTTTTTTTTATTCAGTTTTAACATTTTCCCTATTTTTTATCTAAATATTCAAGAAGGAAATTTAAAAAGCATTGTATACAAAACGGAGAGAGGTGATGATAAAGTTAAGGTTTTAGGTTTGTTCTATTTTTCCAGCATATTTTTGCCAGCCCTCCGATTTCTTTCCTTTTTTATTTGGACATTCTCAATCTAAGTCCATTCAGATATAAGCCCCTCATTACTGTATTTAATCTATATATTATTTATTAAAATTTAACCTTTATCTATCTATCTATCTATCGATTCAGTATGTGTTCCTATCTATTTATTATGTATCTATTTATCATATCTCAGTCTTTAATCTTATCTATATATCTATCATCTAGCTATCCCAGTGTGTGTCCCTATCTCTATTTATCTTATGTATCTATTTATCTATCTCAGTCTTTTGAATCTATCTATCCTATCTAATCATCTATTCTCAGTCTGTTTCCTATCTATCTATATCTATTCTATCTATCTATCTATCTATCTTCAGTGTGTCCAATCTTATTCCTCTATCTATCTATTTTATCTTATCCTAGTATCTGAATCTATCTATCTATCTATCTATCTATGCTATCTATCTAGGTTCTGATCCTATCACTTTCTATCCTATCTATATATCTATCTCCGCCATTCCTATCTATTGCTCCTCTTCATTATCTATCTATCTATCTCTTCTGTCTGATCCAACTCTCTCTCTTACTCTGTCTGTCTGTCTGTCTCTATCTATCTATCTACCTGATCTATTATCTCCGTTTCTGATCCTAATCTCTCTTCTCGATCTGTCTGTTCGCTGTCTGTCTGTATCTCCTATCTATCTATCTATCTCATCTGTCTGATCCCTAACCTTTTCTCCCAGACTCTTGTCTGTCTGTCTCGTCTCTCTCTCTCTCGCCCTCCTCTCTAATCTAACCTATTCTATCTATCTCCGTTCTGATCCTAACTCTCTCCCTCTCACTCTGTCTGTTTGTCTGTCCCCCCCTCTCTCTTCTAATACTACCTATCTATCTATCTCTGTCGGATCCTAACTCTCTCTTTCTCTCTCTCACACTCTGTCTGATCTGTCTCTTCCCCTTAAGATGTATCTCTCTCTATTTAGTCATCTATCCTATTATCTATCTCCGTACTTGATCCCCACCCCTCTCTCATCTATTCCATGCTACTCTATCTTAATCAGCCCGCAGTCGTGCACCATGATCTCTACCCCCCTGTCGACTACGTGTGCTCGCTACTCCTCCGCATCCTCAAACTCTCTCTCTCCTCCCACTTCTGTTTGTTTTCTGTATTCTCTTCTCTATCTATCTACACTACCTACTCTATCTATATCCGCTCTCCATCCATTAAACTATCTCGTGTGTGCGGCGTCTTCTCTACTCTATCTAGCCTTCTATCTTATCTCAGTCTGGATCACTAGACTCTCTCAACTACTGTCTGTCTGTCTGTTCTTCTATCTATTACATATTTATCTATCTCCCTCTGATCCTACTCTCTCACTCTGTCTGTCTGTCTGTCTGTCTCTATCTATCTACCTATCTATCTATCTCCCTCTGATCCTAACTCTCTCACTCGTCTGTCGCGTTCTGGTCGTTCCCTCTCTCTACCTATCTATCTATCTCCGCTCTCGATTCATCTCTCGTCTCTCTCCCCCTCTCTATCTTTCTCTCTCTCTCTCTCTCTCACTTCTATCTACTTATTCTATCTTACTCACGTCTGATCCTAACTCTCTCTCCCACCCTGTCTCTCTTTCTCTTCTATCTATCTATCTATCTATCTCCGCTGATCCCCTCTCCTCTCTCTATCTCTCTTCTCTCTCCTCTCTCTCTCTCTCCCTATCATAGTCTATCTATTCTATGTATCTACCTAGTCCATAGATCACCTTTATATCCGAACGACGATTTGTATTTCACCATATCTTACTTCCGTCGATGATTCCCTAAACTCTCTCTCTCTCTCTTCTCTCTCACACTCTGTCTGTCTTTCTGTTTGTCCCCCCCTCTCTCTCTATTCTACCTAATTATCTATTTCCGTCTGATCCATCTCCTCTCTCCTCTCTCTCCTCTCTCTATCTGTCTGTATCTGTCTCTCTCCCCTCTCCTCTACCTATCTATCTCATCTCCGTCTAATCCTATCTCTCCTTCTCTCTCTCTTTCTCTCTCTCCTCCTTACTCTATCTACCTATCATTATCTTCCGTCTGATCTAACTCTTCTCCACCTGTCTCTCTTTTCTCTATCTATCTATCTTCTACTCTTCCGTCTGATCCTATCTCTCTCTCTCTCTCTCTTCTCTCTCTCTCTCACTCTCTCTCTATCTAGCTATCTAATCTAAGTCCGTGTCCTTTTATATCCGCCACGATTTGTATTCACCAATTACTTTCCGTCTGAAATTCTACTCTCTTCTCTCTCCTCTCTCTCTCTCACACTATGTCCGTCTGTTTGTCCCCCCTTTCTCTCTCTATCTACATATCTATCTATCTCTCTGATCCCATCTCTCTCTCTCTCTCTCGTCCCACTCTGTCTGTCTGTATGTCTCTTTCTCTATCTTTCTACCGTACATCTATCTATCTCCGTCTGATCCTCTCTCTCTAATCTCTCTCCTCTCTCTCTCTCTCTCTCTCTCTCTCTCTCTCTATATTCTATCTATCTTAAGTCCGTGTCCTTTAATCCGAACGTTTGTATTCACCATTCTGTCGTCCTGATCCTAATCTCTCTCATCTCATCTCTCTTCTCTCTCACACTCTGTCTGTCTGTTTGTCCCCCTCTGCTCTTATGCTACCTATCTATCCTATCTCCCGTCTGATCCCATCTCTCTCTCCTCTCTCTCATCTCTCTCTCTCTCACTCTGTTGTCTGTCTCTCTCCCCTCTTCGTTAACTATCTATCTATCTCCGGCTGAATCCTATCTCTCTCTCTCTCTCTTTCCTCTCTCTCTCTCTCTCTCTATCTATCCTATATATCTATCTATCTCCGTCTTGACCCATCTCTCTCTCTCCTCGCTCTCCTCTCTTTCCTCTCTCTCTCTCTTCTCTCACTCTTCTCTATCTACATCTATCTATCTCGTCTGATCCTAAACTGCTCTCTCCCACCCTGTCTCTCTTTCTCTATCTATCTATCTATCTTATCTATCTATCTTCTCGACACTGATTTCCCTCTCTCTCCTCCATCTCTCTCTCTCCTATCGGTCTATCTATCTATCTATCTATCTAAGTCCGTGTCCCTTTATATCACGATTTTGTAATTCAACCAAATAACGCGTCTGATCCTAACTCTCCGTCTCTCCTCTCTCTTCTCTCTCTCACTTCTCACGTTCTGTCCTGTTTGTCCCCTCTCTTCTCTATCTAACTATCTATCTATCGCCGTCTGAGATCGCCATCTTTCTCTCTATCTCTCACTCTGTGTCTGTCTGTCTGCTCTTCTGTCCCCTCTCTCTCTCTTACTATCTATCTCTACTCTATTCCGTTGATCCTATCTCTCTCTCTCTCTATCCTTTCCTTCTCTTCTCCTTCTCTATCTATCTACCGTATCTTATCTAAAATCTCCCCGTCTGACCCAATCTCTCTCTGTCACTCTCTCCTCCTTTCATTTCTTCTCTCTCTTCTCTCCTCTCTCTTCTATCTAATCTATCTATATTTAACGTCGTGTCCTTTATATATCCGCACGAATTTGTATTCACAATTTATCCGTCTGATCCTAACTCCCTCTCTTCTCTCTTCTCTCTCTCTCTCTCTCTCTCACACTACTGTTGTTGTTTGTTCCCCCCACTCACTCCTCATATTACCCTATCTATCTATCCTCCGTCTGATCCCATCTCTTCTCTCTCTCTCTCTCCCACTACTGTCTGTCTTGTATGTCTCTTTCTTCTCTATCTATCTACCTACCTACTATCTACTCGTCTGATCCTTCTCTCTCTCTCTCTCTCTCTCTCTCTCCTCTCTCTAATCTCCATCTATCTATTCTTCTATCTAAGTCGTGTCTTATATCGCACGGGACTTTGTATTGTCACACCAATTACTCCGGTCTGATCCTAACTCTCTCTGCCTCTCTCTCTCCTCTCTCTCTCACTCTGTCGTGTCTGTTTGTCCCCCCCTCTCTCTCTATCTACCTATCTATCTAATCTCCGTCTGATCCATCTCTCCTCTCTCTCTCTCTCTCTCTCTCACTCTGTCTGTCCTGTTCTCCCCGCTCCTCTCTACCATCTGATCTATCTCCGTCTGATCTAACTCTCTCTCCTCTCTCTCTTCTACTCTTTGTTGTCTGTTTGTCGCCCCTCTCTCTCTATCAACTATCGTATCTATCTCTCCGTCTGAGTCTCATCTCTCTCTCTCTCTCTCTTCTCTCACCACTCTGTCCTGTCTGTACTCCTCTCCCCCTCTCTCTCTAACTATTACTATCTCCGTCTTGATCGTCTATCTCTCTCTCTCTCTCTTTCTCTCTCCTCCCTCTATCTATCTATCTATCTATCTATCTCCGTCTGAACATCGTCTCTCTCTCTCGCTCCAATCTCTTTCTTCCTTCTCTCTCATTCACTGTTCTCTATCTACCTATCTATTAATCTCCGTGTCTGATCCTAACTCTCTCTCCCACCTGTCCTCTCTTTTCTCTTCTATCTATCTATCTATCTATTTACATCTAATTCTATCTCTGCCTACTCTCTATCTCTACTCTATCTTCCTCTTCTATCTCATATCTGCTACATCTATCTATCTATTCTATCTCTCTATCTATCTATCTAAAGTTCCGTGTCCCTCTTATATCGCACGAATTTGTATTCACGCAATTCTCTTTTCCGTCTGATCCTAAAATCTTCTCTCTCTCTCTTCTCTCTCCTCTCAACTCTGTCTGTCTGTTTTGTCCAGCCCTCTCTTCTATCTAACCCTATCTATCTATGCCGTCCTGATTCCCATCTCTCTCCTCTCTCTCCTCACTGCTGTCTGTCTGTTGTCTCTTCTCACCGCTCTCTCTCTACCTATCTATCTATCTCCGTCTGATCCTAATCCTTTCTTTCTCTCTCTCTCTTTTTTCTTTCTCTCTCTCTCTCTCTATCTATCTAAACTATGCTATCTATCTGTCTCCGTCTGACCCCATCTCTCTCTCTCCCTCTCCTCTCTTTCTCTTCCTCTCTCTTCTCTCTCTTCATCTANAGAGAGAGATTACATTTTTCTAATTCAACACATACGAAGCATCCTGCATCTTCTCTCCACACAAATCCTTAGTCCTGAAGAAGGTCTCCTCTGTAAAAACCGAAATACTCGAGTATCGACAATAAATTTTCCACCCATCGTAACATCCTGTGTTTGTTTTTTCAAAATTTTCTCCACATACTGTCGATTAATTTCCTCATCTTACTTCCATATATATATATATATATATATATACATATATATAATATATATATATATATATATATATATATATATATATATATATATATGGAGGATATGTGCTTAATTGAAGTCATACCTAATTTTGAAAATTAATTAGTTAATAATTAATGAATTTAGGCGTACATTTGAACATATATGTCCGCCTAAATTCATTAATTATTAACTAATTAATTTTCAAAATTAGGTATGACTTCAATTAAGCACATATCCTCCAAAATTGTTGGCCAAAAGCCATATCATATAAACACATTGATTATTTACTTACTCTCATACTGTCGTGTAGGAAGTCAATAAAAAGTGGAATATAAATAAGTTCAAAATAAACGAAGAATCTGGCAATGGCCAGCTGGTGTAGTGGTTAGAATCCCCCCTGTCAGCTTGGCAGTCGAGGTTTCGAGTCACACACGGTGCAGTCTCCCATGTCTATAACCTTGCTGATAAGACCTAATAGGTCGAAATGTACATTCAGGGATTGACATTTTCTCGATTTGTTTAGCCATACATTTAAACATATATGCCCGCCTAAATTCATTAATTATTAACTAATTAATTTTCAAAATTAGATATGACTTTAAATTAAGCACATATCCTCCAAAAATTGTCGGCTAAAAGGCATATCAAATAAACACATTGTTATTTTACTTACTCTCCATATATATATATATATATATATATATATATATATATATATATATATATATATATGGGCCCGGGTCGGTAGAGTGTGCGGCTAGAAACTACAAGGTTCCTAGTTCGATACCCACCCTCGCCAACTCAGCGTATGAGTAGCACAGGGATCTGTGCGGTAAAGTAAGGACCTGATGGTAGGTGTGGCGCTCCACCTCAGACGCTAAAATAATCTGCTTGGTCTAGCGCTAGTGAAAAAGGGATAGACTCCCTCGCTGCATGGCTGATACCGACATTAGGCAGACCGATGACTTTACTTACTTATATATATATATATATATATATATATATATATATATATATATATATGTTAAATCTTCCTTCATTACCAAACTTAGAAAGCCAATGAATCGAAAGAGAACGGCCCGAAAACGTAATAAACTGTTTTAATTAAGTTTTAGTCACCGAATGAATGACAAATTGGACATAATCAAAACAACCCCCCCCCCCCGCACCACCACAGCGGTCCCCCCACCAGACAAGTGTAACATTAAAATACAGAATTCGGAACCCTTAAGAGAGAGAGAGAGAGAGAGAGAGAGAGAGAGAGAGAGAGAGAGAGAGAGAGAGAGAGAGAGAGAGAGAGAGGGGGAATGCGAAAGAACGACAAAATCATCGCCAACGCCGGTCGCCATTTTGTTTTTCGAGTAGCGTTTTTTCTCAGCAGATGCAACCGACCGGCCATAACGCCGTTAATCGAATGTGGAAGGCGACGTTAAACGATTTCTAATTTGGGAGCGACACAGACAGAAATAAAATGTCGGGAGTTGTCGTCTGCCGTGTGATGGAATTGTAATTGAAGAGGAAAAATGCTGGGTCCGCATCTTTTCGTTGGTCCGTTCGACCTAGGACCAATAGCATTCGCCGTAAAAAGAAGAAATGCACAGCTTTTCTGAATTGTGGGTGGGTGGGTTTTTTTTATATGTGTGTGGGGTGTGATTGGTTGTATGAGGGGAGGGGTTCAATTCTAATGGGCGTTATTTGTGGACAGTCTGAAGAAAGGCGCTCAAGTTGGGAGGTAATTAAAGAATTCGATTCTTCTTTCTTCCGATCGATATTATTGATTGGCCAGTTTAGCTATTTATTAATGT
This sequence comes from Doryteuthis pealeii, assembly GCA_023376005.1. Lineage (NCBI taxonomy): Eukaryota > Metazoa > Mollusca > Cephalopoda > Myopsida > Loliginidae > Doryteuthis > Doryteuthis pealeii. Next base: position 1,173,561 of record CM042174.1, read on the forward strand.
TTATGATCTAAACTAACAATGATTGGCTTTCAAGGGTGGGAGGGGGGCGGTTGATTGGGTGTTGTTTTTCTCTTATCAAAAGGGTGTTGAGAGGGAAAGAAAGAAAGAAAGAAAGAAAGCGAACGTGAGCAAGAAAGAAACAAACAAAGAGACTGTGGCCAAGAAAGAAAGAAAGAAAGAGAGAAAGAAAAGTAGGATGAGAAAGAAAGAAAGAGAGAAAGAAAGATACTATGGGAAAGATAGAAAGGGAAACTGTGACAAAGAAAGAAAGGTAGCGTGAGCAAGGAAGAAAGAAAGAAAGAAAGAGAGAAAGCGAACGTGAGAGAAAAAAACAAACAAGCACAAAGAGAGTGTGACCAAGAAAAAAAGAAAGAAAGAAGAGAGAAAAGAAAAGTAGGATGAGAAAGAAAGAAAGAGAGAAAGAAAGATACTATGAGAAAGATAGGAAGAGAGACTGTGACAAAGAAAGAAAGGTAGCGTGAGCAAGAAAGAAAGAAGTAAGAAAGAAAGAAAGAAAGCAAACGCGAGAAAGAAACAAAGAAACAAAGAGACTGTGACCAAGAAAAAAAAGAAAGAAAGAAAGTAAAGATGAGAGAGAGAGAGAGAGAGAGAGAGAAAGAGAGAGAGAGAGAGAGAGAGAGAGAGAGAGAGAGAGAGAGAGGACTGTGACAAGAAAGAAAGAACGAAAAAAAAGAAAGGTAGCGCGAGCAAGAAAGAAAGAAAGAAAGAAAGAAAGAAAAGAAAGCGAACGAGAGAAAAAGAAAGAAAGAAAGAAAGAAAAGTATGATAAGAAAGAAGAAGAAAGAAGAAGAAAGAGAAAAGAAAGGTAGCGAGAAAAAAAGAAAGAAACAAAGAGACTGTGACCAAGAAAGAAAGAAAGAAAGAAAAAAAGAATGGTAGGATGAGAAAGAAAGAAAGAAAGAAAGAGAGAAAGAAAGAAAGGAAGAAAGAAGAGAAAAAGAAAATGACAGGAGAGACTGTGAGAAAGATTGAAAGAGACTGTGATCAAGAAAAAAGAAAGAAAGCACGAGAGAAAGAAAGAACGAAAGAAAGAAAGAAAGGGAGCGTAAAGAAATAAATAAAAAGAAAAGAGACTGTGAGAAAGAAAGAAAAGAAAGAAAGAAAGAAAGAAAGAAAGGAAGAAAAAGCAAGAAAGTGTGCGTGAGAAAGAAGAAAGAAAGAAAGAGAGAAAGAAAGTAAGAGAGAGACAGTGAGAAAGATAGAAAGAGACTGTGACCAAGAAAAAAGAAGAAAGGAAAGAAAGAACGAAAGAAAGAAAGAAAGGGAGCGTAAGAAATAAATAAAAAAGAAAGAGACTGTGTGAAAGAAAGAAAGAAAGAAAGAAAGAAAAAAAAAAGGAAAAAGCAAGAAAGTGTGCGTGAGAAAGAAAGAAAGAAAAGAAAGAGAGAAAGAAGTAAGAGAGACAGTGAGAAAGATGAAAAGACTGTGACCAAGAAAAAAGAAAGAAAGCACGAAAGAAAGAAAGAACGAAAGAAAGAAAGAAAGAAAGAAAGAAAGAAAGAAAGAAAGGGAGCGTAAGAATAAATAAAAAAGAAAGAGACTGTGTGAAAGAAAGAAGAAAGAAAGAAAGAAGAAAGAGGAAAAAAGGGATTATAAAAAATAGATAAAGAGATGAAAATTGAGAAATAAATAAATATGGAAAATGACTGATAAATTGTTATGAACAGGATGAAATATATATAGTCATCTATAGACACGTGTTTCGACTTATCAATTCTCTTCAGTGTGGCTAGACATTTGTAAGCTACCTACAGCGGGAATATGAAATCCGATCGGTTGGGTGTCAGTCCGACACCTTAACCATTAGGCTGTCATCATTTTCAGAATGCGAAGGGGATTTTAACTGTTTTAATACACACATCGCTTTGTATTTAAAGCCATCATAGAGTGCTCTATCCCTTATATAGAAGAGTGTTGCATTTGTGCTTTTAGTTGGGGGTCATCAGCGAAAATCACCCCCAGAGTGCTAAACCCTAGCGGGATAGGGAGCATATATATATATATATATATATATATATATATATTATATAGAGAGAGAGAGATAATGAAGAGCAGTCAATTAGATAGATATGTACAAACTCAATAAGAAAGAAAGAGAAAGAAAGGGACATTGAGAGAGAAAGAAAGAAAGAAGGAAAATATTGTAATACATAGGAAGGAAGAAAGACATAAAGAACAAAGATGAGACTGAGATAGATAGATAGATAGATTTGTACAAACAATAATTAATAAATAAATAAATAGGATATATATATATATATATATATATATATATATATATATATGATATAATATATATATATATATATATATATTCCGGACTCGGGAACCTTTTCTTTTGAACTCTGGAACCTTCTTGTCGTAATCGGGAACCTTCTTGTCGTAATCGGGAGCCATCACGAAACTTGGAACCTAACCCTTTTATTCAGTCCACGGGGATATTCTGTTCTTATTCCGCTAAACATAGCCGGGGTAGAGGCGTCAAGCTGTGTTAATTATTAATCTATGTTACTGCTGCCCTTGGCCAGGATTGTACTTGTAGTCCAGAGATAACTGTCACTTAGAACTGTTTTAACCTAACTCCTTTATCCACTAGGCCATGTGTCCAAATGTCCAATAATAAAGAGAAATGAGATACCATTTGTTGAGCATTATATAAGATTAACAAAGAATGATGAGCAAGGATCATCGAACGATATCGTATGTAGAGCATTACATAAGCTTTAAAAGCCTTTGGAAGAGCTTGGATCATCGAACGATATCGTATGTAGAGCATTACATAAGCTTTAAAAGCCTTTGGAAGAGCTAGGATTATCGAACGATATCGTATGTAGAGCATTACACAAGCTTTAAAGCCTTTGGAAGAGCTGGATCATCGAACGATATCGTATGTAGAGCATTACACAAGCTTTAAAAGCCTTTGGAAGAGTTAGGATTATCGAACGATATCGTATGTAGAGCATTACACAAGCTTTAAAAGCCTTTGGAAGAGCTAGGATTATCGAACGATATCGTATGTAGAGCATTACACAAGCTTTAAAAGGCCTTTGGAAGAGCTGGGATCATCGAACGATATCGTATGTAGAGCATTACACAAGCTTTAAAAAGCCTTTGGAAGAGCTGGGATCATCGAACGATATCGTATGTAGAGCATTACACAAGCTTTAAAGCCTTTGAAGAGCGGGAATCATCGCACGATATCGTATGTAGAGCATTACACAAGCTTTAAAAGCCTTTGGAAGAGCTGGGATCATCGAACGATATCGTATGTAGAGCATTACACAAGCTTTAAAAGCCTTTGGAAGAGCTAGGATCATCGAACGATATCGTATGTAGAGCATTACACAAGCTTTAAAAGACTTTGGAAGAGCTAGGATCATCGAACGATATCGTATGTAGAGCATTACACAAGCTTTAAAAGCCTTTGGAAGAGCTAGGATCATCAAACGATATCGTATGTAGAGCATTACACAAGCTTTAACAGCCTTTGGAAGAGCTAGGATCATCAAACGATATCGTATGTAGAGCATTACATAAGCTTTAAAAGCCTTTGGAAGAGCTAGGATCATCGAACGATATCGTATGTAGAGCATTACAAGCTTTAAAAGCCTTTGGAAGTGCTAGGATTATCGAACGATATCGTATGTAGAGCATTACACAAGCTTTAAAAGCCTTTGGAAGAGCTAGGATCATTGAACGATATCGTAGAGCATTAAACAAGCTTTAAAAGCCTATGGAAGAGCTAGATCATCGAACGATATCGTATGTAGAGCATTACACACGCTTTGAAAACCTTTGGAAAAGCTATGATCATCGAACGATATCGTATGTAGAGCATTACACAAGCTTTAAAGCCTTTGGAAGTGCTAGATCATCGAACAATATCGTATGTAGAGCATTACACAACTTAAAAGCCTTTGGAAAGGCCAGGATCATTGATAGATACCAACATGAGGGTATCAAACTAAAAATCTTTCAGAATGTCTTCGATCATCAAAATATACTATACGTAGATATAACATAAACTTTCAAAGCTTTCAAGAAAGCTATACTCATTGAAAGATACCATATGTAAAGGACCTTATTATAATGAAGATTATGTACCTGTCTGTCTGTAACCGAAACTACGTCACCACTGACGTCACGATTTCCTTAGTTATTTCAGTTATATTCTCAACGATTATGAAATAGTCATTATTTAATCTTAATTAGCATCTAATTTATTAACGATGACTATTAAAGTCTATCTGTATTAGATTTGCCGCAAAAAATACGCATCTATTAATAATGGAGATTCTCTTCCGGCTTTGTCTGTAACAAAAATTACGTCACTGCTTACGTCACATTACTCAAAATCGTCATAACATAGAATAAATACACTCAAAATTTGAACATGCAACATTAGACAGTCCTCATTGTTTTTAAAACAAGTTTTAATAAATACATAACTGGTATTATATATCTATATATAGTTTGTTTTATTTTAATACATATTTAAAGTTTACATTTCAAATTGTTTTATTTTTTAATCCTTTAATGAATTTGATGATTTTACTTACTCACTGACATTGAATTTTTTTACTCCCATCCCTCAGGCAATATGTTTCAAAAATCTATTTTTACATCGCCCGGAGGGTATTTTTTAAATTTTGTACTAGTATTATTAATGCAATTAAAATCCTGAAATATGTGATATATATATCTAAGAAATACATTTTACATAGTATATAGCGGAAATAATTTGCATAATGATTTTAACAAACTGGGTTTAATCCTGAAATATGTGATATATATATCCTGAAATATGAGATATATATATCTAAGAAATACATATTTACATAGTATGTAGCGGAAATAATTTGCATAATGATTTTAACAAACTGGGTTTAATAAATAATTAATTGCTGTTACTGATTTCTAAACTATCATGTTATTCTCAAACGTATTAAAAGCAATCCTATATATAATTTTATATAGAAATCAATTAGAATAAGATTAAAATATGTGTAATATTTTTATATTCGTTCTTATTTAGTTTCGTTCGTCTTTCTAATTTAATATAATATTTTATTAGATTAAAATTCATATACTTGCGATAAGGCGGCGCATATTTTTTGCTAGTAAGTTTAAACAAGTGTCCGAGCTTTCAAGTGAGTGTCCCTGAAGTTTCAATTGAGTTAAAAAACGGAAATAATGTTGATACACCCTGATATATAATGAAATTATCAATGCAGTCTGCTTTTAAGAATCGATTGCAGTCTCGACTGGAAGATTCGAATCTAAATCAACAAAAGGACAAAACATCTGTCAAGTGATGGACATTTTCAACTTCCTGGATGAATTAGTCGAAAAGGAAAGGGAACAATAAATAAAGCAATTATCGATTTTATGCTTCGATGATTACAATAACAACAACAAAATGAAAAGCAAAAAAAAAAAAAAAAAAAAAAAAAAAACTAAAAAAAAAAAAAAAAAAATAGCAAAAAACAAAAACAAAATAAATCAAAACAAATCAAAACAAAAACAAAACAAACAAAAATAACAAACAAACTTATCTTTGTTGTAACAATATTTATTTTGTCAACAATTCATGGTATAACGAATCTGATTCCTCTAAACGAATTATACCATTTTATCAAGTATGAAAAGCAAACATTTCCTCTTGAACATTGTCTAGTGGGTGATCATGATTTATTCAAATTTTTGCACCAATCATACAATAATTTATTTGATTATTATTCAGATTTTTCGGGCTGTTGTCCTCAACATTTCCTCTCGAACGTTGTCTAGTGGATAATGATGATTTATTAAAGTATTTGCACCAATCAGACAATAATTCATTTGATTATTATTAAGATTTTTCGGACTATTGTCCTCAACATTTCCTCTTGAACATTGTCTAGTGGGTGATCATGATTTATTCAAATTTTTGCACAATCATACAATAATTTATTTGTTATTATTAAGATTTTCGGACTATTGTCCTTAACATTTCTCTTGAATGTTGTTTAGTGGGCGATGATATTTTATTTAAATTCTTGTACCAATCATACAATAATTTATTCGATATTTTTCCAGATGAGGCTTAATAATTTGTATCATTCAGAATTTTGGACTGTTGCCCTCAATAATTCATGGTATAACGGATCTATATCTCGAAACGAAATATACCATTTCATCATGTATAAAAAGCCTTATTTCTAAATAATTTTTTTGTGCCAAATTGTCTGATTTTTTAGATGAAGCTTGATAATATTTTTTTAATTCAGATTGTTCGGACTGTTGTCCTCAACAATTCATGGTATAACGAATCTAATAGGCTGATTCCTCTAAACGTTCCTCTACCATTTCATCAAGTTTAAAAAAAGTATTTCCTCTCGAACGTTGTCAAGTGGGCGATGATGATTTATTAAAATTCTTGCACCAATCATACAATAATTCATTTGATTATTATTCAGATTTTTCGGACTGTTGTCCTCAACATTTCCTCTTGAATGTTGTCTAGTGGGTGATCATGATTTATTAAAGTATTTGCACCAATCATACAATAATTTATTTGATTTTTTAAAATGATGCTTAATAATTTAAATCTAACATATTTTTCGGACTGTTGTCCTTAACAATTGATGCTATAACGGATCTAATAGGCTGATTCCTCTAAACGAAATATACCATTCCATCTAGTATAAAAAGCCAACATTTCTTCTTGAATGTTGTCTAGTGGCTGATAATATTTTATTTAAGGTTTTGCACCAATCATATAATAATTTATTTGATTTTTTTAGATGAGCCTTAATAATTTGTATTATTCAGATTGTTCGGACTGTTGTCCTCAACAATTCATGCTATAACGGATCTAATGGGCTGATTACTCTAAACGAAATATACCATTTCATTTTGCATTACATCTTAGACGATTTGGACGGTGTCACTTTTAACCAGAGGGTGTTGCAAGATGATAACGGTCGTACAATTAAGGAACACGAGTATTGGTATATAGATTAGCTACTTGAAAACGTATAAATTTGTGCAAACATTTCATTATTATCATTGAATAGGAATAGCTACTTGAAACCGTATAATTCTGGTATAGGATCTCCCCAAAGAAACGGTTACTGCTATAATGATACTGTACAAAGACACATAAGCAATGGTTCTTTTACTCGATGGCGACACAGATGTCTTTGACATTGCCGCTGGAGTCTTGCAAAGAGATACATTTTGTTTCTTTGTTTTGTTTTACGGAATATCAACTACGGTGGGTCATTTAAT
>CM042174.1:1185853-1216410 GCA_023376005.1 Doryteuthis pealeii
AAAAGGATTAAAATCTATCAAAATTTTCAAAATCATTTATCCAAAAAATAATTATTCATTATTCTAATTCAAAAAAATATATAAATGTTAAAAATTCTCTCTTTATTTGTACATAGATTTGTCACTAATAATTTTTTGTTGAATTGGTAAATTATGTTCCTTAAAGATATCAGAACACTCTTCATTTTTCCTAGAATTATAAGAAAAATGCTTCATATTGTAGATTTTTTGCTGACAAACTTTTAAGATTTTTACAAGGATTTAAAATAGGTTTTGATTTTTACAATATTTTTAGGTATGTGAACTACATTTTCGACCAGAGGACATAAGAAGAGAAGCATCAGCATTTGATGAAAAAACAGGGACAGCAATTAAAGTTAAACTTTTAAAAAAAATCTCTTTGTGATGGCGCAATTCCTAGAATTCTCCCAAACTGTCCCTCATATCTATCATCATCAATCACCTCTAGAGAGTCACCAGATTCTAGAAGAATTCGACTGGACAATTCTGCACTTAAAAGTGCTTTAAATGGACACAGAACAACAGCAAGCTAATCCCCTAGTATAATTTTTATACTAAAATTAATCATGTCATTTTTTATATTGATACAAGATGAATCAAGCAAATATTTTAATTCAATAAAATTTATATATGAGCAGCTAAAATTAATGACACAGAATAAGTTTGATTATTCAACAGAAATGATGATATTTTCTTCATTATTATATAACTGCTCTCCTAAAGGGTATAGATTATTAAGAGATGGCAAAAATATAATTTTACCTAGTTATTCGACAATTAAAAGAGTAACATTATCAACAAATATGAATCCTTTAATTGAGCAACATGATAACAATTTTCTCATGTATATTAAAAACAAATTCAAGTTACTTGTACAGAAAGACACTACAGTATCTTTACTTGTTGATGAAATTCACCTAAAACCTTATTTTGATTATAAGGGTGGTAATATTGTTGGCTTATCTGACAATAGAAATGAAGCTGCAACAAGTGCATTTGCTTTTATGCTTAGTGTATTCTCACCATATAAGGATGTTGTGCATGTTATGCCAACTAAATGTCTTAAAGCTGAAAATTTATTTAATATTGTTAAACGTATTATAATTGGTTTAGAGGAGATAGGCTTTCAAGTATTATCAATCATAACAGATAATAATGCAATAAATAAAAAGGCTATATCTTACTTTTGCAATCCACCAAAGCTTTCGATTGTATATCCACACCCATTTGTTAAGTCTCGGCCTCTTTTCTTTCTATTTGACTCAGTCCATATATTAAAATGCATTAGAAACAATTGGCTTGGTCAAAAAGATGCAACTAAATGCATGCTCTTTCCAAAATTTTGTCATAATGGAAAATCATGAATTAAATAGTATCCAAAGTGCCCCATTTTGTACCTTACAGAAACTTCATGCCCTGGAATCTCAGTCAATTTTGAAATATTGTTATAAAATTGACCTCAAAAGCTCTTTATCCTACTAGTCTTGAAAGGCAAAATGTTAATTTAGTTCTGCAAATTTTCAATGAATATAAATCATTCTTTTCTTCATTCAGTAAATCAAAGGAAATTAGCCATGCATATAACATTGAATGTATTGGCAGACCATGAGCTACTTTTTAATGTTGACACTTGTGATGAAGGTCATAATATTGAAAAAATAGAAAAGATGTTTATCTTAAGCTCTACAAATGCTCTTTTAAATAATTTTTGTTCTAGAGAAAATGATAACATCATTAATAAGTTAAGCAAAAAAAAGAAAACTTCAGACATTCAGCTGAATTTTATATCTATAACCTATTTTTCAATAAGTATTATTTGATTTTTGTAATTTGTTTGTCTGTTTATATCTAATTATTGATTGTTCATTTATTCATAATTCAGTATATATTGTAAATTTACAGAATAATCATTAAAAAAAAAAAAAAGCAAATCAAAACAATGCTGATTATAATTTATCTAAACTTGGTTTCAAATTTATATTTAATATATTTATTGTAATCTGTCTGTTTATATATAATATAATATTGTAAAAATACAGAATAATCATTAAAATTGAAAAAAAAAAAGCAAATCAAAACAATGCTGATTATAATTCATATTTAATATATTTATTTATATTTATTGTAATTTGTTTGTCTGTTTATATCTAATTATTGATTGTTCATTTATTCATAATTCAGTTGTTCCTGTATTAAGTAATTATCACTTGATAATTACAATATTGTAAATTTACAGAATAATCATGAAATTTAAAAAAAAAAAGCAAATCAAAACCATGCTGATTATAATTTACCTAAACTTTATCAAATTTATATTTAGTATATTTATTTATATTTGTTTGTTTGTTTATCTAATAATTGATTGTTCATTTATTCATAATTCAGTTTACAGTTTTTTTAAATTAAAATAAAAAAAAACATGCAAATCAAAACAATGTTGCTTATCATTTATAAAAAAAATGTTTTCAATTTAAAAAAAATATATATTATGAACGAATTTCAGTTATTAAAGTTTAATGTAATGGTATTTTGTTTTTTTTATGTACCTCAACGTTGCCTTTACAAGTTTTTTTAAAATTAAAATAAAAAACATGCAAATCAAAACAATGTTTGTTATCATTTATAAAAGTTGTTTTCAAATTTGAAATAAAAAAAAAAAAACATGCAAATCAAAACAATGTTGCTTATCATTTATAAAAAAATGTTTTCAATTTAAAAAAAATATATATTATGAACGAATTTCAGTTATTAAAGTTTAATGTAATGGTATTTGTTTTTTTTATGTACCTCAACGTTGCCTTTACAAGTTTTTTTTAAATTAAAATAAAAAACATGCAAATCAAAACAATGTTTGTTATCATTTATAAAAGTTGTTTTCAAATTTGAAATAAATAAAATTATGAACGAATTTCAGTTATTAAAGTTTAATGAAACATAACACTTGTTTATTTACTGTCTTTACGAGACAACGGTATCTATTTCGCTTGCTCTAAGTTGGGCCCACTTTTGTGACGTCACACACCCAAAGAACGGGCCTTCTATATCGGTGGCCTCGGCTACACTCGGCTACCGAATAAGCAATCCACCACCATCACCAAGAGGAGAGCAGATGACAGAACACTCTGCCTAATTAGATTGAATAAATGTATACCCCTGTAAACTTCAAACCCCACATAGCATCACAATCACCATCACCAATTTTCGGTTGGTAATTTTATCTCACAAAATGAAGAGTTCTGTTTTCATTCAAAAATTAGATTTTACACTACGGATTAATTTTATTGCATCCCATGGTGGTGTAATGGTTAACAAGTTATTTAAACCGCTTGGTGATGGTTATGGGTTTATTAGACGGTTGCTATGTGTAGCACGAAGTTTACCGGGGTATACATTTATCTAATTTACCTGAATGTTTGAGATGAGGCTTGATGATTAGTATTATCTGCGTTATTCGGACTATGTCCCCATCTTCATTGTTAGCTGTACAAAGTTTCGGCCGATATGCCCTCCGGTCTTCTTCAGGTATTTCTTGTCGGACCCGGGAACCTTCTTGGCCCCGGGAACCTTCTTTTCGGACTCGGGAACTTTCTTGTCGTAATCGGGAGCCATCACGGAACTTTGAACCCAACCCTTTATTCAGTCCATGGGGGTATACTGTTCTCATTCCGCTAACCATAGCTGGGGTAGAGGCGTTAAGGTGTGTTAATTATTATTCTATGTTACTGCTGCCCTTGATCAGGATTGAACCTGCAGTCTAGAGATAACTGTCACTTAGAACTGTCTTAACCTAACTCCTTTATCCACTAGGCCATGTGTCCAAGTGGTTCAAAGTTCTATGATGGTTCCCGAGTCCGAGAATTGCCCCATTTAAATCCCTCTGTAAAAAATAGACCTTGCATTGATCCAGCTACTCTGAAAAGAAATGTTAATACCTACTATCTAAAATATTAAATGAAAAAAAAATCCATGCTGGTATCATTTAAATTTTATTTTTTAAAATTATCTTCACGATTATAAATCAAATCTCTATTTTTGCTCAAAAACCAAGCCCTGGTGATATTCAATGTATATGTATATTCACTTTTTTGTTAATTATTTTATTTTCGAAGTTTCCTCCGGACATACAGATTCACACAACTGCCCTTTATATATACTAGCAAATATATGCACCCTCCGGGTGCAAGTATTTAAGTTTTAATGTAATGAAATATCGTATTAAATTAGAAAGTCTAATAAGAAGGCATATAAAAAGATATGTAACAGAGTGGGGGTATAATAGAAAAATAGAAATGAAACTTACTCTTCCATCACTCCCGTCTTTCAGTGCTGAATTTAACTATTTAGTTAAATTAGGAAATAAAGAATAAAATGACAGTTATTTTTTCTTGTTAATGGATTTCATTTAAGATTCATTGAAGAGATTTTTGCTTATATTCATTAAAATAAAACCAAACAGTTAGAAATCAATAATACTAAGCACATATTTAATAAAATCACATTTTTAATATCAATATGCAAATTAGCCTTCCCATTCACACTGTAAACCGCTATTTTTTGTATATATAAATACAATTGCATGTTATTTGTATGTAGATATGGACAACACTAATAAAAAGGTGAAGCAATTTTATTAATAATTGAGGTTTAAATATAAATAAAATCATGGAGAATGTGAAGTAAAAAACGAAGGGAATTGTGACTTGAGTAGTAATATAGTTTCGGTACAGACAGAAAAACACACAATCTCCATTATAATAAGATGTATAGATTGTGAAATTAATGCTTTTCAGCAGGTAATTTTATCTCACCGAATGAAGAGTTCTACATTCATCTAAACATATAAGTGCTCAATACATAGTAGAGCAGATTTAGTAAAAGTTTTAGATATAAAACCTACTTAAGTTTCACTTAAGGATCATCAGGGTTAACTTTAACGAATTAATTAAAATAATTAATTAATTAGGAACAAACACGGAAATAAACAACATAACCTGCTCAAAATATCTCCCCATTATGTTGTTTACTTCGGTGCGTATTCCTAATTAATTAATTACTTTAATTGATTCGTTACAGTTAACGCTGATGATCCTTAGGTGAAACTTAAGTAGGTTTTCTGCATATAACTTTTAATAATATATATATAGCGAAAAGCTAGTCTCACTTGTTTACAAGTTAGAGACCTCTGGTGAGTTTGTTTCCGGTTTAGGAAATATAGCGATTATTCTGCCTTCTGTTCTAGGCAGCTGCTTGTGGACCCATCGGTAAGAGACTTGACGAGCGAAAGTTCGTTCGGGTCTCGATCCCGACCAGAGGTAGCTGCTGAAAAATAAATATAGCTGCACTGATGAGGGGTAAACCCCGAAACGCGCGTCTGTAGATTGCTTTATATATATATATATATATTATACTAAAGCTGAGCGCTTAAAGGCTTTTTACTGTTTAGTTCAATTACACGAAAGTTATACTAAAATATTTCTTAGTTTTAGTATTGAGTTTTGTTTGAAAAAGATTTCATTTTTATTGGTTCTAATTCGTCGTAATTTGCAATTAAGTAAAAAACTGACCCATCTCTCACTCGACATTCTGTTTGTCACTTTCCCCCTCTTTATGTATATCTAGATTAACTCCTCGTTATATATGTTAATTTCTCAGTGAGAGTCGAGAGATATATTGGAGAGTTATGAAATGTATTTGTATGTTACGTTTCATAAACAGCCAGCCGGGTCAGCATCTTGACTCTTAATAAATTTAAATGAGGTCAAACGTTACCCCCTCTCTCTCTCTTTTTTTTTTTTTTTAGAATCTTACAAAATGATCTTAATGTTTTTTTAAAATTCTCCGGTCGTATTTATTTATTTATTTGATTTAATTCGCTTTGCAAACTCACTTTTCCCTAATCCCAATTATCTACCTTGAGCTCAATGGGTCACCCAACGGGTCACGTTTTGTCTAGTATATATATCAATATATATTAATATAAATATATATATATATTAATATAAATAATAAATAAATAAATAAAATATATATATGTATTATATATATATATATACGTATGTATAATACTTCTAATTTTTTTTGTCTTTTCGTTTTGATTCTTGAAACTAACAGACTTGAACCCCATTAACTAATTAATTCAAAATATTCTAGCTTCTGATTTTTGTTGAAAATTGAGGAATTTTCAAATCCACTTATTACCATAAAAAATTGGCACTCTAAAAAAAACCCCCCAAAAACCAAAAAAAAAACCAAAAAAAAAACCCAAAAAGACAGAAAATGGAAAAAAAAAGAATGTAAAATGAAACCAACTGACTGTACTATCATTTTTAAGATTTAAAGTTCAGACCGAAAGATATCTCGAAAAAAAAAAAAAAAAAGAATTCAAAATGGCGTTCGAGATGTTATCTGTACAGGAAGCAGCTCATTAGACGTGGTACGGTACAAAAAAAAAAAAAAAAAAAGAAAAAAAAAAAAAAAAAAGAAAGAAAAGGTAACGTCACGAATTGGTTCTAACGAGGGCACTGATTTGATTTAATGACAAGTTGAAATACGACGACGAACACTTTTGCTGTATCGACATTTTTTTTTTAATTCGTTAAAGTTCGAGATAAAGAGACCCAATGCTTAACATCAAGACAATTCTTGAAATGATGCCGATATATTTAAGGACCGTAACTTGTCGTTATCAATGGTTAACAGTACTTTTAATTATCAGGCTAGAACAAATCTAATGTAGGAGTTGGTTGGCAGTCTTCCGTCTACGAGAGACGATGGAGTAGTGTCAAAGTTTTATAACAAAAAAAGAAATTTAATTTTAATTTTTAATATTCAAAAATTAAAACTAAAATTATATTTTTTAAATTCTAATTTTTAAATATTTTTTTTTCTTAAAAATTTTTTTCTTCTTTCTTTGAACCACATAGCCTGGGCGGGTTCATATGGAGGATAATCTGTTGCCCATGCAGCAAATCCCTCCTCTCCACATTAACGCTGTGATCCAAAGGAAAGGTAAGGCACCAATGCGGTTTGGCAACGGTAGTGTCGCAGGAGTTGATGGGTAGCACTGGATTTCAGCATCACACCATTTTAGGAACTCCAGCTCCTGATTTGTTTTCGGAGTTTGCTCCCCTAGCCTTTTGTTGAAAGGCAACAGAGGTTTTGTGTCGGACTTTTCCTTGACTTTAATGGGTTGCCGACCAAGGCTAAGGAGCCTCTTTTAACCCATTTGGGGATTTATGCGAGTAGTAAGTACCCCAATCTTACTACTATCAGTGTTCTTGAAAATGAAATGAGGAATAACTATGGCTAATAGTAGGACGGACTGGGCTCTTTGACCATGGTTAGGCAACCAGTCTAAGAGAAGGAGAACTCTGAATTCAAACCTGTTAAACTACACTTAAATTCATTGTGAGGAAAGAAAGGAAAGAGAAAAATGTAATGTGCGATTTTAGAGTGTGTGGTATGATTGTTACCGTCGTAGGAAATATTATGAAAATTGTGAACAAATGTTGGTTTGTTGGTTGGGTTTTACGGCATGTCAACTCTTGTTGGGTTATTTTATACCGAAGACATTTTATTCTATTCATTCTTGATGGGTATTCAAAATTTTTCTTACTCAATTTTTTAAACATATTTTTGTGATAAAGAGACCCAATGAATAACATCAGAACGATTCTGGAAATAAAGCCATTATATTTAAGGTCCGTATCCTGTCGTTATTAATGGTTAACACTACTCTTAATTGTTAGGTTGGGACGACTGTAATGCGCGATTTTAGAATAGGTTGTGTAATGGTTATCGTCGTAGTAAGAGAAAGTTTACTCAGGTTGGTTGGTGGGTTGGTTGGGTTTTACGGCATATCAATGGTCATTTTCTGTTTTTGTTTTATTCATTCTTGATGGGTATTCAATTTGTAATCTGGTCCACAGGATTCTTAGTACTCTAGCTCAGTGTGACCATATAATATAATTATATATTTAATAAATTTTTAAATTCCGATATTTAAGGTCCGTATCCTATCGCTATCAATGGTTAAAAATTACCCTTTCTAATAGCCCGCTTCATTTTTTGATGTTTAATTCGGTTGGAATCAAATTCTTCCACCTGTCTGTGAAAGAATTTGAGTCCAACCGAATTAAACACCAAAAATTGAAGCGGGCTATTAGAAAGGGTAATTTTCAGCCTAGTAACATTCAAAGTGGAGAAGTTCCAGCATGTAGTTTATGTGGAAGAGTGTGTCTCTCTAGGACTGGCCTGGTGAGTCATCTGAGAAAACACAAGGATAGAGTGTCAAATTCTACTGGCACCCAACTATGATGCCCCCCAACCTCCCAAAAAAAAAAACACAACAAAAAACAAAAAAACAAACAACAACAAAAAACAAAAAAAAACCCCAAAAAAAACACAACAAAAAAAACAGGAAATGGTCTTACTCGAACACGAGTTGACAGCCATTATTATTATTATTATTATTATTATTATTATTATTATTATTATTATCCATGGTTAACACTACTTTTAATTATCAACCTGTAACGAATGTAATTTTAGAGTGCGTGGTGTAAAGGTAACGATCATAACAAAATGAAATTAAACATAACATTCTTTCTCGTCGTTATCTATTCTTATTCAGGCGATATTTTCTTCGGCGTCTCAGTGATTATCTACATATATTCATATACGAGGGTGAGTCAAAAAAGTAATGCCATTTTGTTTACGTCAAGTATAATTACCAACACAGGAACATGTATCATACATCAAAATGAAGCTGGTCCTCTGTGAATCACATCGCTACTTCTCCACATAGGTGAGTCAAAAAGTAATGTCATTTTGTTTAGGACAGGAATAATTACCAACACAGGAAAATGTATCATACATCAAAATGAAGCTGGTTCTCTGTGGATCACATCCCTGCTTCTCTATATAGGTGAATCAAAAAGTAATGCCATTTTGTTTAGGACAGGAATAATTACCTACACAGGAACATGTATCATACATAAAAATGAAGCTAGTCCTCTGTGGATCATATACCCACTTTTCTACATAGTCACCTTTTCTCTCAATAGCAATGTTTCCCCTTTGAATGAGAACATGTATCCCTGCCCCGTAAAATTATTTTGACTGTTCTTTGAGCCACTTCTTCACTACAGATTTCACTTCCTCGTCACGTGAATAATGTTTGCCCCTTTTCGGTCCCATAAAAGAGGATTTGAGAGGCAAACATTATTCCAGTGACGAGGAAGTGAAGTCTGGATGGTCTCAATTCTTCCTCTGATCCCCAGTTCCTCTAGTCTCTTTTGGGGACCGTTCCTAGTGCTCCAACTACTATTGGTATCACTTTCACCCTCATATTACATAGTTTTTTTTCAATTATCTAGCAAGGTCTAGGTATTTATCCATCTTTTCGTTTATCTTCACCCTGTGATCTGCTGGAACTGCAAAATCTACTAGTTGACAAGTTCTCTTTTCCTTGTTAATCGATGCTAGGTCTGGTCTTCTGGCTGGGGTAAGGTGATCCGTCTTTATCTCAAAACCCCAGAGAACTTTATGCGTTTCATCCTCAAGAACAGATTCTGGTTTATATATATACCATTTTGTTGTATGGTTGAAATCGATTTTTTTGCACACTTCCCCGTGAATCACCTTTCCAGCCCAAGTCGTACCTAGCCTTGTGTTCTCGTTGTGCTAGCTTGTTGCATTTGCTTAATACATGGTTTATTGTCACATCTCTGTCACCACACAACCTACATTTGCTGTTTTGTTGTGTTTTATCAATTTCGCTTTGATATAATTTGTCCTCATGGCATTGTTTTGTGCAGCAATTATTAGCGATTCAGTTTTTCTCTTGAGGTTTCCTCTTCTTAACCATGCCCAGTTCTTTTCATGTGCAACCTTTCAATTTGTTATTTGGAGTATTCATATAATTGTTTTTCTTCCTATTTCTGTTTTCTTGTTTTTGTTATTTTTCTGTTTGTCCATATGTTGCAGCTGCTGTTATTGGCAGCCGTAAGTAATCTTTCTTTGCTATCTATTATTATTATTTGGTTTTCACACCTGCCGTAGCCGATGGTTCACTGGAGGCTGAGTGACAGCAAGTATTCTAGCCGATCCCAATAGTGCTGTAGTTTGGATGGTCTCGATTCTTCCTCTGATTTCTAATTCACCCAAATTCTTTTCCAGAGCTTTGAGAACTGTCCCAAGGGGACAAGTTACAATTAGTACGAGCTTCACCTTCATCTTCCGCAGTTTTCTCAGGCAAGGTCCAAGTATTTGTCTTTTTGCTTTCTTTCATTTCCACTCGGTGGTCGGCCGGAACAGCAAAATCAACGAGATGACAGGCTCTCTTCTTGTCGATATTATTATTTTATTATTATTATTATTATTATTATTATTATTATTATTATTATTATTTCACCCATTCTAGTTTTTCACACCTGCCGTAGCCGGTGGATCACTGGGGGCTGAGTGACAGCAAGTCTCCTCATGTCTCTTCTGAGTATTTCAGCCGATCTCAATAATGCTGTAGTGTGGATGGTCTCGATCCTTCCTCTGATTTCAAATTCATCCAGGCTCTTTTCCAGCCCCATGGAAATTGTTCCAAGGGCCCCAATTACAATTGGTACGAACTTCACCCTCATGTTCCACAGTTTTTTCAGTTCCCTGGCAAGGTCCAAGTATTTGTCGATCTTTTCGCTCTCTTTTATTTTCACTCTGTGATCGGCCGGGACGGCAAAATCCATGAGATGTGGTCAATCAAAAGTAGGTCTGGTCTCCTGGCTGGGATTAGGTGATCCGTCTGTACCTCAAAGTCCCAGAGAATTTTGTGTGTCTCATTCTCCAGGACAGATTCAGGCTTGTGCATATGCCATTTATTATTATTATTATTATTATTATTATTATTATTATTATTATTATTACTAGCAAATATATGCACCCTCCGGGTGCAAGTATTTAAGTTTAAATGTAATAAAATATTAGATTAAATCAGAAAGGCTAATGAAACTAATTAAGAATTCAGATAAAAAGGTTTTAAACGGAGGGGGTATAATCGGAAAATAGAACAACTGAAACTTACTCTTTCATCACTTCCATTTTTCAATGCTAAATTTTCCTAATTTAACTATTTAGTTAAAATAGGAAGTAAAGAATAAAATTACAGTTATTTCTTCTTGTTAATGAATTTCTTTTAGGATTTATTGAAGAGATTTTTACTCATATTCATTAAGATAAAACCAAACAATTAGAAATCAATAATACCAAGCACATTTTTATTAAAATCAGTTTTTTTATATCAATATGCAAATTAGCTTTACGTTTACACTGAAAACCTATTTTGTTGTATATATAAATACAATTGCATGTTATTAGTATTTAGGTGAGGCCAACAGTATTAATAATGTCAAACAGTTTTATTATTAATTGAGGTTTAAATAGAAATAGAATCATGGAGAATGTGACGTAAATAATTAAGGGAATTGTGACTTGAGTAGTAATATAGTTTCGGTTACAGACAGAAAAACACACAATCTCCATTATAATAAGATTATTATCTAAAAGAGAAACTTGTATTCGCCTTTTGTGTACTTTTCTATAGCCAGAGGTTTGTCGAATCCTGACATTGTAAAACGTAGAAAAATCTTGTGTCCCCCCCCCCGGCTTCAAGATTCAGAAATTTTAGAAAATCATGTCCTTCGCCTCGAGATAATCAAATAATAGGACAATATGGCATTTTTTGTCGTTTTTCTTTCCTCACATCGAAATAAGAAAAAAACCCAAAAAAACAAAAAAAAAACAATGATAAAATATTTTTAAAAGCTTTTTCAGGTAGAGAAAAACATCAAGAGAAAATCTCTCTCTCTCTCTCTCTCTCTCTCTCTCTCTCTCTCTCTATCTATCTATCTATCTATCTATCTATCAATTCCTGTTTGCCTATATCTATCTATCTATCTATCTATCTATCCAAGACTATCTATCTATCTATCTATCTATCTATCTCAGTTTACGCATATATATCTATATATATCTATCTCAGTTTTTCACATCTATGTTTCTCTCTCTCTTTCTCTTACTCTTTCTCTTTCTCTGTCTGTCTGTCTGTCTGTCTCTATCTATCTATCCTGAGTTCAATTTCATCATATCTATGTATCTATGTATGTATCTATTTCAGTATCTCTCTGTCTCAGTTTGCTCACATCTCCCCTCTCTCTCCCTCTCTCCCTTTCTCTCTCTCTCTTTCTCTCTCTCTCTCTCTCACTATATATATATATATATATATATATATATATATATCCAGTCTGCCATCTCTCTCTCTCTCTCTCTCTCTCTTTCTCTCTCCTCTCTCTCTCACTATATATATATATATATATATATATATATATATATCCCAGTCTGCCCATCTCTCTCTCTCTCTCTCTCTCTCTCTCTCTATATATATATATATATATATATATATATATATATTTTGGGAGAATATGTGCTTAATTAAAGTCGTACCTAATTTTGTAAGTTAATTAATTAATAATTAATTAATTAGGCGTGCAAACCTATTCAAATGTAAGGCTAAACAAATCGAGAAAATTTTTTTCTCGATTTGTTTAGCCTTACATTTGAATAGGTTTGCCCGCCTAATTAATTAATTAATTATTAATTAACTTTCAAAATTAGGTACGACTTTAATTAAGCACATATTCTCCCAAAAATTGTCTGAGGTGGAGCGCCACACCTACCATCTGCTCCTTACTTTACCGCACAGATCCCTGTGCTACTCATACGCTGAGTTGGCGGGGACCGGTATCGAACTAGGAACCTTGTGGTTTCTAGCCGAACGCTCTACCGATTGAGCTATGTCTTTGTCTCTGTCACTCTCTTCCAGTTTGCTTACATCTATCTATCTATTCCTACTCTCTACTGATCTTTCCATTATTGTAACTTAGCCATCCGATTAAATCCAATTAAATCTAACTCTGCACACATTTGAATAAATCACTGGTAAATGCAATAGTTTGAAAGGCTCTCCTGACTTTCTCAGGGAGCTCCCTTAAAACGCACCTTCTAGTCAGAACCCTAGAAATATCTTTGCTTTTTAATAAAAGAACATCATTTAAAAAGAAATCTATATTTTTTTCTCTAAATCAACAGCATCTCGTTGTTTACTATAGAAGGAGGGGGAAAAATATATGGAGCGAAATAGACCTTCGAATCAACAAGCTCCCGCCAAGGGGGAAACAAAAACAAGCTAGTTCTCAGTCTTCTCACAAGTCAGACCCTCTGTTGGTCAACACATTCTTCCTCGTCTAGCAGCTAAAAAAATCCGTCGTCGTAGTCGAAATAATCTTTAGCAGTTCAAAATCACATTTCCTTACTGAAAAGCGCTTCGTCGTCGACTGCTTCTGCTGCTGCTGACTGCCCAGCGCTTGACTCACTTGTTATTTTATGGGCATGTTAGCCAAACATCCGGGCACGTCAGTCAAACCTCGCGTCCTTCCAGTTCCTACATCACACTGTTTTCGCATGCGGGAGGACGCGGGTTCGATCCCGGCAGGCAAGACAATGTCTTGCTCCCTTTCCTTTCTCGTTCTCCGTCACATTTACTTGTACGGAGACACCAGCGAACGTCATTATTGGATGAGACTCAGCCCACGCCCCACCCCCGCCACCGATCATTTGGGATGTATTTTCCCCTGACAAAAACCAGATGTGCTCTGTGCATTTATTTGATTAAACAAAACCGCAATATATTGATTTCTCGTTTTTCATTCTTCCGTAAAAAAAAAAAAAAAATTAAAATAAAATAAAATGAAAAATAAATAAATAAAAAAGACGAAGATTTTCAGCATTTTATTGAGACTTTCGAGCCCCTCTCACCCCATGGATTTCAACTCCCCTCGTTCAATCGAATTTTGACTCCCCATCGAATTTTGCCCACCACCATCGACATTCTCAAAGAAAAAAAGGGGACAAATGCAGAATAGTGCATCAGAGATAACAACAATGTTATCATTAGAATCGTATATTACGTATAAATAGCATTAGATTACGGAAACACCCGAAGTAGCCAAACCCTAACCCTAACCCTAACACTAACCCTTATTCTAACCCTGACCCTAGCGTCCCAAAGGTTTCGGGTATTTTCGTGAAATGTATTATCTGTTATATAATGGATAAACATAGTCTTATATATATATATATATATATATATATATATATATATATATATATATAATAAAATGTAATATTATGGATTTGGACTCATAACTTAAAGTTTCATGGTTATGCAATCATCAGATGAGTCAAATGGTTGAGATCTTAAAAACCAGTAGTCAAAATTTTTGACCACTGGTTTTTAAGATCTCAACCATTTGACTCATCTGATGATTGCATAACCATGAAACTTTAAGTTATGAGTCCAAATCCATAATATTACAATTGATTATAAATCTGGTCTGCTTTATTAGCATTGAGCACCTTTTCATGCTAATACTTTTCTCATTTTCTCATTCATTCTCTATTCATTATATATATATATATATATATATATATATATTATATATATATATATATATATATATACGCATCTGATGATTTGGGAGAGTTAGACACTTTGTCTAAGCTTCCTTGAAATAGACTATAATGCAAAAATTCTAAATCTTTTGTTATATTTTTATTTATAAATTTGCTCTGTGACTCTAACAATAAGAACACACATTGAGCTCTGCAAACTGCGACGGGTTTAAAAAATACTCCTATGTTGTAAGGAAGATTTCTTCTCTGGACTTTTGGATTATATATATATATATATATTATATATATATATATATATATATATATATATAGACTATGTCTATCTATTATATAACAGATAATACATTTCACGAAAATACTCGAACCTTTGGGACGCCAGGGTCAGGGTTAGAATAAGGGTTAGGGTTAGGGTTAGGGTTTGGCTACCTCGGGTGTTCCCGTAATCTAATGCAATATATATATATATATATATATATTATATATATATATATATATATATATATATATATATATTACATACTTGTGACCTTGTGTCACATCATACCAGTGGCTAATGGCTTGGGTAAATACGTAACGTTTCTCAGCGAATGTGAAATCATGTGAAATACAAACAACCTCGTTCAGGATTTTAATTCGAGTGGCCGAATCCATTTTCCACGGCAATAACCATTACACAAGGAGCGCCTCCAGGTTATGACTATCTTCGAACTGTTTTAATCTTAATCCGTTCAATTCACTGGGAGAGACTTTCCAGATCCAATTAATGGACTCTGAGAAATATGGCTGCGGGATTAGCAAAGATTTACTGGCAGTTAATCTCCGGCCATAACAACCAGATATCTGATTTAACAATTAGTGGACTTTGTCTTTTCAACTGATCATCGAGTAAACACAATGGAAAGCAATCATCTGGACAAATACCTGGACCTTGCCGGAGAGCTGAAAAAGTTATGAAACATGAAGGTGATACTGAGTAAAACTAAAAGAAAGCGAAAATCTGGACAAATATTTAGACCTAGTCGTATTCCTGAAAAAGTTATGGAACTAGAAGGTGACAGTGATGCCAATCATAATCGGAACACTTGGAACAATCCACAAGAAACTGGAAAAAGCAGGGGAATATTTACTGTCAGTTAATCTCCGGCCATAACAACCAAATATCTGATTTAACAATTTGTGGATTTTGTCGTTTCAACGGATCACCGAGTAAAGATTATGGAAAAAGAAGGTCTGGACAAATACCTGGACCTTGCCGGAGTCCTGAAAAAGTTATGGAACAAAAAGGTGACACTGAGTATAACTAAAGGAAAGCAAAGATTTGGACAAATACCTGGACTTTAAAAAAAAGTTCTAAAAAAGTTATGGAACATGAAGGTGACAGTGATACCAATCATAGTCGGACCACTTGGAACAATGCATAAAAAACTAGAAAAAAAAATGGGGAACCGTAGATTCGATCAAGAATTAAGATTACACCATCATTTCTGAGATCGGCGAAAACTCCTGGAAAGCTGATTGGTTTGGTTTGGTTTGTTTTGTTTTACGGCATATCAACCTCAGTGGGTCATTTAATGCCAATAAAGTTTTGAAATAAATCAATTCTTAATGGATAATACAATTTTTTTATAAAATTTTTTTTCTATTTAACCCATAGATGGGACCCTAACAGGTACTACCACTCCGGGTCAGAGTGGACCAGGGAGCAATGGTGATGAAGGAGTGCTCCACATTCCCCAAACCTCAAAAACTGTAACCTCACCATCAGATAGAGTTTAACGTCATTCCCAGGACATGTAGACCCGCAGCCACCGCCTTCTAGCACCCATATGATAAAAAGGGATTGGGGCTTGCCATAAAGGCAATAGGGTTGGGAAAGTCATATAGGTGCTAGGGCTTGACGTGACCAGCCGATTGATCGGAGGGTGGAAAGCTGAGGAGTCTTGCTGTCACTTAGACTTTAGAGAATATTCCTGATGATTGCCAAAATAGACGGGTATGAAACCTGAGGTTGTAGATAATTAAATATATATGCACAAACTAATATATATTTATTCATTATTATTATATAATATCTCTATCAAAGATATTGAGCACTCTTCTAATAATACTGCAAATATTGGGCCACCACTGACTCAGCAAGTGAGAATGTGATAACCATATTGCAATGTAATATATATATATATTTATACACACACACACACACACACACACACACACATATATATATATTAATTGATATATGTATATATTAATTGAAATATATATACATATATATGTGTGTGTGTATACATATATATTAATCAATATATATATATATATATCAATTAATATATATATATTAATTGATGTATATGTGTATATATATATCTATCTCTCTCTCTCTCTCTATATATATATATATATTAATTGATATATATATATTATATATATATAATATATATTATTGATATATATACATATATATATATATATATATATTATATATATGCATATATATATATATATATAATATATATGAATTAATTGAATTAGCAGTAACTCCTAACAAATTACTGACAAGCGGTCAGATATCTTTGGTTTTATTATTATTGTTTACTATTATTTGTATTTTTATTCCTATTTTTATTACTCTACAGCTGAGCAGGACAGGACAATTTTAAAAGGAAGGAAAAAAAATCTGTTTTCAAATGCCTTAAAAATAAAGAATTCATCATTCGCATCTGATGAGTCGGGAGAATTAGACATTTTTGTCTAAGCTCCCTGAAATAGTCTATAATGCAGGATCTCTAAGTCTTTTGTTATTTATTTAAATATAAATTTGCTCTGTGACTCTAACAATAAGAGCACACATTGAGCTCTTAAACTGCGACAAGTTGTTTTAAAAAAAAACTATGTCGTAAGGAAGATTTCTTCTCTGGACTTTTGGATTATATATATATATATATATTATTATATATATATATATATATATATATATATATATATATACAAGTTTTGTTGAACTGTACAGACAATTCCTGTCGGACAAGTTTTTCGTTTATCCGTTCCAATTTTCGGGCCATCTTTCTGGTGTCGGGGTGTAACTGGTATAACAGTCCACCAAAGGTTTCACAATGAGCGCTTTCGTTTTTGAAACCTTTGGTGGACTGTTATACCAGTTACACCCCGACACCAGAAAGATGGCCCGAAAATTGGAACGGATAAACGAAAAACTTGTCCGACAGGAATTGTCTGTACAGTTCAACGAAACTTGTATAAAAGAAAAAAATGCTGCCAAAATACACTTTTTTAATATATATATATATATATATATATATATACAAACACACAGATATATATATATATATATATATATATATATATATATAAAAGAAAAAACAAATATTCAGAAGATGTATTTATTTATGAATGAATAATTTTGCCGATTTTGCATGTGTGTATGTGTGTGTGTGGTGTTGTGTGTGTGTGTGTTGTGTGTGTGTGTGTGTGTTGTATTTCTGAATTACATTGCAAAATAAAAAGAATGAAGAAAGAAATGGTAAACAATTCCGTTTATTCAATATTGAATCAGCAAGTCAACGCCCTTCGAAAAAAAACCCAAACAAACAGCCCCAACCCCCCCTCCCAAAAAAATAAACAACAAAAACAAAAACAAATAAAGGCCCCCCCCAAAAAAAAAAAGACAAACAAAAATAAAAAAAAACAAACTAAAAAACAAAAAGCAAAACAAAACAAACTAATCTGATTATATTTACATCTTATATACACTGAGATTCCTATAAGATAAGAAAAAAAAAAATGAAACAAATAATCTATTCCTTGTTTTTTTTATTTTTTCTCCACCCAGAAATTTTTTGTTGTTTGCAAGAAATCAATTATTAATTAACATCAAGACAGAAATGGATCTAACATTCGTTTGCAAATTTCCAGTTTTATGTTCTTGCCAAATTTTTTAAAACGGACGACGATGATGTCATAATTTCATAATTGTTTTAGATATTACAAAAGGCCCGATTGCAACCTCCAGAGAGGGGTAAAATCCCGGCTTGAAGTAGCCTACAAAATCTAGCAGCACTGAAGAGACGTTATGGATCGAAATTGGACTGCATGTAGACACACACACACACACACACATATATATATATATATCTTATTATAATGGAGATTGTGTGTTTGCCTGTCTGTAACCGAAACTAAATCACTACTCAAGTCATAATTCCCTTAGTTATTGACATCACATTCACCATGAATTTATTTTTTATTCAAACCTCAATTATTGATAAAATTGTTATATCTTATTAATACTGTTGGATCTACATAATAATAACATGCAAGTATATTTATATATTCAACAAAATAGCGGTTTACAGTGTGAACAAGAAGGCTAATTTGCATATTGATATTAAGAACTTGATTTTAATAAATATATGCTTAGTATTATTGATTTCTAATTGTTTGGTTTCCTCTTAACGAATCTGAACAAAAATCTCGTGAATAAATCTTAAAAGAAATCCATAAACAAGACGAAAGTACTGTAATTTTATTAAATAATTCATAATCTAACTAAATAGATTAATTAGGAAAAATGAAAGACGAGAGTGATGGAAAATGATGGAAGAGCTAGATTTAAAGCTGTTTTATTTTTCGATTATACCCGCCCCCCTCAGTTTATCATTTTCTAAATAGTTTCTAATTTGATATATTTTATTACATCAAAACCTAAATACTTGCACCCGAAGGGTGCATATATTTGCTAGTATATATATATATATAATATATATTATATATATATATATATATATAATATATATATATTTTATTATATTTTTTTTTTTTGTCGGAGGTCGTTAGTATACATCGCTGATGGGACTTAATAAAGTTGAAACAGTCTGTACGATGTTCTACACACCGAATAATTCTTTACCGAAATTCACTTGTCATTATTATCTTCTATAATTTATCGAATTTTATGCGATATACGCATTGTAACTGCCTTCAAGCAAAAATATAAATATAATATTATACTTTATTCAACAATGCTTCTAAAAACCCCCCAAACATCCAAAACTCTTATATATATATATATATATATATATATATATATATATTATATATATATATATATACTACCTCGTAACGAACCGTTTATCGCGAAAGACACGCACGTGTAATCGACTGCAATTAATCAATATCTTGATTAATCCAGTGGATTTAACCCTGAAGATCCTTATGGTGAAATACGAGTAGGCTATCACTTGTACCTGTATTACAATAAATTTGCTCTACTAACGTATTGAGCACTTTTTATTTGTTATATCGCTGCCTTACCTTTCTGAATTTTGCATCAACTAAACATTGTGACCATATTCACCGGTAAGTCACCTTTTCCATAATACACACACACACACACACACACACACATATATATATATATATATATATATATATGTATATATCAACAGCCCTACCCAATAGGGCGGGGAGTTGTTGGGTAAATACACATACCAATGTTTCCAAACAGGGTCTGTGTTATCCTCTGTTGGGGTTACAATTTATGGGCAGTCATAAATTGTGAGCGTACCTGTAGTTAGAATTTTGAATAAAGTTCGTTAGAATTAAAAGCGGAGGTGGGTAATTTTCCTTACCCGTTTGGGATTATGATTGATGACCCCAAATTCACCTTCCGGTAAAAAACATGCCATTACAAACGCGTCAGAATAAATTTAGTCAGCAGATTCGACCCGGCTTTCAATGAGTGTAGTCGTTGTTGTCATCTTCCGGGGCCCATCTCACCCGCGGCGGAATCTTGGGCTAAGAAAATAAAGCTTTATTTATTATAAGAACACCAAGTCTTGTTGTTAATTAGATTATTAAACAAGCAATTTCCTGCCCAGCACGAAGAAAACAAGAAAATCAACCCAGCCGAAAGCATTTAGATCAGCCTAGAGAAAATTTCCGACGACCTAGACGAACAAGTAGAAGCGGTAGGGTAATCAAGAATTATCATTACTATCATCTATAAATCGTCTATCTGTCTCTGTCCTTCATTATATACCCAAATCAAGTAAGGGGTATACATATTTACCAACCCCTCCGCACGAGCAGGATGTGACACAAGGTCAATTTCTTAAGCGAAGTTCAACAGGTTTGAATTCAGAGTTTTCCTTCTCCTAGACCGGTTGCCTAACCAAGGTTAAAGAGCCCAGTCTGCCCTACTATTTATCCATAGCTGGAGGGAGAGTAGGATTCATACCTTTCCCAAGGGTATTAGCGCTAAGTGAAATGCAATTATCACATCCAGGATTTGAACTCGGATTGGCGAGTTCATTTCCCACGACTTTAACCACGCGCTTCCCAAAGGATTAGGGGTACATAACAATAGGGTATGGAGGTGTGTGGATTAATGGTTAGAGTCGTAGGAAGTGGACTCGTCGATCCGAGTTCAATTCCTGGACGAAACTGTTTGCATTTCACGTGGCGCTAATGCCCTTAGGAAAGGTATGAATCCAATTCTCCATCCAGCTATGGGCAAATAGCTGGACAGACTGGGCTCTTTAACCATGGCTAGATTACTAATCTAGGGGAAGTAAAACTCTGAATTCAAGCCTGTTAAACTCCGCTTAAGAAACTGACCCTATATGCATCATCCTGCTGTGTGTGGAGGGTTGGTATATAATATATATATATATTATATATATATATATATATATATATATAATAGAATTGGAAATCAACAGACAGACAGAATTACCACCACTTTAATCGAAGAAGTCGTAACAAAATTTTTTCCACTAGTCAAAAAGACGCTTGAAAGAAAGAAAAAATACACATATATCGCCCCTGGAGGCGGGGAGAAATGTATAAATGTAAACTGAGTTTGGCCATTTGCCTATCTGAATAAAATGTAAGCGTGGTTTGATGAAGCTCTATGGGCCCCAAATACCCACGAATAAAAATGGTCCATTAAGGCCTTTTTATTCACAAATATATATATATATATATATATAGATAGATATATATATAGTCATCCACAGACACGTGTTTCGACTTATCAAGTCTCTTCAGTGTGGCTAGACATTTGTAAGCTACCTACAGCCGGGATTGAAATCCGATCGGTTCAGTGTTAGTCAGACACCTTAACCGCCAGGCTGTCATCACCTACAGAATGTGAAGGGGATTTTAACTGTTTTAATACACACATCGCTTATATATAACAATAGGGAGAAATGTGAGGAGGTTAATCCGACAGTATGTGGAGAAAGGTAGACAAACACAGGATATTATAGAAAAAGGATGTTTATTGTAGGTAGTGATGTCGACGATGCAACGTCTCGGTCTGTTAGACCTTCTTCAGGACTTGGATATAGTGTTGTATACCTCTTTCTTTACTTTCTTACTTCTATTCTTCTAGCGTCTCTTCTAGCGTCTGGACTTCTAGCGTCTCTTCTAACGTCTGGACTTCGTCTTGGGGACTTCGTGTCTGGTCTTCCATTGGGGATTTCTCTTTATCAGAAGCCCTGTGTCATTTGTAGTTTTTAGATAATAACACAAGACTTCGATTTAACTTAGGTCATATTTTATTCTGAAATCCCCACCAGACTACCTGCGCAGATGGAGTCGGCTCGTGCATAACACGACTTACCACAGTCGTGGTCTTGGCCGATCTAACTCAAAATCTCTTTCTAATCTAAACCGGAAGAGGGTCTTCTCCACCGATTCTTTCGGTGTCCTCATCCTTCAAGGCCACCGGCTGCAACTTATAACAGCCATTTGTATTTCTACACTACTGTACATAAATATTAGGAATCTAATAATCATGTAACAATATATAACAAGTAGGGCCGTGGTGACTAATATTATTTCCTTTGGGTGGTTAGAATTTTGAAGGGGTACACATAGAAATTTATATATCACCAGAGAAATATAGAACTAGAAAGCACAACGCACTTGTTTGTCAATTTTGATTATGTTGTGATATATTTTAAAACTTCATTTGCTACTTGGTAAGTGCTTAAAAATTTATTAAAGTTATTTACATAAATAAACCAACAAGTGAACGCTCTAGGTCAGACCATCAACGTCAAAAACCAATATTTTTAATGCGTTTTCTCTATCATATAATTTAGAGTTGTGAGTGGGTGGGGGTGACTAAAATTATTTCGTAGTGGCTTGAAGGGACAGTCAGTAAACTTTCATATTATCATCAATGAAATAAATATATATATAAAAAAAGAACAACTGTCTATGCCGTCAAATTTGATTAAGTTGACGCATGATTTTAAATTTTTATTTACTAATTGATAAATCCTAGATTTTGGGTGGTTGGTTGGATTTTACGGCGTGTCAACCATTGTTGTGTTATTTTATGCCGAATACGTTTCGTTTTTATTAAAGGACCGGTTTAGCTCAGTCAGTAGTTCTGGGTTCGATACCGGCCCTTGCCAACTCATATTTCGAAGTGCTCCCTCTTTATCAAAGGTTTGTGATAGACTGACTGTTATTTCCTTGTCTGTGGTCTTTTTGGGGGTCGTGTGGTGTTTTGTCTAACCTGGTGGTCTTTGATGTTGTTCTCTGTGTTGCCCCTGTTTATGTGGATCTAGCAGTATAATACAGCACGAAATTCCCTGATAGTTACTCTCTAAGGCACTGGAGAAGCCCGGTGGATGAAGCGGCCGAAATATTGTTAACATAAAAGGCAAATGTATCAACTATTATGGGACAGAGTGTGTATTATGTTTTGATGATTGGCTTGTAAGAGGATTTTTCATTGCACTATAATACAAATAAAAAAAAAAACTTTCTTTTTCTTATCTACATGTTATTTTAGAACAATTAATTTCTATTTATAAGACAAGTTTATCCCTAGATTTTCTTTTGATTCATTTGATGTAGTAATTCTATTACTTTTATCACTAGCTACACGCAAAATATCACTGTTATAGTAGTAAATTCTTCTTTTTAACCATTACCATGGAAGTGTGAGAAAGTGGAATTTAAATGTAGACCCTAGAGAATCATTCTATGAATCTGATATTGATTATTAATTTGAATAATATAACTTGTATATAAATTGTATATATATAAAACTACAATACCCATGTGGTCATGTTGGAATATTTTAGTATATAAAGTGTGCTCCAGTTCCTCACCTGGATTTATAAACTAGCCTAAGTCACGTGGTTTATTATTCCGGCCAATCACCAACAATACTGTGTGTGGCCAATACACTACTTAACCCCCCCCCACATTTGGCCATAGTTCTAATTGCACCTCACTGAGGATTACCAATTCTCAGACTCGTTACCAAGGATCCAATTCCCACTGAACAAGCGCTCTGGCTTAAGGCCAATTGGAAATCTTTACCAAGGATTACCAAGGATTACCAGGCGATTATCAATACTCAGGAATCTTTACCAAAGAATACCAAGGAAGGCCCAAATGATGTCCCATAAAAACTTACAGTGCATTTTGATACTTTTTCGGTAGCTCAGTCGGCAGAACGTTCGACTAGGGATCACAAGGTTTCGGGTTCGATACGGCCCTCGCCAACTCAGCGTATGAGTAGCACAGCAATCTGTGCGGTAAAAGTGAGGAGCTGATGGTAGGTGTGGCGCCCCACCTCAGACGCCAAAACAATCTCCTTGGTCTAACGCTAGTGAAAAGGGGATAGACTCCCTCGCTGTTAGGCCACCCCGACGGCTTTACTGATGGTTATTCAAAATCTATTCTTCAAATTCAATTTTAAACACGTTTTTTCAAACTCATTTTTTTTCTATTTAATCCATAGATTGGACCCTAACAGGTACTACACTTCAGGTCAAAGTGGACCTGGGAGTAATGCTGATAAAGGAATACTCATTCAAGAAGGCAATTAATAGTGGAGTATGATGAAAGACGTTGGATGTTTCTGATAGCTGTATTTAAAATTTGGTGCAAATATAAAATAAATGGAGTGGTTAAAAAAGGAAAACATATTGGTAGACGATGAAAGACATAAAGCGTCAGGATAGAAAGCACAAAGCAATATAAGTTGAAAAAGAATATGTACAACAAAATAAAAGATTAAATAAAACGAGTCAAAACAGGGTTCAAGTGAATTTTTTATAGTAAAAATCATTTACCGTGTTATCCTGTAGTATAAATTATTTCCAGTGCATTTTTATAGTAAAAGTCATCTGTCATGCAATTTTATAGTAAAAATCATTTCCAATGCATTTTTATTATAAAAATCATTTCCATACATTTTTATAATTAAATGATTTCCAATGTATTTTATTGTAAAAATAATTTCTGATGCATTTTATAGTAAAATAATTTCCAATGCATTTTTGTGAAATCATTTCAATGTATTTTATAGTAAAAGTCATTTGCCATGCAATTTTATAGTATAAATCATTTCTAATGCATTTTAATTATAAATATTGTAATGCATTTTTTATAGTAAAAATCATTTCCAATGCATTTTTATAGTAAAAATTATTTCCAATGCATTTTTATTGTAAAAAAATCATTCTGATGCATTTTTATAGCAAAAATCATTTCCAATGCATTTTTATAGCAAAAATCATTTCCAATGCATTTTTATAGTAAAAAATTCAGACCATATTACCTTTAGGCACCCCTTTTTGATATCGATTTAGAAAGAACATGTTTTTCATTTACACCGTCAATATCCGGTTGTTTGTTAGGGGTTAGGGTTAGGGTTAAGGGTTAGTTTTATAATTTAAAGAAAACAATCTAAAATTCGTCTGTTAAAACAACCGGATATTGACGGTGTAAATGAAAAGCATGTCCTTTCTTAATCAAGATCAAAAAGTGGTGCCTAAAGGTCATATGGTCCAAAATTCATTTCTTTAGAAAAATATAATTCCAATTCATTTTTATGCATTTCTATTGGTCATGACATTCTAAACGTTTGAAATTTGTACGAACGTTTAATTCTTAAAAAATCCTAATATTTGTGCAATTAGTTTCAAGTAAAATTTTAATAACCCCAATTGACAACATAGCTTGAAAGTGATTAAGAGTGATATTCAGTGTTGAATTAAAAAAATCAATCGGCTTTGACATACCTATATGTAAAATTTGTGCTAATATAAAAGAAATCGGGAGGTTAAAAAGGAAAACTATTGATAGACAACGAAAAACATCAAATCGTCATTTATGACAGCACTTTAAGAAATCGGCTGAATGGAATATTTTGAACACATGGTGCAACTGATATATAAGGGTTGAGTTAATACAGTTCTAAGTGACAATCATCTTTAGGTTGCAAGTTCAATCCCGACCAAGGGTGATAAACAAAACAAAACAAAAACAAAACAAAAAAAAACAAACGACCAACTCTAGCGCAAAACATAAGAAAATAATGTTAAAAAAGAACAATAATTGGTATGTGGACAATTGGAGGAAAGTGATATTCAGTGATGAATCAAGAATCTGCAATGATGTGAAACTTTTATCTAGTGCCGTTCAAAGAACATATATAATCGAGAAGTTTGAACCACTTTGATAGAGAGCGTGGCTTTAAATTAGCTTTAAATATATGCCTGAGAGAAACACTACAGGCAAGGAGATCTGATACCTTTTCTACTAGGAGTCTTGGGATTACAAGGATATCAATCAAATAATCCAAAATCAACAAATTAAATTGATTAAAGTAAAATACAATGGAACCTCGGTTCTCGAACGACTCTGAAGTCGAACAATTCAGAATTCGAACAAAAAATTTGAGTAAAAAAGTCTCAGTTGTTGAACAATTTTTCGGATTTCGAACATCTCGAATTTCTAAAATCTCTATACCAAAACCCTCTTCCGGAAGTGTGTCCAATGACAACTAATCTTGAGAGACAGAGAAAGGAAAAATCACCACAAGGACAATTACTCATTCACTTTATGGAGGGGCTACCTTACAAAGCAATAACTCTTCATCCATTCCCTCCCCTCCATACGCAATCCCATCGCAGTCAAATTATGTAAAAATGATAAAGAATTAGGTTAAATATTACTTTTATTATGTTTTTCCTTTTTGTATTTACATTTTTATGAATTATCTGTTGTTTAAATACATGTCTTTCCGTATTACTGAGACTACAATCTTTCGGACCATATCACCTTTAGGCACTCATTTTGATCTCGATTAAGAAAGGAAATGTTTTTCATTTACACCGCAATATCCGGTTGTTTTTAGAGTTAGGGTTAGAGTTTAGGGGTTAGGGGTTAGTTTATAATTTAAAAAAATCTAAAAATCGTCTGTTAAAACAACGGGATATTGCCGGTGTAAGTGAAAACATGTCCCTTTCTTAATCGGGATCAAAAAGGGGTGCCTAAAGTCATATGGTCCCCGTTTTTTCTTTAAAATTTTTTTTTACGCTATTACTGTTTTTGATCTGTTTTAGCTATTTGTTTTTAAAATATATTTCTGAATTAGCAAAAAATATATACTTTTTTAATCTTTTCTACATAGGATCACAAGGATTAACGAAAGGTGCCAAACTCAATACCAATTGGACTTACAAACAGCGAAACTAAACGCTTAAAATGGCGACCAGAATCGTAACAATTAGCAATAGCATTGTTGATTAACAGGGAGAATATAATGCTCCTCCCCAAACTAATGCTCATGCGACTTGAACTTCGCTAATTGTCTACTAGTCACATCAATTTCATTTCTGGTGAAACTAAGTAAAGTTGGTGGAGTGGCCTATTGTCGGTATCAGCTGACAGCGAGGAGTCAATCCCCTTTTCGCTAGCGCTAGACAAGGAGCGTTTTTGCTGAGGTGGAGCGTCACACCTACCATCAGCTCTCTACTTTACCGCACAGATCAGATTACCAAATCTGTGCTACTCATGAGCTGAGTTGGCGGACAGGTTACTGAACCGGAACCTTCATTTATCCAGGTGAATGTTCTACGACTGAGCTAAACCTGCCCATTCTGATGCAGTGCAAGTAGTAACATTCAATAACAGTTTATCGACAGTAAGCATATTTCATTCTTACTGAGCACTTCAGGATTTTATGGACGTGACTCTCGTCATTTCTCGTAACTGTTAGATGTTATCATATTGGAAAACCTAGTTCGAAACAAAAAGTGTCTACGATATGGCTCAAATAATAATAATAATAATAATAATATATAATAATAATACAACGCAGTAGATATGCGTATCGATCTCATACATTTCTTAGATGGGAAAGGCGATTGTCATTAGACTCAGACGTGCTATTGGTGAAGGGGTCTATAGCAGCTGAGATCTTTCTTTCTCGACTACTTATATCTATGACCAATGTGTTTCATATCTATCTATCTATCTACTATCTATCAATCTATCTATCTACCTCCTCTGATAAATTTTTCTTTCTTTCTTTCTCTTCTTCTTTCTTTCTTTTTTCTTTCTCTTTCTTCATTCTTCTCTTTGTTTGTTTGTTCTGTTTGTTTCTTTGTCAACCAGATACTATCTATCATCTATCTATTTATCTATCAATCTCATTCACTATAAACCATTATAGCTGTTTTTCAATTCTATTCTATCTCAAATATTTCTGTTCTGTCTGTCTGTTGTCTGTCTGTACGATTGGCAGTGCATCAGCTAGTTTGAGTTCTCTCCCCATCGTCCTTTCTTTACCCGCGCTCGTTCATCTATATATATATATGAAATTCTATTCATCTCATAATCTTCTTTCTTCCTTTTTTGATGCAACCACACCACGATATGTCGATTTCGTCTTTCTTCTACCCTCTCTTTCTCAGTATACGCTCTCTTCCTCACTAGTTAATATATATATGTATATAATCATAATTTCATAATCTTGGTATATAATTATGAGTACTTATAATTATAGACGTTTAGCATATTATAGTCACATCAAACAGCTTGGTAGTAGCGATAATATAATTCTACTTAAATATATATATTCTGTTTTTTTGGTTCAAACTCAAATTCATTCACATATTTCAATCTGTCTGCATAATCATCTCATTTTTCTCTCTTTATACATATCCTCGTCTCTCTCTCTCTCCCTCTCTCTCTCTCTCTCTCTCTCTTCTCTACTATCTATCTATCTATCTATCTATCCAGAAAAATGTAAACAGACAAGGAATAAAAAAAAAAAAAAAGAAAGAAAGAAAAAAGAAGAAATTAAATTACAAATTTTTTCTAACAGCTAATAATCTATCTATTTCTATCTATCTGTCTCGGTATATACATTATCTAATCTATCTATCTATTCTAGCTATAGCTAGTTATTCACTTAAATATGATATGTATTTCAACTTTATTTTATTCTAATATTTCAGTTTTGTCTGCACTCTCCTCTCTCTCTCTCTCTCTCTCTCTCTCTCTCTCTCTCTCTCTCCTCATCTTCTCTTTCTTCCCCAACTCTACCTAAAAAAAAGCAACTGAAACAAAAGTTAAAAAAATAAAAAAATACTTAACGAAAAAAGAAAAAGAAAAATTGAATCACAAATTTTTTCCTGCAGCTAATTTCAATTCATCAGACCGAAAAAAGACATCTCACAAACTCAGTTTTAAATTTTTCGTTTCACAAATTCCATTCAATTTTATTCTTCTTCATCGAGGCGGGCAATGACTTTGCCGGTCGATTTAGCATAAAACCTCCCGGAACCGGCCTAATTTAGCTGCAAGTAGATTTAATTTCAATTTGGCCATAAATTCTCATCTGAGTGGTAAACAGTTAAAGGTTGTTAATTAATGTAAATAAATCTGCGAGAAATGAAAACGTGTCTCTTAATCGAAAGCGGAACGAATTTAAATCAGTCTACTATTCGATATGGCGTCGTTTCCGTTTTGCGGCTATGGCTTGGTTGTCAAGGCAACGTATTGTATCCGGATAATTTAGAGTTCCATAAGCATGGCGAGACTGAAGGACATGAAGCGCATAAAAAAAAAAAATGACATGCAGACCCGAAGCATTGGTTTTTTAAAAAATTTAAAATTTTAATCATTTAAATAATCTATTTATTTTCACCTCTATTTTTTCATTTTCTTTTCTTTTCTTTTCTTTTCTTTCTACTATCTATCTATCTAATCTACTCTATTATATTTTTATCTATGCTCTATCTATCTATCTATCTTCTATGTTTTTTCAATCATCAATCAATCAAAATCGTCCCTCTCTCTCTTGATCAAGTCTACACTATTATTCTCTAATATCATCAATCAATCATAATCAATCTATCCTATTTATCTATCTCATTATATTTGGGTTTATTCTATCTATCATTATCTATCTATCTATCTATCTATCTCATTATATTTTATCTATCCATCTATCTATCTATCATTCTATCTATCCTATTATCTACTATCTCATATTTTTTATCATTATCTATCTATCTCAATTATTATTTTTATCTTCTATCTATCTATCTATCTATGCTATCTATCTATCTCATTATATTTTTTATCTATCTATCTATCTCTGCTATTCATTTATTTATCTTCTATCTATTATCTAATCTATCTATCTCATTATATTTTTTATCTATCTATCTCATTTATTTTATCTAATCTATCTATCTATTATTATCTGATCTATCTATCTCATTATTATTTTTTATCTATCTATCTATCTCATTAATTTTTATCTATCTATCTATCTATCTATTATCTATCTCATTATATTTTTATCTATCTATCTATCTATCTTCTATCTATCTCATTATGTTTTTATCAATCAATCATCATCAATCGATCTCCTATCTATCAATCTATCTATCTCATCTCTAATACTATTCTATCTATCTATTCTATCTATCTATCTATCTATCTTATTCTCCTTTTATTAACCCGCCATTCTCTTTTATCCTATCTATCTATCTAATCTCATTATACTCATCTCCATGAATTTCATTCTTTTCTTCTTTTTTCTTTCTTTTTTCTTTCTTTCTTTCACTCCCATATTATTCTATCCTTACCCCCTCTCTCTCTTTACATCTTCCTTTTCCTTTCCATTATCCCTCCTCTTATCTTTCTTCTATTTCTTTGTCTCTTCT
>CM042174.1:1216510-1236510 GCA_023376005.1 Doryteuthis pealeii
AAAAAGGAGAGATACTGAAATCCACCAGTTGCAATTCTTTCTTTATCATTATTATTATTATTATTATTATATTATTATTATTATTATTATTATTATCTAAAAGAGAAACTTGTATTCGCCTTTTGTGTACTTTTCTATAGCCAGAGGTTTGTCGAATCCTGACATTGTAAAACGTAGAAAAATCTTGTGTCCCCCCCCCCCCGCTTCAAGATTCAGAAATTTTAGAAAATCATGTCCTTCGCCTCGAGATAATCAAATAATAGGACAATATGGCATTTTTTGTCGTTTTTCTTTCCTCACATCGAAATAAAAAAAAAAAAAAACAACAACCAAAAAAAAAAAATATTTTTAAAAGCTTTTTCAGGTAGTGAAAAATATCAAGAAAAAATCTCTCTCTCTCTCTCTCTCTCTCTCTCTCTCTCTCTCTCTCTCTCTATCTATCTATCTATCTGTCTATCAATTCCTGTTTGCCTATATCTATCTATCTATCTATCCCAGTTTACACATATCTATCTATCTATCTATCTATCTATCTATCTATCTATTTCAGTTTTTCACATCTGTTTTTCTCTCTCTTTCTCTTTCTTTGTCTGTCTGTCTGTCTGTCTCTCTATCTATCGCGAGTTCAATTTCTTCATATCTATGTATCTATGTATATATCTATCTCAGTCTCTCTCTGTCTCAGTTTGCTCGCATCTCCCTCTCTCTCTCCCTCTCTCTCTCCCTCTCTCTCTTTTCTTTCTCTCTCTCTCTCTCTCTCTATATATATATATATATATATATATATATGTGTATAATATATATATATCCCAGTCTGCTCATCACTTTCTCTCTTCTCTCTCTCTCTCTCTCTCTCTCTCTATATTATATATATATATATATAATATATATATATATTATATATATTGGGAGAATATGTGCTTAATTAAAGTCGTACCTAATTTTGAAAGTTAATTAATTAATAATTAATTAATTAGGCGTGCAAACCTATTCAACTGTAAGGCTAAACAAATCGAGAAAAAATCTTTCTCGATTTGTTTAGCTTTACATTTGAATAGGTTTGCCCGCCTAATTAATTAATTATTAATTAATTAACTTTCAAAATTAGGTACGACTTTAATTAAGCACATATTCTCCCAAAAATTGTCGGCTAAAAAAGACATATCAAACACATCGTTTGTGTATTTACTTCTCATATATATTATATATATATATATATATATATATATATATATATAATAAGTAAAGTAAAGTCGTCGGGGCGCCTAAAGTCGGTATCAGCCAGTCAGCGAGGGAGTCTATCCCCTTTTCAAAAGCGCTAGACCAAGGAGATTGTTTTTAGCATCTGAGGTGGAGCGCCACAACTACCATCTGCTCCTTACTTTAGCGCACAGATCCCTGTGCTACTCATACGCTGAGTTGGCGGGGACCGGTATCGAACTAGGAACCTTGTGGTTTCTAGCCGAACGCTCTACCGACTGAGCTATGTCTTTGTCTCTGTCTCTCTCTCCCAGTTTGCTTACATCTATCTATTCCTACTCTCCACTGATCTTTCCATTATTGTAACTTTGCCATCCGATTAAATCCAATTAAATCTAACTCTGCACACATTTGAATAAATCACTGGTAAATGCAATAGTATGAAAGGCTCTCCTGACTTTCCCAGGGAGCTCCCTTAAAATCTACCTTCTAGTCAGACCCCTAGAAATATCTTTGCTTTTTAATCAAAGAACATCATTTGAAAAGAAATCTATATTTTTTTTCCAAATCAACTTAGCATCTCGTAGTTTACTATAGAAGGAGGGGGGAAATATATGGAGCGAAATAGATCTTCGAATCAACAAGCTCCCGCCAAGGGGGAAATAAAAACAAGCTAGTTCTCAGTCTTCTCACAAGTCAGACCCTCTGTTGGTCAACACATTCTTCCTCGACTAGCAGCTAAAAAAATCCGTCGTCGTAGTCGAAATAATCTTTAGCAGTTCAAAATCACATTTCCTTACTGAAAAGCGCTTCGTCGTCGACTGCTTCTGCTGCTGCTGACTGCCCAGCGCTTGACTCACTTGTTATTTTATGGGCATGTTAGCCAAACATCCGGGCACGTCAGTCAAACCTCGCGTCCTTCCAGTTCCTACATCGCATCTGTTTTCGCATGCGGGAGGACGCGGGTTCGATCCCGGCAGGCAAGACAATGTCTTGCTCCCTTTCCTTTCTCGTTCTCCGTCGCATTTACTTTTACGGAGACACCAGCGAACGTCATTATTGGATGAGACTCAGCCCACGCCCCGCCCCCGCCACCGATCATTTGGGATGTATTTTCCCCTGACAAAAACCAGATGTGCTCTGTGCATTTATTTGATTAAACAAAACCGCAATATATTGATTTTCTCGTTTTTCATTCTTCCGTAAAAAAAAAAAAAAAAAAATTAAAATAAAATAAAATGAAAAATAAATAAATAAAAAAGACGAAGATTTTCAGCATTTTATTGAAACATTCGAGCCCCTCTCACCCCTTGGATTTCAACTCCCCCCGTTCAATCGAATTTTGACTCCCCGTCGAATTTTGCCCACCACCATCGACATTCTCAAAGAAAAAAAAGGGTATAAATGTAGAATAGCGCACCAGAGATAACAACAATGTTATCATTAGAATCGTATTTTACGTATAAATAGCATTAGATTACGGAAACGCCCGAAGTAACCAAACCCTAACCCTCTAACCTTGACCCTAGCGTCCCAAAGGTTTCGGGTATTTTCGTGAAATGTATTATCTGTTATATAATGGATAGACATAGTCTTGGTTTGTTTGTTTTGTTTTACGGCATATCAACCTCAGTGGGTCATTTAATGCCGATAAAGTTTTTAAATAAATCAATTCTTAATGGGTAATACAATTTTTTTATAAATACATTTTTCTATTTAACCCATAGATGGGACCCTAACAGGTACTACCATTCCGGGTCAGAGTGGACCAGGGAGCAATGGTGATGAAGGGGTGCTCCACATTCCCCAAACCTCCAAAACTGGAACCTCACCATCAGATAGAGTTTAAAGTCATTCCCAGGACATGTAGACCCGCAGCCACCGCCTTCTAGCACTCATATGATAAAAAAGGGGTTGGGACTTGCCATAAAGGCAATAGGGTTGGTAAAATCACATAGGTGCTAGGGCTTGACGTGACCAGCCGATTGATCGGAGGGGGCCTCTCCGACCGCCCGTCTAGCCCAAAATAGAGCCAAAGTGGAGTATCCACCTGGGCTCCATACTTAAGCATCACGGGTCGCCACCCACGGCCAACAGGTGGCCCCATTGGGGGAGTCTTACCCCTCTGCAGAGGTGCAGTCGGTACATTCTAACGCCTCAGCCGACAGGGCGGAGACATAGTCTTATATATATATATATATATATATATATATATATATATATATATAATAAATTGTAATATTATGGATTTGGACTCATAACTTAAAGTTTCATGGTTATGCAATCATCAGATGAGTCAAATGGTTGAGATCTTAAAAACCAGTAGTCAAACTTTTTTTAAGATCTCAACCATTTGACTCATCTGATGATTGCATAACCACGAAACTTTAAGTTATGAGTCCAAATCCATAATATTACAATTGATTATAAATCTGGTCTGCTTTATAAATCTGGTCTGCTTTATTAGCATTGAGCACCTTTTCATGCTAATACTTTTCTCATTTTCTCATTCATTCTCTATTCATTATATATATATATATATATATATATATATATATATATATATATATATATATATATTCGCATCTGATGATTTGGGAGAGTTAGACACTTTGTCTAAACTTCCTTGAAATAGACTATAATGCAAAAATTCTAAATCTTTTGTTATATTTTTACTTATAAATTTGCTCTGTGACTCTAACAATAAGAGCACACATTGAGCTCTCAAACTGCGACAGGTTTTAAAAAAACTCTTATGCCGTAAGGAAGATTTCTTCTTTGGACTTTTGGATTATATATATATATATATATATATATATATATATATATATATATATATATAAGACTATGTCTATCTTTTATATAACAGATAATACATTTCACGAAAATACTCGGAACCTTTGGGACGCCAGGGTCAGGGTTAGAATAAGGGTTAGGGTTAGGGTTAGGGTTTGGCTACCTCGGGTGTTCCCGTAATCTAATGCAATATATATATATATATATATATATATATATATATATATATATATATATATATATATATACCATACTTGTGACCTTGTGTCACATCATACCAGTGGCTAATGGCTTGGGTAAATACGTAACTTTTCTTAGCGAATGTGAAATCATGTGAAATGCAAACAACCTCGTTCAGGATTTTAATTCGAGTGGCCGAATCCATTTTCCATGACAATAACCATTACAGGAGGAGCGCCTCCAGGTTATGACTATCTTCGAACTGTTTTAATCTTAATCCGTTCGATTCACTGGGAGAGACTTTCCAGATCCAATTAATGGACTCTGAGAAATATGGCTGCGGGATTAGCAAAGATTTACTGGCAGTTAATCTCCGGCCATAACAACCAGATATCTGATTTAACAATTAGTGGACTTTGTCGTTTCAACTGATCACCGAGTAAACACAATGGAAAGCAATCATCTGGACAAATACCTGGACCTTGCCGGAGAGCTGAAAAAGTTATGAAACATGAAGGTGACACCGAGTAAAACTAAAAGAAAGCGAAAATCTGGACAAATATTTAGACCTAGTCGTATTCCTGAAAACGTTATGGAACTAGAAGGTGACAGTGATGCCAATCATAATCGGAACACTTGGAACAATCCACAAGAAACTGGAAAAAACAGGGGAACATTTACTGTCAGTTAATCTCCGGCGATAACAACCAGATATCTGATTTAACAATTTGTGGATTTTGTCGTTTCAACGGATCACCGAGTAAAGATTATGGAAAAAGAAGGTCTGGACAAATACCTGGATCTTGCCGGAGTCCTGAAAAAGTTATGGAACAAAAAGGTGACACTAAAGGAAAGCAAAGATTTGGACAAATACCTGGACTTAAAAAAAAAGTTCTAAAAAAGTTATGGAACATGAAGGTGACAGTGATACCAATCATAGTCGGACCACTTGGAACAATGCATAAAAAGCTAGAAAAAATAGGGGAACCGTAGATTCGATAAAGAATTAAGATTGACCACACCATTGCTGAGATCAGCGAAAAGTCCTGGAAAGCTGAGGAGTCTTGCTGTCACTTAGACGTTAGAGAATATTCCTGATGTTTGCAAAAATAGACGGGTATGAAACCTGAGGTTGTAGATAATTAAATATATATGCACAAACTAATATATATTTATTCATTATTATTATATAATATCTATATCAAAGATATTGAGCACTCTTCTAATAATACTGCAAATATTGGGCCACCACTGACTTAGCGAGTGAGAATGTGATAACCATATTACAATGTAATATATATATATATATATTTATACACACACACACACACACATATATATATATATTAATTGATATATGTATATATTAATTGAAATATATATACATATATATGTGTGTGTGTATATATATATATTAATCAATATATATATATATCAATTAATATATATATATTAATTGATATATATATATATATATATATATATATATATATATATATATATATATATACAAGTTTTGTTGAACTGTACAGACAATTCCTGTCGGACAAGTTTTTCGTTTATCCGTTCCAATTTTCGGGCCATCTTTCTGGTGTCGGGGTGTAACTGGTATAACAGTCCACCAAAGGTTTCACAATGAGCGCTTTCGTTTTGAAACCTTTGGTGGACTGTTATACCAGTTACACCCCGACACCAGAAGGATGGCCCGAAAATTGGAACGGATCAACGAAAAACTTGTCCGACAGGAATTGTCTGTACAGTTCAACAAAACTTGTATAAAAGAAAAAATGCTGCCAAAATTTTATATATATATATATATATATATATATATATATATATATATATATATACAACACACAGATATATATATA
This sequence comes from Doryteuthis pealeii, assembly GCA_023376005.1. Taxonomy (NCBI): domain Eukaryota; kingdom Metazoa; phylum Mollusca; class Cephalopoda; order Myopsida; family Loliginidae; genus Doryteuthis; species Doryteuthis pealeii. The sequence continues at coordinate 1,222,558 of CM042174.1, forward strand.
TATATATATATATATATATATATATATATATAAAGAAAAAACAAATATTCAGAAGATGTATTTATTTATGAATGAATAATTTTGCCGATGTTGCATGTGTGTATGTGTGTGTGTGTGTGTGTGTGTGTATGTGTGTGTGTGTGGTGTGTGTGTGTGTGTGTGTATTTCTGAATTACATTGCAAAATAAAAGAAATGAAGAAAGAAATGGTAAAACAATTCCGTTTATTCAATATTGAATCAGCAAAGTCAACGCCCTTCGAAAAAAACCCAAACAAACAGCCCCCCCAACCCCCCTCCCAAAAAAATAAACAACAAAAAACAAAAACAAATAAAAGGCCCCCCCAAAAAAAAAAAAGACAAACAAAAATAAAAAAAAAACAAACTAAAAAACAAAAAGCAAAACAAAACAAACTAATCTGATTATATTTACATCTTATATAAACTGAGATTCCTATAAGATAAGAAAAAAAAAAAAAATGAAACAAATAATCTATTCCTTGTTTTTTTTTTATTTTTTCTCCACCCAGAATTTTTGTTGTTGTTTGCAAGAAATCAATTATTAATTAACATCAAGACAGAAATGGATCTGACATTCGTTTGTAAATTTCGAGTTTTATGTTCTTGCCAAATTCTTTAAAACGGACAACGATGATGTCATAATTTCATAATTGTTTTAGATATTACAAAAGGCCCGATTGCAACCTCCAGAGAGGGGTAAAATCCCGGCTTGAAGTAGCCTACAAAATCTAGCAGCACTGAAGAGACGTTATGGATCGAAATTGGACTGCATGTACACACACACACACACACACACACACACACACATATATATATATATCTTATTATAATGGAGATTATGTGTTTGTCTGTCTGTAACCGAAACTAAATCACTACTCAAGTCATAATTCCCTTAGTTATTGACATCACATTCACCATGAATTTATTTTTTATTCAAACCTCAATTATTGATAAAATTGTTATATCTTATTAATACTGTTGGATCTACATACTAATAACATGCAAGTATATTTATATATTCAACAAAATAGCGGTTTACAGTGTGAACAAGAAAGCTAATTTGCATATTGATATTAAGAACTTGATTTTAATAAATATATGCTTAGTATTATTGATTTCTAATTGTTTGGTTTTCTCTTAACGAATCTGAGCAAAAATCTCGGGAATAAATCTTAAAAGAAATCCATAAACAAGACGAAAGAACTGTAATTTTATTAAATAATTCATAATCTAACTAAATAGATAAATTAGGAAAAATGAAAGACGGGAGTGATGGAAAATGATGGAAGAGCTAGATTTAAAGCTGTTCTATTTTTCGATTATACCCGCCCCCCTCAGTTTATCATTTTCTAAATAGTTTCTAATTTGATATAATATTTTATTACATCAAAACCTAAATACTTGCACCCGAAGGGTGCATATATTTGCTAGTATATATATATATATATATATATATATATATATATATATATATATTATTTATATTTTTGTCGGAGGGAAATCGTTAGTATACATCGCTGATTAGACTTAATAAAGTTGAAACAGACTGTACGATGTTCTACACACCGAATAATTCTTTACCGAAATTCACTTGTCATTATTATCTTCTATAATTATCGGATTTTATGCGATATACGCATTGTAACTGCCTTCAAGCAAAAATATAAATAATAATATATACTTTATTCAACAATGCTTCTAAAAAAACCCCCCAAAGCATCCAAAAATCTTATATATATATATATATATATATATATATATATATATATATATATATATATATATACTACCTCATAACGAACCTTTTATTCGCGAAAGACACACACGTGTAATCGACTACAATTATCCAATATCTTGATTAATCCAGTGGATTTAACCCTGAAGATCATTATGGTGAAACTCGAGTAGGTTATCACTTGTACCTGTATTACAATAAATTTGCTCTACTAACGAACTGAGCACTTTTTATTTGTTATATCGCTGCCTTACCTTTCTGAATTTTGCATCAACTAACCATTGTGTCCGGTAAAAAAACCCACCATTACAAACCCGCGAGAATAAATTTAGTTAGTAGATTCGACCCAGCTTTCAAGGAGTGTAGACGTCGTTGTCATCTCCCGGGGTCCATCTCACCCGCGGCGGAATCATGGGCTGAGAAAATAAAGCTTTATTTATTATGAAAACACCAAGTCTTGTTGTTAATCAAATTATTAAACAAGCAATGTCCAGCCCAGCACGAAGAAAACAAGAAAGAAAATCAACCCAGCCGAAAACCTCTAGATCAGCTTAGAGAAAATTTCCGACGACCCAAACGAACAAGTAGAAGCAACAGAGTAATCAAGAATTATCATTACTATTATCTATAAATCGTCTATCTGTCTCTGTCCTTCATTATATACCCAAATCAAGTTAGGGGTATACATATTTACCAACCCCTTCGCACGAGCAGGATGTGACACAAGGTCAATTTCTTAAGCGAAGTTCAACAGTTTTGAATTCAGAGTTTTCCTTCTCCTAGACCGGTTGCCTAACCAAGGTTAAAGAGCCCAGTCTGCCCTACTATTTATCCATAGCTGGAGGGAGAGTAGGATTCATACCTTTCCCAAGGGTATTAGCGCTAAGTGAAATGCAATTACCACATCCAGGATTTGAACTCGGGGCGACGAGTCCATGACTTTAACCATTACACCACGCGCTTTTCAAAGCATTAGTGGCATATATAACACTAGGGTACGGAGGGGCGTGGTCTAATGGTTAGAGTCGTAGAAAGTGGATTCGCCGATCCGAGTTCAATTCCTGGACGAAACTGTTTGCATTTCACATGGTACTAATACCCATGGGAAAGGTATGAATCCGATTCTCCCTATGGGCAAATAGCAGGACAGACTCGGCTCTTTAACCATGGCTAGATTACCAGTCTAGGAGAAGGAAAACTCTGAATTCAAACCTGTAAAACTCCGCTTAAGAAATTGACTTCATGTCACATCCTACTTGTGCGGAGGGGTTGGTATATATATATATATATATATATATATATATATATATATAGTTATCCATAGACACGTGTTTCGACTTATCAAGTCTCTTCAGTGTGGTTAGACATTTGCAAGCTACCTACAGCCCGGATTGAAATCCGATCGGTTCAGTGTCAGTCAGACACCTTAACCGCCAGGCTGTCATCACCTACAGAATGCGAAGGGGATTTTAAATGTTTTAATACACACATCGCTTATATATAACAATAGGGAGAAATGTGAGGAGGTTAATCCGACAGCATATTGAGAAAGGTAGACAAACACGGGATGTTATAGAAAATGGATGTTTATTGTAGGTCGACGATGCAACGTCTCGGTCTGTTAGACCTTCTTCAGGACTAGGATATAGTGTTGTATACCTATTTCTTTACTTTCTTACTTCTATTCTTCTAGCGTCTCTTCTAGCGTCTGGACTTCTAGCGTCTCTTCTAACGACTGGACTTCGTCTTGAGGACTTCGTGTCTGGTCTTCCATTTGGGGATTTCTCTTTATCAGAAGCCCTGTGTCATTTGCAGTTTTTAGATAATAACACAAGACTTCGATTTAACTTAGATCATATTTTATTCTGAAATCCCCACCAGACTACCTGCGCAGATGGAGTCGGCTCGTGCATAACACGACTTACCACAGTCGTGGTCTTGGCCGATCTAACTCAAAATCTCTTTCTAATCTAAACCGGAAGAGGGTCTTCTCCACCGATTCTTTCGGTGTCCTCCGGAAGGATCAGGACTGAGGTCAAGCCTTGTCACTCATCCTTCAAGGCCACCGGCTGCAACTTATAACAGCCATTTTGATTTCTACACTACTGTACATGAATATTAGGAATCTAATAATTATGTAACAATATATAACAAGTAGGGAAGTGGGGACCAATATTATTTCCTTTGGGTGGTAAGAATCTTGAAGGGGCACCCATAGAAATTCATATATCATCAGAGAAATATAGAACTAGAAAGCACAACGCACTTGTCTGTCAATTTTGATTATGTTGTGATATATTTTAAAACTTCATTTGCTACTTGGTAAGTGCTTAAAAATTTATTAAAGTTATTTACATAAATAAACCAACAAGTGAACGCTCTAGGTCAGACCATCAACGTCAAAAACCAATATTTTTAATGCGTTTTCTCTATCATATAATTTAGAGTTGTGAGTGGGTGGGGGTGACTAAAATTATTTCGTAGTGGCTTGAAGGGACAGTCAGTAAACTTTCATATTATCATCAATGAAATAAATATATATATATAAAAAGAACAACTGTCTATGCCGTCAAATTTGATTAAGTTGACGCATGATTTTAAATTTTTATTTACTAATTGATAAATCCTAGATGCTGGTTGGTTGGTTGGATTTTACGGCGTTTCAACCTTTGTTGGGTTATTTTATGCCGAATACGTTTATGCCGAATACGTTTATTAAAGAACCGGTTTAGCTCAGTCAGTAGAGCGTCCGCCTAGGAACCACAAAGTTCTGGGTTCGATACCGGCCCTTGCCAACTCATATTTCAAAGTGCTCCCTCTTTATCAAAGGTTTGTGATAGACTGATTGTTATTTCCTTGTCTGTGGTCTTTTTGGGGGTCGGGTGGTGTTTTGTCTAACCTGGTGGTCTTTGATATTGTTCTCTGTGTTGCCCCTGTATATGTGGATCTAGCAGTGTAATACAGCACGAAATTCCCTGATAGTTACTCTCTAAGGCACTGGAGAAGCCCGGTGGATGAAGCGGCCGAAATATTGTTAACATAAAAGGCAAATGTATCAACTATTATGGGACAGAGTGTGTATTATGTTTTGATGATTGGCTTGTAAGAGGATTTTTCATTGCACTATAATACAAATAAAAAAAAAACTTTCTTTTTCTTATCTACATGTTATTTAGAACAATTAATTTCTATTTATAAGACAAGTTTATCCCTAGATTTTCTTTTGATTCATTTTGATGTAGTAATTCTATTACTTTTATCACTAGCTACACACAAAATATCACTGTCTATAGTAGTAAATTCTTCTTTTTAACCATTACCATGGAAGTGTGAGAAAGTGGAATTTAAATGTAGACCCTAGAGAATCATTCTATGAATCTGATATGATTATTAATTTGAATATATAAACTTGTATATAAACTTGTATATATATATAAACTACAATACCCATGTAGTACATGTTGGAATATTTTAGTATATAAAGTGTGCTCCAGTTCCTCACCTGGATTTATAAACTAGCCTAAGTCACGTCGTTTATTATTCCGGCCAATCACCAACAATACTGTGTGGCCAATACACTACTTAACCCCCCCCCACATTGGCCATAGTTCTAATTGCACTCACTGAGGATTACCAATTCTCAGGACTCGTTACCAAGGATCCAATTCCACTGAACAAGCGCTCTGGCTTAAGGCCAATTGGAATCTTTACCAAGGGATTACCAAGGATTACCAGGCGATTATCAATACTCAGGAATCTTTACCAAAGAATTACCAAGGAAGGCCCAAATGATGTCCCATAAAAACTTAACAGTGCATTTTGATACTTTTTTCGGTAGCTCAGTCGGCAGAACGTTCGACTAGGGATCACAAGGTTTCGGGTTCGATACCGGCCCTCGCCAACTCAGCGTATGAGTAGCGCAGGAATCTGTGCGGTAAAGTGAGGAGCTGATGGTAGGTGTGGCGCCCCACCTCAGACTCCAAAACAATCTCCTTGGTCTAACGCTAGTGAAAAGGGGATAGACTCCCTCGCTGTTAGGCCACCCCGACGGCTTTACTGATGGTTATTCAAAATCTATTCTTCAAATTCAATTTTTTTAAACACGTTTTTTCAAACTCATTTTTTTCTATTTAATCCATAGATTGGACCCTAACAGGTACTACCACTTCAGGTCAAAGTGGACCTGGGAGTAATGCTGATAAAGGAGTACTCATTCAAGAAGGCAATTAATAGTGGAGTATGATGAAAGACGTTGGATGTTCTCTGATAGCTGTATTTAAAATTTGGTGCAAATATAAAAGAAATGGAGTGGTTAAAAAAGGAAAACATATTGGTAGACGATGAAAGACATTAAAGCGTCAGGATAGAAAGCACAAAGCAATATAAGTTGAAAAAAGAATATGTACAACAAAATAAAAGATTAAATAAAACGAGTCAAAACAGGGTTCAAGTGAATTTTTATAGTAAAAATCATTTACCGTGTTATCCTGTAGTATAAATTATTTCCAGTACATTTTTATAGTAAAAGTCATTTGTCATGCAATTTTATAGTAAAAATCATTTCCAATGCATTTTTATTATAAAAATCATTTCCAATACATTTTTATAATTAAAATGATTTCCAATGTATTTTTATTTTAAAAATAATTTCTGATGCATTTTTATAGTAAAAATAATTTCCAATGCATTTTTAGTGAAAATCATTTTCAATGTATTTTTATAGTAAAAGTCATTTGCCATGCAATTTTATAGTATAAATCATTTCTAATGCATTTTAATTATAAAATCATTTGCAATGCATTTTTATAGTAAAAATCATTTCCAATGCATTTCTATAGTAAAAATTATTTCCAATGCATTTTTATTGTAAAAAAATCATTTCTGATGCATTTTTATAGCAAAAATCATTTCCAATGCATTTTTATAGTAAAAAATTCAGACCATATTACCTTTAGGCACCCCTTTTTGATATCGATTTAGAAAGAACATGTTTTTCATTTACACCGTCAATATCCGGTTGTTTGTTAGGGGTTAGGGTTAGGGTTAAGGGTTAGTTTTATAATTTAAAGAAAACAATCTAAAATTCGTCTGTTAAAACAACCGGATATTGACGGTGTAAATGAAAAGCATGTCCTTTCTTAATCAAGATCAAAAAGTGGTGCCTAAAGGTCATATGGTCCAAAAATTCATTTCTTTAGAAAAATATAATTCCAATTCATTTTTATGCATTTATATTGGTCATGACATTCTAAAACGTTTGAAATTTGTACGAACGTTTAATTCTTAAAAAAATCCTAATATTTGTGCAATTAGTTTCAAGTAAAATTTTAATAACCCCAATTGACAACATAGCTTGAAAGTGATTAAGAGTGATATTCAGTGTTGAATTAAAAAAATCAATCGGCTGACATACCTATATGTAAAATTTGGTGCTAATATAAAAGAAATCGGGAGGTTAAAAAGGAAAACATATTGATAGACAACGAAAAACATCAAATCGTCATTTATGACAGCACTTTAAGAAATCGGCTGAATGGAATATTTTGAACACATGGTGCAACTGATATATAAGGGTTGAGTTAATACAGTTCTAAGTGACAATCATCTTTAGGTTGCAAGTTCAATCCCGACCAAGGGTGATAAACAAAACAAAACAAAAACAAAACAAAAAAACAAACGAAAACCAACTCTAGCGCAAAACATAAGAAAATAATGTTAAAAAAGAAACAATAATTGGTATGTGGACAATTGGAGGAAAGTGATATTCAGTGATGAATCAAGAATCTGCAATGATGTGGAACTTTTATCTAGTGCCGTTCAAAGAACATATATAATCGAGAAAGTTTGAACCACTTTGATAGAGAGCGTGGCTTTAAATTAGCTTTAAATATATGCCTGAGAGAAACACTACAGGCAAGGAGATCTGATACCCTTTTCTACCTAGGAGTCTTGGGATTACAAGGATATCAATCAAATAATCCAAAATCAACAAATTAAATTGATTAAAAGTAAAATACAATGGAACCTCGGTTCTCGAACGACTCTGAAGTCGAACAATTCAGAATTCGAACAAAAAATTTGAGTAAAAAAGGTCTCAGTTGTTGAACAATTTTTCGGATTTCGAACATCTCGAATTTCTAAAATCTCTATACCAAAACCCTCTTCCGGAAGTGTGTCCAATTGACCAACTAATCTTGAGAGACAGAGAAAGGAAAAATCACCAGAAGGACAATTACTCATTCACTTTATGGAGGGGGCTACCTTACAAAGCAATAACTCTTCATCCATTCCCTCCCTCTCCATACGCAATCCCATCGCAGTCAAAATGTATGTAAAAATGATAAAGAATTAGGTTAAATATTACTTTTATTATGTTTTTCCTTTTTGTATTTACATTTTTATGAATTATCTGTTGTTTAAATACATGTCTTTCCGTATTACTGAGACTACAATCTTTTCGGACCATATCACCTTTAGGCACCTCATTTTGATCTCGATTAAGAAAGGAAATGTTTTTCATTTACACCGTCAATATCCGGTTGTTTTTTAGGAGTTAGGGTTAGAGTTAGGGGTTAGGGGTTAGTTTTATAATTTAAAAAAAATCTAAAAATCGTCTGTTAAAACAACGGGATATTGACGGTGTAAGTGAAAAACATGTCCTTTCTTAATCGGGATCAAAAAGGGGTGCCTAAAGGTCATATGGTCCCCGTTTTTTCTTTAAAATTTTTTACGCTATTACTGTTTTTGATCTGTTTTAGCTATTTGTTTTAAAAATATATTTCTGAATTAGCAAAAAATATATACTTTTTTAATCTTTTCTACATAGGATCACAAGGATTAACGAAAGGTGCCAAACTCAATACCAACTTGGACTTACAAACAGCGAAACTAAACGCTTAAAATGGCGACCAGAATCGTAACAATTAGCAATAGCATTGTTGATTAACAGGGAGAATATAATGACTCCTCCCCCAACTAATGCTCATGCGACTTGAACTTCGCTAATTGTCTACTAGTCACATCAATTCATTTCTGGTGAAACTAAGTAAAGTTGGTGGAGTGGCCTATTGTCGGTATCAGCTGGACAGCGAGGGAGTCAATCCCCTTTTCGCTAGCGCTAGACCAAGGAGAGCGTTTTGCTGAGGTGGAGCGTCACACCTACCATCAGCTCTCTACTTTACCGCACAGATCAGATTACCAAATCTGTGCTACTCATGAGCTGAGTTGGCGGGGACAGGTTACTGAACCCGGAACCTTGCGATTATCCAGGTGAATGTTCTACCGACTGAGCTAAACCTGCCCATTCTGATGCAGTGCAAGTAGTAACATTCAATAAACAGTTTATCGACAGTAAGCATATTTTCATTCTTACTGGAGCACTTCAGGATTTTTATGGACGTGACTCTCGTCATTTCTCGTAACTGTTGAGATGTTATCATATTGGAAAACCTAGTTCGAAACAAAAAGTGTCTACGATATGGCTCAAAATAATAATAATAATAATAATAATAATAATAATAATAATAACAACGCAGTAGATATGCAGTATCGATCTCATACAATTTCTTTCTTTCTTTCTCGACTACTTTATATCTATACCAATGTGTTCATATCTATCTACTATCTATCTATCTATCAATCTATCTATCTACTCCTCTGATAAATTTTTCTTTCTTTCTTTCTTTCTTTCTTTCTTTCTTTCTTTCTTTCTCTTTCTTCTTCTTTCTCTTTGTTTGTTTGTTTGTTTGTTTCTTTGTCAACCACATACCTATCTATCTATCTATCTATTTTACTTCAATCTCATTCTACTTAAACATATAGCTGTTTTTCAATTCTATTCTATTCAAATATTTCGTCTGTCTGTCTGTCTGTCTGTCTGTCTGTTTATCTCTCTCCCATCTCTTTCTTTACCCCCTCTCTCTATATATATATATGAAATTCTATTCATCTCATAAATTTCTTTCTTTCTTTCTTTCTTTATCAACCACACCACATATCGATTTCTTTCTTTCTCCCTCTCTTTCTGTATCGCTCTCTCTCTCACTATATATATATATATATATATATATATATATTATATATATATATATATATATATATATATATATATATATCATTCTACTTAAATTATATATATATCTGTTTTTTTTTCACCTCAATTCTATTCAAAATTTTCAATCTGTCTGCATATCTATCTCATTCTTTCTCTCTTTATATATATCCTCTCTCTCTCTCTCTCTCTCTCTCTCTCTCTCTCTCTCTCTCTCTCTCTATCTATCTATCTATCTATCTATCTATCCAGAAAAATGTAACAGACAAGGAAAAAAAAAAAAAAAAAAGAAAGAAAGAAAAAAAGAAGAAAAAATTAAATTACAAATTTTTCTACAGCTAATATCTATCTATCTATCTATCTATCTGTCTCGGTATTACATATCTATCTACTATCTATCTAGCTAGCTAGCTAGTTTATTCTACTTAAATATATATGTATTTCAACTTTATTTTATTCTAATATTTCAGTTTGTCTGCACTCTCTCTCTCTCTCTCTCTCTCTCTCTCTCTCTCTCTCTCTCTCCTCTCTCTCTCTCTTTCTTCCCCACTCTACCTAAAAAAAACAAACTGAAACAAAAAGTTAAAAAAAAAAAATATTAACGAAAAAGAAAAGAAAAATTGAATCACAAATTTTTCCTGCAGCTAATTTCAAATTCATCAGGACCGAAATAAAGACATCCACAAATCAGTTTTAAATTTTTCGTTTCACGAAATTCCATTCAATTTATTCTTCTTCATCGAGGCGGCAATGACTTTGCCGGTCCGATTTAGCATAAAACCTCCCGGAACCGCTAATTAGCTGCAAGTAGATTTTAATTCAATTTGCATAAATTCTCATCTGAGTGGTAAAAGTTAAAGGTTTTTAATTAATGTAAATTAAATCTGCGAGAAATGAAAACGTGTCTCTTAATCGAAAGCGGGAACGAATTTAATCAGTCCTTACTATTCGATATGGCGTCGTTCCGTTTTGCGGCTATGGCTTGGTTGTCAAGCAACGTATTGTCATCCGGATAATTTAGAGGTTCATAACATGGCGAGACTGAACGGACAGAAGCGCCATAAAAAAAAAAATGAATCAAGACCGAAGCATTGGTTTTTTAAAATTTAAAATTTAAATCATTTAAATCAATCTATTTATTTTTCACCTTCTATTTTTTTCTTTTCTTTTCTTTTCTTTTCTTTTCTTTCTATCTATCTATCTATCTATCTATCTCATTATATTTTATCTATCTATCTATCTATCTATCTATCTTCTTATGTTTTTAAATCAATCAATCAATCAATCATCAGTCTTCTCTCTCTATCAATCTATCTATCTTATTCTCTATATAATCATCAATCAATCAATCAATCAATCTATCTATTTATCTATCTCATTATATTTTTATCTATCTATCTATCTATCTATCTATCTATCTATCTATCATTATATTTATCTATCCATCTATCTATCTATCTATCTATCTATCTATCTATCTATCTATCTCATATTTTTATTATCTATCTATCTATCTATCTATCTATCTATCTATCTATCTATCTATCTATCTATCTATATCTATCTATCTATCTCTCTATCTCATTATATCTATCTATCTATCTATCTATCTATCTATCTCATTATATTTTTTATCTATCTATCTCATTATATTTTTATCTATCTATCTATCTATCTATCTATCTATCTATCTATCTCATTAATATCTATTTTATCTATCTATCTATCTATCTATCTATCTATTTTTATCTATCTATCTATCTATCTATCTATCTATCTCATTATATTTTTATCTATCTATCTATCTATCTATCTATCTATCTATCATTATGTTTTTATCAATCAATCATCAATCAATCGCTCTCTCTATCTATCAATCTATCTATCTCATTCTCTAATTATCTATCTATCTATCTATCTATCTATCTATCTATCTATCTTATTCTCCTTTTATCTACCCCATTCTCTTTTTATCTATCTATCTATCTATCTCATTATACTCATCTCATGAATTTCATTCTTTCTTTCTTTCTTTCTTTCTTTTTTTCTTTCTTTCTTTCTCAACTCCCATATCTATCTATCTTACCCCCTCTCTCTCTTTACATCTTCTTTTTCCTTTCCATTATTCCCTCCTTCTTATCTTTCTTTCTATTCTCTTTCTCTTCTCTAATGATAAATTCAAAAGTCAGTGTGTCACATATTTTCATCTTTACTTCTAGTGGCCGTAACCCAACATATTATACCATTTTGGAATCAGGCTGACTCCACGAGTAAAATAAATACATTCCAGATCGAATCTGGGACCACAACACTTCTCTAATAATAAATTCGAATATCAGTGTGTGTCAGTGTGTCACATTACAAAAATACTCCTAGAGGTTGAAGCCCAACTTATCATACCATTTTTGATTCGGGCTAACTCAATGAGCGAATTAAAAACTTCCGGTTCGAATCCAGCCTCGCAATCCTGAAAGTTTTTATTCGCAAGTTTTAGTTACTACGATTGTTTTCGGTGATTTTTTACTTGATTTTTGTGAAGATAATTTTTTTTACAATTTGGAAATAATTGGTTTAGTTTGGTTTGTTTTGTGGCATATCAACCTCGGTGGGACATTTAATGCCGATAAAGTTGTGAAATAAATTCATTCTTAATGCATAATACAATTTTGTTTATCAACTCATGTTGTCCATGACTTGCAATACTCCGCTTTGGAGGTTTGGGGAATGTGGAGCTCCCCTTCATCACCATTGCTCTCTGGTCCACTCTGACCCCGAGTGGTAGTACCTATTAGGGTCCCATGTATGGGTTAAATAGAAAAATGTGTTGATACAAAACATTGAGTATCCATTAAGAATGACTATTTCAAAACTTTATCGGCATTAAATGACCCACTGAGGTTGATATGCCGTAAAACAAAGCAAATCAAACCAAACCAAACCTAACGAATTAATTAAGGTTTTTGATGAAATTCCCGGCCAGAATAAGGGACTTTTCAAATCGACAATAGAAGAAGAAGAAGAAGAAGAAGAAGAATAAGAAGAAGAAGAAGAAGAGAAGAAGAAGAACAACAACAACAACAACAAACAAGGATAAGAACAAGAAGAAATAAACATATGGAGACGTATTGGCGCTCATCCATCCGGGTCATTGAACTCTGGGGAAATGGAACGTATTAAGGAAATCCCATTAAACTAACCCTAACTCTAAACCCCAACCCTAACCCTAACGCTAACCCTAACCCTAACTCTAAACCCTAAACCTAACCCGAAACCCTAACCCTAACCCCGTATCTTTTTCCTAGTAGATCAATCAATAAATAATGTATCAGTCAAGAGTGGTTCCCCTTTGATTATGTTGGAGTTATGGGAAATATCCACAAAGAAACCAGAAGCCAAACATTGTAAAAGTTTTGAACCTCTCTCACCCCACAAATATGGGTAAACGAGTACCATTACTGCTCTTCTACAAGGCTTTGACTTTAAAGAAGAAGAAGAAGAAGAAGAAGAACAAGAAGAAGAAGAAGAAGAAAGAAATGTATGGAAACTAAGACAAACCTATCGGATTAATTAATGTTTTGATGAAATTCAAATCAACAATGGAAGAAGAAGAAGAAGAAGAAGAAGAAGAAGAAGAAGAAGAAGAAGAAGAAGAAGAACAAGAACAAGAACAAGAAAAATAATAATAATAATAATAATAATAATAATAATAATAATAATAAGAACAAGAACAAGAACAAGAACAAGAACAAGAACAAGAACAAGAAGACAGAAATGTATGGAAACTAAGACAAACCTATCGGATTAATTAATGTTTTAATGAAATTCCCGTCCAGAATAAGGGACAATTTACAATGGAAGAAGAAGAAGAAGAAGAAGAAGAACAAGAACAAGAACAAGAACAAGAAGGACAAGAAGAAGAAGAAGAAGAACAAGAAAGAAACGTATGGAGACATATTGGCGCTCTTCCATCCGGGTCATTGGACTCTGGGTGGGGGAATGGAACGTATTAAGGAAATCTCATAATGGGGCATAATGGTTTTGGCATGAAAATATGCGCCAATATATAAAGTGCGTCTGAAATTAACCAGAAGCCATTGCCACGGTTCTAAAGAATGGTTTTACTGCAAAAACACAGACACAGATTTTCAC
>CM042174.1:1241757-1266757 GCA_023376005.1 Doryteuthis pealeii
AAAGAGAGAGACTTGACCGACCTCAGGAATTTTGAATTCAGAATTATCCCTCTCTAGACTGGTTACCTACCCAAGGCTGAAGGGCCCAGTCTGCCCAACTATCTAACCAATAGCTGGAGGGAGAATATATGGATTCATACCTTTCCCAAGGGTATTAGCGCTATGTGAAATGCCAACAGCTTCGTCTAGGGAATTGAACTCGAATCGACGAGTCCATTTTCCACGACTCTAACCACTAGCCCTCCATATAATATAATATATATAATATAATATATAATATATATATATAATTCAAATATATAATATATAACAATATTTTTGTTATTTTTGTTAGTTATATTAGTTATGTTATATATTTTTGTTATTTTTAGTAATATTATCATGGTTGGCAACCTTCCGTCTATTTTAGACGATGGTGTAGTTTTTATTTTTTAATTTTTATTTTTTATCTATAGCTACGTGAGTGGCTGAACAGACCGAGCCTTGAATGAACAGACCGATCCTTGAATGGCAGTCTCTGGTCTTTTTATTTATCTTCTACATTTATTAATCTGCAAGGCTAACTTTCTAAGCATTACACCATGATAGGACACCCTCTTGACCAAACCCATTCACTACTAGCAGGATGTGACACAAGGTCACAAGTATGGAGCATCCAGCGAGGATCAAACACAATATTTGCTAGTAATGGATTTGCGATTTTAAAAATAATTACACAAGTATAAAACCTTATTTACCGATGTGAGATTCGAAACCCAGAATGTCAATTTATCGATGGAAACAACTGAAAATTAGTTATATCCTTATATTAGTTATATTAGTTATACTAGAAAAATAAAAAAACGCCCTCTGGGCGACATAAAATAAACATTGCCTGAGGGGATGGGAGTTGAAAATTTAATATCAGAGAGTTTGTATCATGAGTAAAGTAAAATCATCAAATTTATTAAAGGAGTAAAAAATAGAATAAATTTAGTAAAGGAATAAAAAAAAAAAATTTGAAATGGAAACTTAGTTCTGATAACTTTAAATATATATTAAAATAAAATATGGTATGTATTTATTAAAATTTGATTAAAAAATCAATGAGGACTGTCTAACATTGCATGCTCAAATTTTGTTCTATGTTATGACGATTTTAGGTAGTGTGACGTAAGCAGTGACATAGTTTTTGTTACAGACAAAAACCGGAAGCGAATCTCCATTATTAATAGATTATATATTTTTGTTCTTTTTATTAGTTATATTAGTTATATTAATATATATATATATAATATACAACAATATATAATATAGTTAATACAATAATATATAGTTAATACAATAATATATAGTTAATACAATATTATATATTAATACATTATGTTAATACAGTATTATATATACAATAATATATAGTTAATAAATTATATCATATAATATAATATATATAATATAATATATAATATATATACAATAAATCAAAAATATAATATATAACAATATTTTTGTTATTTTTGTTAGTTATATTAGTTATATTATATATTTTTGTTATTTTTAGTAATATTATTATATTATAGTTATATTAGTTATATTATCTTTTTATTTATCTTCTACATTTATTAATCTGCAAGTCTAACTTTCTAAGCATTACACCACGATAGGACACCCTCTTGACCAAACCCATTCACTACTAGCAGGATGTGACACAAGGTCACAAGTATGGAGCATCCGGCGTGGATCAAACACAATATTTGCTAGTAATGGATTTGCGATTTTAAAAGGAATTACACAAGTGTAAAACCTTAGTTACCGATATGAGATTCGAAACCCAGAATGTCAATTTATCGATGGAACAAACTGAAAGTTAGTTATATTATTATATTAGTTATATTAGTTATATTATATATTTTTGTTATTTTTGTTAGTTATATTAGTTATACTAGCAAATATATGCACCCTCCGGTGCAAGTATTTAAGTTTTAATGTAATAAATATTATCTTAAATTAAAAAAACTAATGAAACAAAATAAGAATACAGATAAAAGATTTAAAACAGAGAGGGGTATAATCGAAAAATAGAACAACGGAAACTTACTTTTCCATCACTCCCGTATTTCATTGCTAAATTTTCCTCATTTAACTATTTAGTTAAAATAGGAAGTAAAGAATAAAATCATAGTTATTTCTTCTTGTTAATAGATTTATTTTAAGATTTATATCCAAGAATTTTTATCATATTCATTAAGATAAAACCAAACAATTAGAAATCAATAATACTAAGCACATATTTATTAAAATCAAATGTTTAATATCAATATGCAAATTAGCCTTCCCATTCGCACTGTAAACCACTATTTTGTTGTATATATAAATATAATTGCATGTTATTAGCATGTAGATATGGTCAACAGAACTAATAAGGTTAAGCAATTTTATTAATAATATATATATAATTGAGGTTTAAATAAAATCAAATCATGGAGAATGTGATGTCAATAACTAAGGAAATTGTGACTTGAGTAGTAATATAGTTTCGGTTACAGACAGAAAAACACACAATCTCAATTATAATAAGATTATATATATATGATATATAACAATATATAATATAGTTAATACAACAATATATAGTTAATACAATATTATATATTAATACATCATGTTAATACAATATTATATATACAATAATATATAGTTAATAAATTATATCATATAATATAATATATATAATATAATATATATATAATTCAAATATTTAATATATAACAATATCATATTATAGACACAAGGTCTCAAGAATGTGACATCCGGCGTGGATCAAACACAATATTTGCTAGTAATGGATTTGCGATTTTAAAAGGAATTACACAAGCGTAAAACCTTAGTTACCGATGTGAGATTCGAAACCCAGAATGGCAATTTATCGATGGAACCAACTGAAAGTCCCAAAGAGATTAACTGACCGTGTGAAGACATTTCCGAAGGGAGAAGAAAAACAAAAAAGCAATCCACTCAAGATTCTTCACCAAATCGAACTTGTGCATTTAACTGATTGATTTTGAACTTTAGTAAATTGATTTGCCAAGAATTTTGGGTCTTGTAAGATCAAAGGAATTCTGGGAGAGTGAAAAAAAAAGAATTCAGACTTTTCTCCCATTAGCTTCTTGAAAGGACCAAAATTGAAGTACTTAGTAATTTTAAGGTTTTTTCGGAAATGTCTACGCTTGGTTCGGTTGGTTGGTTGGTCGGTTGGTTGCCTCCACATATTTGAAATCATGTAATTACTTGACTGAAATAAAGACTGACTTCGGCACTAAATAATACAAGACTTTATATGCTACAAAAACCAACCAACCAACCAACCAACCAGCCAAGCATATTTTTGTATGAACTATTCATGACTATGTCTGACACAAGGACATGAAAATGAGGCACTCGTGTAAAACCAAATTCATTTTACTAACAAGATGGCGTCTTGATATGTATTCTGGTTTCATTCTCGGTGGGAAACTAGATGTTTTAATCAGATCAAAAAAATAGACGATTTGTGTGTAGATATTAAATATATACTGGAAATCATATAATTGCTTGAAAAAAAAAAAAAAAAGACTGGCTTCGGCACTAAAAGATACAAGACTTGATATGCTATAAAACCAACCAAAAGCATTTAATCTTGGATGATTTGAACGGTCTTATTTTTAACCAGAGGGTGTTGCAAGATGATAACAGTCGTACTTTAAAGAAACACGAGTATAGATGACTATGTCTGACATAAGGACATGAAAATGAGGCACTTGTGTAAACCAAATTCATTTTACTAACAAGATGGCGTTTTGATGTGTATTCTGGTTTCTTTCTCGGCGGGAAACTAGATGTTTCAAGCAGATAAAAAAATATGACGATTTGTGTGTAGATATTAAATAATATAATTGTTTGAGAGAAAAAAAGACTGACTTCGGCACTAAATAATACGAGACTTGATATGCTACAAAACCAACTAACCAACCAACCAACCAACTAACCATATTTTTATATTAACTATTCATGACTATGTTGACACAAGGACATGAAAATGAGGCACTCGTGTAAAACCAAATTCATTTTACTAACAAGATGGCGTCTTGATATGTATTCTGGTTTTTTCTCGGCGGGAAACTAGATGTTTCAAGCAGATAAAAAACTTATGACGATTTGTGTGTAGATGTTAAATATATACTTGAAATCATATAATTGCTAGAAAAAAAAAGACTGACTTCGGCACTAAAAGATACAAGACTTGATATGCTATAAAACCAACCAAAAGCATTTTATCTTGGATGATTTGAACGTTTTTATTTTTAACCAGAGGGTGTTGCAAGATGATAACAGTCGTACTTTTAAGAAACACGAGTATAGATGATTATGTCTGACACAAGGACATGAAAATGAGGCACTCGTGTAAACCAAACTCATTTTACTGACAAGATGGCGTCTTGATATGTATTCTGCTTTCTTTCTCGGCGGTAAACTATATGTTTTAATCAGATCAAAAAAATATGACGATTTGTGTATAGATGTTAAATATATACTTGAAATCATATAATTGCTTGAAAAAAAAAAAGACTGACTTCGGCACTAATACAAGACTTGATATGCTATAAAACCAACCAACCAACCAACCAACCAACTAACTAACACTTGCTGTTTTTTTTTCATGTACATTTTCATATAAGGGCCGGCTTAGCTCAGTCGGTAGAGCGTCCGGCTGGGAACCTCGAGGTTTCTGGTTTGATACCTGCTCTCGCCAACTTAGTGTATGAGTAGCACATGGATATGTGTGGTAAAGTGAGGAGCTGATGGTAGGTGTGGTTCTCACACTCAGACGCCGAAACAATCTCCTTAGTCTAGCCCTAGTGAAAACGGGATAGAATCCCTTGCTATCTGGCTGATACCGACTTTAGGCCGCCCCGACTTTACTTACTGCTATCATCATCATCATCATCATCATCATCATCATCATCATCATCATCATCATCATCATCAGTGTCTCCATCACAAGCTCTGCTATCATTCTAGTGAAAAGGGGATAGAATCCCTCGCTATCTGGCTGATACCGACTTTAGGCCGCCCCGACAACTTTACTTACTTGTTATTCACGACTAAGTATGGCACAAGGACATACAATGGGGCAATTAATTTACTAGCAAGACTGACTTTGTTATATACGCCTTCGCATATCGGGTATACGTAAACCTTTATATCTTAGTAATATATAAGACACATTGCAGGATTGTAAATGCACTAATAACATGGGCTGTTTTGAGGCAAATATAACTCAGATTTTCATTGGGATATTGTTAATAAATAAGATTTATTCAATGTATTAATGATTTTGACTATAAATCAGATACTTGTTGATACACATACGTAATTACTGGGTATTGTGACGTAAACAGTGACGTAGTTTCGGTTACAGACAAACCGACACCGAATTTCCATTATAATAAGATACTTGAAATAATATAATTGCTTGAAAAAAGACTGACTTCGGCACTAAATAATAGAAGACTTGATATGCTATACAACCAATCCACCAGCCAACAAACTAATACTTGCAGTTTTTTCATGTATATTTTCCTATTCATGACTAAGTCTGGCACAAGGACATAAAAATGAGGTACTCGTGTAAAACTGATTTTACTAACAAGATGGCGTCTTGATATGTATTCTGGTTTCTTTCAGTATGATAATTTAATTATTACAACATTTGATATGTTTACTTAAGAGCTATAGTTCAATATGTAAAAACTATCATAATCTTGATTTAACTCTCTCTCTCTCTCCCTCTCTCATTATTTTTGTCTCTCCTTTCTTCTTTTTATCTTTTCATTATGTTCGATTGAAACAGATTAGCGTTATCACTTCCACACACTCACCCCTCTTTCTATCTTCCCCATATTCTTTCTTTCTTTCTTAATATATTTTTCTGGGTAGCATGTCCTTTTTCTTCTCTTTCTTTCGTTATAATAAAAAAGGAAGAGTCCATTATTTTGCTGAGGTGACGACACTCATAAGAAATAAAAATTCGGCGTATAAGCAACACCAGATAATTAGGGTTTACATTTTTGCATTTCATCTTGGATGATTTGAACGGTCTTATTTTTAACCAGAGGGTGTTGCAATATGATAACAGTCGTACTTTTAAGGAACACGAGTATTAATATAGATGACTATGTCTGACACAACGACATAAAAATGCAGCATTCGTGTAAACCAAACTCATTTTATTAACAAGATGGCGTCTTGATATGTATTCTGGTTTCTTTCTCGGCGGGAAACTAAATGTTCCAAGCAGATAAAAAAAAATGACACTACTAATTTCATAAAACTATTGAATGATAACACTAATCTGTTTCAATCGAACATAATGAAAAGAAAGAAAGAAAGAAAGAAAAAAAAGAGAGTTAAATCAAGATTATTATATTTCTTATATATTGAATTATTTCAGAATAGCTCTTAAGTAAATATATCAAACGCAATAGTTAAATTATCATACTGTGGTATATCCACAGCCACAGCTAGTATTTGTTTGGTTTGGTTTGTTTTATGGCATATCAACCTCAGTGGGTCATTTAATGCTGACAAAGTTTTGAAATAAAGTCCTTCTTACTGGATTCTCAATTTTTTTTAATAAACACATTTCTCTATTTAACCCATAGATGGGACCCTAACAGGTGCTACCACTTCGAGTCAGAGTGAACCAGGGAGCAATGGTGATGAAGGTGTGCTCCACATTCCCCAAACCTCCAAAACTGGAACCTCACCATCAGATAGATTTTAACGTCATTCCCAGGACATGTAGACCCTCAGTCAGTGCCTTCTAGCACCCATATGATAAAAAGGGGTTGGGGCTTGGCATAAGGGCAATAGGGTTGGGAAAATCATATAGGTGCTAGGGCTTGACGTGACCAGCCGATTGATCGGAGGGGGCCTCTCCGACCGCTCGTCTAGCCCAAGATAGAATAACAGGGGAAAATCACTCTGTCCATATTGTTCAGTGAGCCGACCAAAAGGGGGAAATAGTTGACTGGAAGAGCGAAAAGAAAATTTATGAGCACCACTGGGCCGAAAAGGCAGCCATCTTGATAGGATCGGAAGGAGTCTGATAGATTTGGCGATAAAGCCTCTTACCAGTAAAAATAGAGGCTCCTTCAACTGTTGCATATCAGCTTCTTTACCGGCACAAATCGATATAATGTTGTATACCCTTGTAGCGTTAGTTTGTATTCGCCTTGTGGAGTTGTCTGCCCCTTTTAGTGTTCTGGGTGCCCGCTAGGGCACCATATAGTATTTAAGCGCCGGTTTCAAACACTTTCGCTCTCTTTTCCTGTCTTCAGCAGCTACGAGCCACATGGGGTAGATTTTATCTAAACCCTCTCGTGGGGCTCCGCCCCCTTACATTACTGTAAGTCCTCACAGCATGGACTATTCCTAGTCTCATGTCTGTGCCTTTTATTGTATATCTGTATCATTCATGAATGTGTCTATCTTTATTTGTGTACCTCTTTTTATATGTACTCTTTACTATGTACGTTGTACCAACTGTTATCCCTGTGCTGTGTATATTAAATGTTTGTCTATTAACCTTCATCGGAGTTATTTGTATCCAAAGTATGTATAACTTTGCCCCAACGTTATACCCTTTTCTTACTTCTTACTTCTAATCGTCTTCCCTTCTGGCCGGCTTTGGTTCTATCTTCTAACATCTTGACTTGGTCTGGTCTAGCGTCTGGTGTTGACTTGGGGATTCCGGTCTGGTCTTCTATGGGGATTTCTCCTTATCAGAAACCATGTGTCATTGTTAGTTTTTAGGTAATAAACACAAGACTTTGATTTACGCTGATGTTACTTTATTTGTAAATCCCCAACCAGACAATCTGCGCAAATGAGGGACCGCGTGTATAATACGACTTACCCCTTCGAGCTCGCTGCTACCTTCTAACTGACTGAGTTACTTCTATCCTTAAACCGGAACAGGGTCTTCTATGCCTCCCGGTTCTCACGATTTATCCCCGGAAGGCAAGGTGAGAGTGAGGTCAAGCGTTGTCACTCATCCTTCAAGGCCGTGGGCTGCACTAATCGCCATTATGTTTCTACAATACCTTATATAAGTATTAGGGATCCAATAATTATGTAACACAACGAGATTTGCCTTGTGTTGTTGACTCGTCGTTTTGGCTCGTCAAGGTGAATCAATTTACCAGCCAGGAAAAATCCAGACTCTCTGGTCGCATTCGCCAAAAACCCTTAATTATTCAAGAGTTTTCAGATAAAATATTAATTATGGCAGACGGTTATTTGCATTTCGACGGAATATGAAACTGGGTAAAAAAAAACCACAAAAAACAAGAACAAAAAAAACAAAAACAACGAAGAATTTAAACTTTTTATTTTACTAATTTTCTTCTCAGAGAAAGATACTGGGGTTTCATTATTTTCCCCCACCCCCTCTTCCTCGTCATCCTCCTCCTCCTCCCCCTCCTCCTTCTTCTTCTTCTTCTTCTTCTTCTTCTTCTTCTTCTTCTTCTTCTTCTTCTTCTTCTTCTTCTTCTTCGGGTTACGCGAACAGCACATTACCTATTCCGCTCTCTGCTAACCATCCCTATCGGCCATCGCTTGGAAGGTCCCCTGAACAGCATCCAGTATCCGTGCGGAGCAGATCGATGTAGGCCTTTTCTGGCATATATATATATATATATTAGCTCAGTCGGTAGAGTGTCCGACTAGGAACTACAAGGTTCCTGGTTCGATACCGGCCTTTGCCAACTCAGCATATGAGTAGCACAGGTAAAGTAAAGAGCTGATGGTGGGTGTGGTGCTCCACCACAGACGCTAAAATCAGTCTCCTTGGTCTATTGTTAGTGAAAAGACTCGCTGTCTGGCTGATACTGACTTTAGGCCACCCTAACGACTTCACTTTTCTAAGAGAGCTCATTGTATGATAATTTGGCTATTGTAAATTTATTTCGATCAGAACTCAATAAATCAGCCCAGTTTCGTCAGCTGTCTAGTTTTAACATTGAAGAGAAAAAAATAATTTTGGGGTATCGAGGCAAAATATATCCTATCATACAGGTAGAAATACCCGAAAATTTGGTACAGAGGTGTGTGTGTTGGGAAAATTCTATTTGAGCTCCTCAATATCTCCTGTACATCCACAATGCATGCTCATATTTATGCACACCTATAGACTTATACAAGGATTATTACAAATCCCTAAGAGAGCTCAATGTATGATAATTGATAAATTAATTATATACAGAGTAATATATTAACCAAATGGTTTGTGTGATAGGAGGCAAGTGGCTGAACAGCTGCTGTTTTACGTGGTGCTGCTTCCAGGATTTGTTCAAAACTGTATGAACCCTTCTTGTTCAGTTCCACTCGAGCTTTTTCTCCAAGCGTTTCATTAGAATCAAAATGGTGCAGCAATACAGTAGCACTGACATGGCTTGATCACTTGTTAGTGGGGCTTAGAATAAGCTGACTGTAAGGGCAAGACCTCGCCAAAAAGAGGGGCCGTTGGCGATAACGCTCTTTAAAAGTTCACATTTCGTATGATATTATGATTTTAAAGTTCCCACCTCTTCAACATCCGAGTCAACCCGGTATTGGAATATTCTCCAAGTGGTCTCCTTAATTCTATGCCAACTTTAAGCCGCTCACAGCGGCTCTTTCATACCTCACCTAAGCAAAGTACAAAAACTGATGGTTAGTTCATTATAATTGGGCAGAAGGACTCTGATTACAATAATAATAGGACTTTATTTGAATAGAATGAGTTTTGAGGTCAATAGATAGTGAAATTTGAAATATCCCATCACACATGTAAAAAAATACCAAGAAAATTTGGTAGGCAAGGAGTTAATCCGTTCACAGCGGCTCACCTACCACTGCGATCAAAGTACAACAAAACTGTTAGTTCATTATAGTTGAGTAGAATGACTCTGATTACAATAATAATAGGACTTTATTTGAACAGAAAGAGTTTTGAGGTGAATAGATAGTGAAATTTGAAATATCCTATCACACAGGTAAAAAATACCAAGACAATTTGGTAGGCAAGGAGTTAATCCGTTCACAGCGGATCACCCACCACTTCGATCAAAGTACAAAAACTGTTGGTTAGTTTATTATAATTGAGCAGAAGGACTCAGATTACAATAATAATAGGACTTTATTTGAACAGAAGGAGTTCAGAGGTGAATAGTGTTATAGATGATATAACCTATTGACATAAATGGAATGCGCCGACGATTACTATAAGTACCAGGAACAATTGTGGCTTGACACGAAGCAAATGCGAGTCAGCTCGTAACTGTATTGGTCGGACGCAATCTCCACTTTCTTTACTTTTGTTCAATACATTTGTATACATTGTTACCAGTCGTTTGTCTTATTTTTTACCCTTAAAACCCCACAACAAATAGATAGTGAAATTTGAATCATCCTATAACACAGGTAAAAATACCAAGAAAATTTGGTAGGCAAGGAGTTATTCCGCTCACAGCGGCTCATCCACCACTGCGATCAAAGTACAAAAAAACTGTTAGTTAGTTCATTATAGTTGAGCAGAAGGACTCAGATTACAATAATAATAGGACGTTATTTGAACAGAATGAGTTTTGAGGTGAATAGATAATGAACTTTTAAATATGCTATCATACAGGTAATGTAGGCAAGGTGTTAATCCGCTCACAGCGGCTCACCCACCACTGCGATCAAACTACAAAAAACTGTTAGTTCATTATAGTTGAGCATAATGACTCAGATTACAATAATAATATAACTTTATTTGAACAGAAGGATTTCCTAGGTGAATATATTGTGAACTTTTAAATATCCCTTCTGTTTTAATGGGTTGATGGGATAGCTATAAATAAAGATACCCGTGCCCCGGAGGGAAGTATTGAATATTATTTATGTTTGTTTTATCTTATGTGTGCTCAGGTACAGGATATTTGAGGACAATATTTCAAAGGGTTAATTCAATTATTATTATTTCTTCTTCTTTGTTTTTAGAGTTTTATTAAAGAGTTGAATAAAACAGATAAAAGAAATGAACTTTTTGTCTTGAATGCAACCTTTGCTGACCTCAAAGTAATGACTTTTCCGAAGAGATTGTTGGCGCCACAATTCGTCGCTTCGTCCCGCCATATTCCAATTTGTGATTTTCTTTTTATCAGATGTTAGGAATAATAATGAAGAAGAAGAAGAAGAAGAAGGGGTTGGAGAAGAAGAAGAAGAAGAAGAAGAAGAAGAGAGGAGTGAAGAAGAGTGGAGTGAAGAAGAAGAAGAAGAATGCAACGAAGAAGAAGAAAAGGGGGATGGAGAAGAAGAAGAAGAAGAAGAAGAAGACGAAGAAGAAGAAGAAGAAGAAGAGGGTTAGAAGAAGAAGAAGAAGAAGAAGAAGAAGAAGAAGAAGAAGAAGAAGAAGAAGAAGAAAGAGGAGTGAAGTAGAAGAAGAAGAAGGGAGTGAAGAAGAAGAAGAAGAAAGAAGAAGAAGAAGAAGAAGAAGAAGAAGAGGGGAGTGAAGTAGAAGAAGAAGAGAAGAAGAGAGGGAAGAAGTAGAAGAAGAAGGGATTGGAGAAGAAGAAGAAGAATGGATTGAAGAAAGAAGAAGAAGAAGAAGAAGAAGAAGAGAAGAAGAAGAGGGGAGTGAAGTAGAAGAAGAAGAAGGGAGTGAAGAAGAAGAATGAGAAGAAGAGAAGAAGAAGAAGAAGAAGAAGAAGAAGTGGGGAGTGAAGTAGAAGAAGAAGAAGAAGAAGAAGAAGAAGAAGAAGAAGAAGAAGAGAGGGAAGAAGTAGAAGAAGAAGGGATTGGAGAAGAAGAAGAAGAATGGATTGAAGAAGAAGAAGAAGAAGAAGAGAGGGAAGAAGAAGAAGAGAGGGAAGAAGAAGAAGAAGAAGAGAAGAAGAAGGAAAAGAAGAAGAAGAGAGTGGAGTGAAGAAGAAAGAAGAAGAAGAAGAAGAAGAAGAAGAAGAAGGGGAGTGAAGTAAGAAAAGAAGAAGGGAGTGAAGAAGAAGAAGAAGAAGAAGAAGAAGAAGTGGGGAGTGAAGTAGAAGAAGAAGAAGAAGAGAGAGGGAAGAAGTAGAAGAAGAAGGGATTGGAGAAGAAGAAGAAGAAGAATGATTGAAGAAGAAGAAGAAGAAGAAAGAGAAGAGAGGGAAGAAGAAGAAGAGAGGGAAGAAGAAGAAGAAGAAGAAGAAGAAGAAGAAGAAGAAGAAGAAGAAGGGAAAGAAGTAGAAGAGAGTGGAGTGAAGAAGAAGAAGAAGAAGAAGAAGAAGAAGAAAGAAGAAGAAGAAGAAGAAGAAGAAGAAGAAGAAGAAGAGAAGAAGAAGAAGAAGAAAAAGAAGAAGAAGAAGAGAAGAGGTGAATAAGAATAGAATAGGGGAGTGAAGAAGAAGAAGAAGAAGAAGAAGAAGAAGAAGAGAAGAAGAAGAAGAAGTTGGATTGAAAAAGAAGAAGAAGAAGAAGAAGAAGAAGAAGAAGAAGAAGTTGGGATTGAAGAAGAAGAAGAAGAAGAAGAAGAAGAAGAAGAAGAAGAAGAAGAAGAAGAAATTGATTTTTTCAATTTTGTATTTATTTTGACAACGTTTCTGAAGTGTTAGCAAATAACAAATAGATTTCATCGTATTGTTTTATTTTTGAAGGGGGGTGGTGGTGGTGGTGGTGCCATTATTTGCACACCACACCAAATTTTTAAAACGTATCTCATTTAAAAAAAAATCACAATCCAAAATGTGTTCTAAACAAAATTGAATATTTACGACTATTACGTTTTTACGTACAAGAAATGATACTGAATTAAAAGACACCCTCTGTCCTGTCAGCTGGGTAGGATTTTACCCCTTTGCAGAGGTGCAGTCGGTATTTTAAATCCCCAGCTGGCAGGGCTGTATTGACTAGGCACAAGTGGGTGAGAAAGGTGATCCACTGGGAATTTTGCAAGAAATTAAAATTTGACCATATTATCAAATAGAATATGCACAAAGCAAAATCCGTCTTTGAGAACGAGACGCAATAATATTATTTGGGATTTTGAGATACAAGCGGGTTACCCGATGCCAACCAAAAGACCTAGTGTTAATTATCAAAAATAAAATAACTTGTAACCTAGTGGATTTTGTCGTTCCGGCGGGTGTCCTGGGTATGACGTTAAACTGCTTCTAATGATAGAGTTCCAAATCTGGAGCTCTGGGGAATGTGGAGTACCGCCTTCAATCCTATAGCTCACAGGTCTACTCTGACCCGGAGTAGTAGTACCTGTTAGGGTCCAATCTATGGTTTAAATAGAAAAAAAAGAGTTTTAAAAATGTGTTTAAAAGAACTGGGTTTGAAAAAAAATTGAGTACCCATCAAGAATAAATAAAACAAAATATCTTCGGCATAAAATAACCCAACGATGGTTGACATGCCGTAAAATCAACCAACCAACCAACCAACCGTTCGGGTGGACCACACAGTGGAAGTAAAAGAAAGTAAAAAGATAATCACATACTTTGACCTTGCCGGAGGACATCTACTTCCTTGCTTTTTTCTTGCTAAATTGCGATGGTGAGGCTCAATATCTGGAACTCTGGGGAGTGTGGAGCACCCTTCATTGTCATTACTACATCTTGCTCACTAAAATTTTTTGGCATTTATTTTGGTAGTGACCAATTATATCAAAGCAAAAATTGATAAAACTTAGAATAGAAAATGTAGGTAATGTGGTGACAGCAAACTGGCACAAAAGGAGTACAGACTAGGCACAACTGGGTGGGAAAGGTGATCCACTGGGAATTTTGCAAGAGATTAAAATTTGCATTATTCGGACTATCGTCCCCATCTTCATTGTTATTTGTACAACGTTTCGGTCGATATGTCCCCCGGCCTTCTTCAGGTATTTCTTGTAGGACTCGGGAACCTTATCGGACTCGGTAACCTTCTTTTCGGACTCGGGAACTTTCTTGTCGTAATCGGGAGCCATCACGGAACTTTGAACCTAACCCTTTATTTAGTCCACGGGGGTATCCTGTTCTCATTCCGCTAACCATAGTTGGGGTAGGAGTTGTGTTAATTATTTTTCCATATTACTGCCTCTACTCAGGATTGAACTCGGAATCCAGAGATAACTGTCACTTAGAACTGTCTTAACCTACCTTATCCACTAGGCCATGTGTCCAATTGGACAATTGAGTGTGAATTTTGGGAACTTATAAACTGAGTCCGAGAAGGTTCCCGAGTCCGACAAGAAATACCTGAAGAAGACCGGAGGGCATATCGGCCGAAACGTTGTACAAATAACAATGAAGATGGGGGCAATAGTCCGAATAATGCAGATAATACTATAATTTTAATGTATAAAAAAATTAAATGTAGATTTAATTCATATGCATATGTATCCTTTATAATCATTAGCGTTATAAATTCATTAAATATAATAGTATTCATATATTTGTTTTTAATAATTATTGTATTAATTATTAACTCAAAATCAGAGAAATAGATTAAAATTTGACACATACATTGACCTTGCCGGAGGATATCTACTCACTTGCTTTTCCTTGCTAAATTGCGATGGTGAGGCTCAAGATCTGGAACTCTGGGGAGTGTGAAGCACCTCTTCAATGTCATTACTACATGTTTCTCTTTGAATTTTTATTTTGCATTTATTTTGGTAGTGAACAATTATATCAAAGCAAAAATTGATAATACACAGAATAGCAAATGTAGGTGATGGTTAATCATACTATAAGCGAATGCAGCAAACTGGCCCAAAAGGAGTACAGATTAGGTACAACTGGGTGAGAAAGGTGATCCACTATGAATTTCGCAATGGATTAAAACCTGACACATGACCTTGCCAGAAAACTTTTACTCACTTGCTTTTTCTTGCTAAAATGCTGTTGTATCGCTAGGTAGAAAGATACATAGAAAAATGGTGGGCTTAATACATTTATTAAGCACCAGCATCTGGTGCAAAACGGATACATACAAACACAGAACAAATAAGTACAAACAATTATCAAGACAAACTTACACTAAAATAGAGGAGGGTCTATTCGGTATAGCCAACGCAGCAAAGTCAGTCTGAATATTATTAAGCTAGTTAATCTACTTTAACCGTAGGCTATTTTATGGCTATGAGCCAGTCCATCTGGTAGAGTGCTAAAGGGGCGTTAGCTACTCTACAACAAATGTGATGGTGAGGCTCAAGATCTGAAACTCTGTGGACTGTGGAACCCTCTTCATTGTCATTACTCTTACGATTTTTGTGGCCATCTTTTAGACTGTCCAGTGGAGATCCTTTGTGTTAAGCAGGGTGCAATCCTAAGTGAAAAATCCTTTGGTTGTTCCTTGGTGCTCCCCAGTCTTGCAGGTCCCTCGTCAATGATTGCAAATGGAGGTCTGTTAGTATCAGCCAGGTAAGTAGTTAACCAACCACGTATTCGAGCTGTTAATTGGCTGAGATTTAAACCACGTGACCTCGCTTAGTCTATAAATTTAAGAGGTGTATTGCAGAAATATACAAAATATTCCAACAATTACAACATATTACTCTTTATTTTGGTAGTGATGATGATGATGGCAATGATGATAGAGGTAATGTAACTATATTTATTCATTTATATATATATATATATATATATATATATATATATATATTTATAAATACTAATAATATTATTGTTAGATGGACCCTATTCTATTCCCCAGGATCCTATTCTACGATGTAATACCTTAGTTAAATTTCTTAGGAAATTTAACTAAGGATAAATATAAATTTATCACAGAGAATAAGAAGACTGTGAGACCGACAAAACAAAAGAATCTCACAGTCTTCTTATTCTCTGTGATAAAACTTATTTTTCCTCAAATTCACAAAAGCCCTGATGAAGATCTATTGAAACAGATCGAAACACTGCAGCGTTGGCGAAATAAACATCACTCGCTTTATGAACTTGTGTTTTTTAAAATCTTTCATTATATTACATACTGTCGGATTCACTTCCATTTTCTCTTCACCCCCCCCCACACAAACACACACATTTATATATATATATATATATATATATATATATATATTGTTTCATTTCAACATACCGTCGGATTTGCTTCCATTTTCAACTTACATATATATATATATATATATATATATATATGAGGAAAAGTGGGTTGGAATGAATCCGACAGAATGAGGTAAAACATAAGTTTCATGCTTACGCAATCTTCAGATGAGTCAAATGGTTGAGATTTTAAAAACCAGTAGTTTTTTAGCGTTTATATAAACGTGAACCGTGTTCACGCGATGGAATGTTATAATGCTAAAGTTTCGTTTTTTTAAACTGTGGCATGTTTAGCATTTATATGACGTGAAGCGTGTTCACGTGATGGAATGTTATGACGCTAAAGCTGTGTTAAAAAAACGATAATAAAACAAACTTGCTTTGGTCTTAATGCACACGGTGCCCATATGGTTTTTTTAAATGAATAAAAGGAGGGTGAAAATTAAGGGATTAATTAGGATCAGGTGGTAAGTGGCACAATAAAAAATTGTTCAAATGCCTGCATTTCGAAACGAGTTCACTTCTCTTGTTTGATAAGTTTTTGTTTGTATTTAGTAATATACACAATTTTTCTTCGATGCAGAGATCGCATTTACGTTGGCAGCCTTTATACGCCTGGGCTTAAAAAAAAATATTTCCCATTTTATTATATTTTGCCTGTTATTTCTTTAATTTGCCATATATATTTGGATAAGGTAGTACTGTTTGCATATTTTTTGTTGTTAAAGCTTAAATTATGGTTATACCACCTATTTTTCCAATTGTTTTCATATATATATATATATATATATATATATTATATATATATATATATATATATATATATATGAGTATAGATAAAAGGATATGAAAACAACACAATATGCTGTTAAAGTGAAAAGGTTTTATATTATATTCATTGCTAATATTGAACAATATTCCGATTTATAAAAATCATCTTCAGAGCTTGTTTATACTCCAGACTTATCAATAGCGGAGACGAAAATAATATTTGAAAACTTCCGCATAGCTTTTTTGAAACATCAATGTTTTCGTTTTAAATTCATATTATTTTCGTCTCCGCTATTGATAAGTCTGGAGTATAAAGAAGCTCTGAAGATGATTTTTATAAATCGAAATATTGTTCAATATTAGCTATGAATAGGATATAAAATGTTTTCACTTTAACAGCATATTGTGTTGTTTTCATATCCTTTTATCTATACTCATATATGTATATATATATATATATATATATATATATATATATATATATATATATATATATATATATATATATATATGTATAGGAAAGGGCATATGTATGTTTATTTGAACCAACGGCTGTGCAATTGATGATGATGGTGGTGGTGTTGGTGATAGTAAGTTTGTTGGTTTTCCTTATCCTTGTCCCTCACCACCTCCCCAGAAAAGTTAATCGTATCTTTCTATCTTATGAATTCCTAACAGAGAATAAAGGAAACTAAATTTTGTCAGTTTTGTTATCGTCAACATAATCAAACGGGTAGATATGGGGAAATGGTTTATACGGGGAAAAATAGAATCACAATACAATAAGTAAAACATTAGATAGATAAGTAAGTAAGTAAGTAAGTAAATAGAGAATAGTGAATTAAAACAAACTAACTTTGAAATATAGATAAAGGAATTCGGGTGTAGAAATACTTGTTTCCAACGTTTGTTTTCCTATAGGTGTTTGTTATCCAAGATATATGATAAAAACTAAGAGGTGGATGTGTGATATATATATATATATATATATATATATATATATATGTAACATATATATATTATATTTATATATATATGTGTAATATACAATATTATTTATATATATATATATGTGTAATATATAATATTTATATATTCATATATTTATATATATACATATTTATATATATATGTGTAATATATATATATATATATATATATATATATATATATATATATGTTTAACAGCATTGTGTGTTTTCATATCCTTTTATCTATACTTATATATATATATATATGTGTGTGTGTGTATGTGTATATTATATATATATGTATATATACATATATGTGTGCGTGCGTGTGCGTGTGTGTATATGTATATATATGTATGTGTATGTGAGCGTGTTTATATGTATATGTACATATATATACACAGATATATATGTTGAACATTTATATATACACATATATGTATGTCTGTGCTTATGTGTGTGGGTATATCTAAATATATATATACATATATATATATATATATATATATATATATATATAATATATATATGTCTGTGTGTGTGTGTGTGTGTGTGTGAACGTGTGTGCTTATATGAATATGTATATATATATTTTATATATATGGGTGTATATGTATGTGTATGAAGATGTGTGTGGCTATATGTATATATATACATATATATATATATATATATATATAATATATATATATACATATATGTATATATATACACACATGTACACATATATATATGTGTTTGTATGTGTGCGTGTTTATATTTATATGTATATATATATATACACACAAGCATATATATATATGTGTGTATATGTGTGTGTATATGTGTGTAGGTATATGTATATATATATATACATACACATACACACGCACACACACATATATATAAAATATATAATGTATATTATCTTTTTCAAGTTTAGAAATGAACACTAGATTTTCGAAAAGCGCAAAAAATATTTACATTGTTAATTTGTTTTTATATTCACGCTTTGCAAAAATTCAATAGTCATAGTTTTTCGCCAAGTGTTGTTGTTAATAATAATAATAATAATAATAATAATAATAATAATAATAACCTTTTCTTGAGAATGAAACGCATAAAATTCTCTGGGACTTTGAGATAAAAACGGATCACCTTATCCCAGCAATAAGACCAGACCTAGTGTTGATAAACAAAAATGAAAGAACTTGTCAACTGGTGGATTTTGCAGTCCCAGCAGATCACAGGGTGAAGATGAAGGAAAACGAAAAAATTGACAAATACCTGCCAGAGAACTGAAAAAGGTATGGAATATGAAAGTCAAAGTGGTACCAATTGTAGTTGGTGCACTTGGAACGGTCCCAAATTTTTTGGGAAAATGACTGGAAAATCTGGAAATGAGAGTAATAATTGAGACCATCCAGACTACTGCACTGCTGCAATCTGCTAGAATACCCAGAAGAGTCCTGGAGACCTGAGGAGACTTGTTGTCACACATACTCCAGTGAAATACCATCAGCTATCACTGATGTGAAAAACTCAAAAGGAGTGAAAATAATAATAATAATAATAATAATGATGATGATAATATAATAATAATGATAATAATAATAATAATAATAATAATAATGGAGTATATGGACAAAGCTCAGTCGATAGAGCGTTCGGCTAGAAACCACAAGGTTCCTAGTTCGATACCGGTCCTCGCCCACTCAGCGTATGAGTAGCACAGGGATCTGTGCGGTAAAATAAAGAGCTGATGGTAGGTGTGGCGCTCCACCTCAGATGCTAAAACAATCTCCTTGGTCTAGCGCCATTGAAAAGGGGATAGACTCCCTCGCTGTATGGCTGATACTGACTTTAGGCCGCCCCGACGACTTTACTTACTTTTATATGGACAAACCAGAATCTCCCAAAGAAAATGAAATGCATAGAATTCTCTGGGACTGTTGAAAACTGTCACATATTAAACGGCTAAGAATTAACTTTTGAAAAGGGTTTATATATTTACCACGGGGAGGGTATGACTCAAGGTCAATTTCTGAAGAGGACTTTTACAGGATTTAAAATCCTGCTTATTACTTAAATAGGTGACCATTTCGTAACTGTTGGTATTATAAGAAATCTTAAGCTATTTTACTACATTAAAAAAAGACTTACCGTATTTGATGGCATATAAGACACACAGGCATATAAGACGCACCCCCATTTCAGCAGATCAGATTCAGGAAAAAAAAGCTTTTAGTGTATTTAAGCATATATTGTTGAAAACAGTCTAGCTGTGCATTACACAAAGCAGAAACATAGCTGTATAAAAGCAATTTGGCAGTACAGGCAAGCAATAAGCATACACAAGACATCTCTATAGCAGGAAATAATAATAATAATAATAATAATAATAATAATAATAATAATAATAATTATGCAAAAAATTAAATTTTGACCACACAACAAAATGGTATATGCATAAACCAGAATCTGTTCTTGAGAACGAAAAACATAAAATTCTCTGGGACTTTGAAATAAAAACGAATCACCTTATCCCAGCAAGAAGACCAGATCTAGTGTTGATAAACAAAAAAGAAAGAACTTGTCAACTGGTGGATTTTGCAGTGCCAGCAGATCACAGGGTAAAGCTAAAGGAAAATGAAAAAAATGGACAAATATCTGGACCTTGCCAGAGAACTAAAAAACTTATGGAATATGAAAGTGAAGGTGATACCAATTGTAGTTGGTGCACTTGGAACAGTCCCAAAAGGATTGGAAAAGGGTCTGGAATGTTTGGAAATCAGAGGAAGGATTGAAACCATTCAGAACACTGCACTGCTGCAATTTGCCAGAATATTCAGAAGAGTCCATGAGACCTGAGGAGACTTGCTGTCACTCAGACTCCAGTGAAAGACCATCAGCTAATGCTGATGTGAAAACTCAAAAGGAGTAAATAATAATAATAATAATAATAATAATAGAATTAATAATAATAATAAAAACATTTTTTTCGTACAATTTGTAGAAATTCAAGACCTGTGTTTGTTTTTTCTTGGCCACCATACGCTCCTGTTAACCTTGATTATAACAATACCAGCAATAAAAGAAGGATGCATGGAGTTTAGGGTAGGTAAAAGTACTGAGCGTAGAGAATATTAGCCTAGGCCTACGGGAGGTCTCAAACTTCACCTACGATGTATAAGACGCAGGGCAATTTTTTGAGCCAACATTTTGGGGAAAAAGTGCATCTTATATACCGTCAAATACGGTAGTAAATAACAGCAGGTGCTGGCCTGCGATATTTTAAAGGCGAATGTATGATAGCGAATTTTAAAGAATTTTTACGATAAATCAAAAATTTATACTCATTTTTTCTAATTAGATCAAATTTTTACGATACAAGCTCTTACTTGAAATTTATAGAATATAGTATTATAATTATTTATTTGTGACAAAAGGGACGGTTTAGCTCAGTCGGTAGAGCGTCAAGCTAGGAACCACAAGGTTCCCGTTCGATACCGGCCCTCGCCAACTCAGCGTATGAGTAGCACAGGGGTCTGTGCAGTAAAGTAAGGAGCTGATGGTAGGTTTGGCGCTCCACTTCTGACGCAAAAACAATCTCCTTTGTCTAGTACTTGTGAAAAGGAGATAGACTCCCTCGCTGTCTGGCTAACACCGACTTTTTTTTAATCGTCTGATGATTGGTTTGTTTTGTTTTACGGCATATCAACCACAGCGGGTCATTTAATGCCGATAAAGTTTTGAAATAAAGTCATTTTTAAATGCATACTCAATTTTTTTTATAAATACATTTTTCTATTTAACCAATAGATAGGGCCCTAACAGGTACTACCACTCCGGGTCAGAGTGGACCAGGGAGCAATGGTGATGAGGGGGTGATGAAGGGGTGCTCTACATTCCCCAAACCTCCAGAACTAGAACCTCACCACCAGATAGAGTTTAAATCATTCACAGGACATGTAGACCCTCAGCCACCGCTTTCTAGCATCCATATCCATACCGGGCGGAGACTTTATCAAGCACAATGAAGTATTCAAGCACATCTTAAAAACCAGACCTGACCAAGCACAATGAATGGTATTTTTGACATTTGGATTTTTTTCAACGCAGCCAGTATAATAGTTTAGCTGTATTTGTTTGAAAGTAGTGTAGATTTTGAAAGGGGAAATTGCGTTTGACTAACAAGCTTTGAACCCCGAGGTCAGCATTGATACCTTGGCTGGGATTGGATGGTTACAGTCATGTGATCAGGCGATAACAGAAGTTTGAAAAATAGGTTTGAAAATTAACCAGTTCGCCCCGAGATGTTAAGGTAATCAGTTGGCTTGGAAATTTTAAGGCGGGCTCATGTGTTCCATTCCCGTTACCTTAAGGGCGCCACAACACCGACTGCAGTCGGGTTCACTGTGGATATGGAGGATGTCTTAGTTAAGTGAAATAAAGAATTGTGTACAGGAAAGATGCCTTAGTAATTATTCTTCTCGACAGAAGTTGACTCTGTCTGAAAATTTGGTTGGTTTGTTGGCTCGTTCGATTTCACGGCATGTCAACCCTTGTTGGGTTATTTTATGCCGAAGACATTTTGTTTTATTTATTCTTGATGGGTATTCAATTTTTTTCAAACTCATTTTTAATACATATTTAAAAAATCTTTCTGACCCATAGATGGGACACTAACAGGTACTACCAGTCCGAGTCATGGTAGACCTGGGAGTAATAAAGGTAAAGGGGGGGGCTTATCTATCGATTAAAAAGAAAAATGAGTTTTAAAATTGTGTTAAAAATCGTGTTTAAAAATTGAGTTTTTTTGCATCTAATGGTGAAGTTCCAAACATGGAGTTCTGAGTAATATGGAGTACCCTCTTCAATCCTATTGCTCACAGGTCTACTCTGACCCTGAGGAGTAGTACCTGTTAGGGTCCAATCTATGGTTTAAATAGAAAAAAAAGAGTTTTAAAAATGTGTTTAAAAGAACTGAGTTTGAAAAAAATTGAGTACCCATCAAGAATAAATAAAACAAAGCGACTTCGGCATAAAAAAAACCCAACGATGGTTGACATGCCGTAAAATCAACCAACCAACCAACCAACCGTTCGGGTCGACCACACAGTGGAAGTAAAACAAAGTAAAAAAATAGACACATACTTTGACATCTACTTCCTTGCTTTTCTTGCTAAATTGCGATGGTGAGGCTCAATATCTGGAATTCTGCGGAGTGTGGAGAACCCTTCATTGTCATTACTACATCTTGCTCTATGACCCTGAGTAATAGTACCTGTTAGGATCTAATCTATGGTTTAAATAGAAAAAAATAGTTTTAAAAATGTGTTTAAAAGAACTGAGATTTAAAAAAAATTGAATACCCATCAAAAATGAATAAAACAAAATATCTTCGGCATAAAATAACCCAACAAGGGTTGACATGCCGTAAAACTAACCAACCACCCAACCACCCAACCAACCAACCAGCCAACCAACTTATTGTGTAATACTACGCTCTCCTTGTCGGAATAAAGAGATGTGTTAAAACGCTTGTTTTACTTTACTCTCTCCTTGTCGAAATGGTTGAGATGATGACGTGTCAACTCTTCGTTACGCCTTGTTTATAAGGAACAACTGACAGATCTCAGACCTAATATATTAGCTGAAAGGTTATTATTATTATTATTATTATTATTATTATAGATACGTTTGTTTACTTTACTCTCTCCTTGTCGAAATGGCTGAGATGATGACGTGTCAACTTTTCGTTACGTCTTGCATACATTTCCGAATGGAGAGACGATGTGTTCACGGTTACTAACGTTACGGCTCTTACTTATAATGGAGTGAATGATGTGTAGATAAAGAAATATTCAATATACTTAACTCTGTACCTGTACTACATCAGGGGAGGATGGAATCCTGGTTGCTGGGCTGCTGTTCAGTTGACTGGCAATTCTATGGTGTTATGGAGTCTGGATGCCAACTTGGGGCTGAGGGTCATCTTGCCTTGTGCCATTTCGAGTTTTTAATAATAACACAAGGCTACTTTTTCACTCATTAGTACTTTATTTCCCCCAAATTACAACTGCCGAGAGCAAGAAATGCCATGTCTTGCTCCGTTAACGCATTCTCCCAGACTCTGTTTACACTCTGACCTCTCAACCCTCCTTTCTCCCTTCGCCACGTACCATTCGTTCGTCCAAACAAACCACGCCATGTGTCCATGCAAGATCATCACTTAAACTTTTCCGTTATAATCCACACATCAGGCCATCCACACGGCTCCACGTCACGCCCATTACGTAACAATTGTTATCAACCAAACATCGAGGGAGTCTTTCCCCTTTTCACCTACCGTCATAGCCAGAAAGCTTTACTGTACAGATCAGATTACCCCAAGTTGTGCAACTCATTTGCTGAAGT
This sequence comes from Doryteuthis pealeii, assembly GCA_023376005.1. Lineage (NCBI taxonomy): Eukaryota > Metazoa > Mollusca > Cephalopoda > Myopsida > Loliginidae > Doryteuthis > Doryteuthis pealeii. The sequence goes on from CM042174.1 coordinate 1,265,972, forward strand.
GGCGAGGACCGGTATCGAACCAGGAACCTTGCGATTCCTAGGCAGATGCTCTAGCGATGAAAATTAAAATACAAAACAATCAATAAAGTTATTAACTGGATTAAGGAATGGATATTTTTGAAGAACTCGAAGTTTTGCATGGGAATCGATTTCATAACTATATCGATAATCAATTTACTTTCTGCTTTGAATATTCTCTGGTATCAAAATCGATAAATTCTTCTGTTTCCTCTTCATTCTAGGCAAGAACATTTGTTCAATTAATCACTTATATGCTTATATAGTGGAATCCATTTTATATATATATATATATATATATATATATATATATATATATATTGTGTGTGTGTGTGTATAGTTAGGCAGCATTTCTTCTTTAAGGCATATATTATTGAACAATGCGGCCATTTTTTGGCTGCAAATTTTGTTCCTGGTCCTTTCAAATTGCCGGATTGTTGTAATGATATCTGGAGAAAATTGGCTGATATATTTGCAATAGGTAATTTTCCAAGTACATTCCGACCTATAGTTTATGAACTACCCTGAAGATGGCTCACGATAGGGCGGAAAGTACTTGGGAAATTATCTATGGCAAATATATCAGCCAATTTTCGCCAGATATAATTAGATCAATCCGGCAATTTGAAAGGACAAGGAACAAAATTTGCAGACAAAAGAATGGCTGCATTGTTCAATAATACATACCTACATATACATATATATATCTAATTGAGTTTCGTGGTGTAATTGTTAAAGTCGTAGGAAATAGGCTCGTCGACCCGAGTT
>CM042174.1:1271757-1284257 GCA_023376005.1 Doryteuthis pealeii
TTTAAGGCAAGGTGACACCACTTTCGTCATTTGCACCAAAGTGTGCACATCTTTGTCTAGCTTTAAAAAGACTCATGACAGTAAACAAACACTTGCTCCAAGTACGGATTCAGAATATCATCTACAACAATCACTTCGTTTGTCTGTTATCACTATTGCTGGGCTGAAAAGTCAGCAACACAGTTAAAGAGTATATATTTACACAACCGAGACACAACTCGAGAAGGATGTGACACAAGGTCAATTTTAAGCGGATTTTGATAGGTTTCTTCACTAAGGGTTGCGCTCTGTTTAACACAAGGGATCTTCGCTGGAGAGTGCTCTTGCTTGAAGCCTAAAGGATGGCCACAAAAATCGTAGCATATATATAGTCCAAGTATATAGTATTCTTCTGGTTGTTAAGCCAAAGGATAAGTCTGCTGGCAGAAAGTTCAACCAGTAATTGATTTGAGGACAACAATTTTTAAGTATTATCAATTGAAAGACCCTCGTGCGTATATATTTACTAACCCCACCGCACGAGTAGGATGTGACACGAAGTCAATTTCTCAATGACACAGGCCATAATTCTAATTGCACTCATTGAGGAGGGACTTACAATACTCAGGATTACCAGACGATTACCAATACGCAGGTCTCTTTACTAAGGGATTACCAAGGATCCAATTCCACTGGACAAGCGCTCTTGCTTAAGGCCTACAGGATGACCCATAAGATTGTAACAATCTATCTATCTATCTATCTATCTATCTATCTGAGTCTGTTCATCTCTCTCTCTCTCTCTTTCTCTCCCCCCCTCTCTCTCTCTATTTTTTTTTATAAAACTTTCTACACATATTGTCGGATTTATATCCATTTTACTTTCATATATATATATATATATATATATATATATTATATATATATATATATATATATATATATATATATATATATATCTTTCTATCTCAGACTGTTTCTATCTATTTACCAATCAATCGTTAATTATTCATTATCATTCCTATCGAATAATGTGTTTTTGTCATTATGTTTTAAATGACCTTATGATGACCTTACAAATTTGCATTCCACCATCTTCCCTCCTTTCGAATATTTCAATCGGCAAAACGCTTGAAGAAATTTCTTATTTTCGGCTTCAAATCAAATAAAGCGAAAATATAACTGACATTTGAAAAAAAATTATTTCTTTTTTTTTTTCAATCAGGTTTTTAGATTTTACGAAAAAGAAAGAAAACTACAAGAATGAAACGTAATACCCTCCCCCCAAAAAAAAACAAACAAAAACAAAAAACAAAACAAAACAAAAGATAAACAAGCAAAAAAAACAAACAAAAAATAACAAGCAAAAAACCCAACAATAAATGAACAAAAGAAGAAAGAGGCGTAATAAAAATAACAAAAATTTAAAAAAAATCACCAACAAAAAACAACAACAAAAAACAAAAAAAAAATACAAAACAAAAGTGTCACGTGACCAGTTCGTTTGAGTTTTGATTTTGCAACAAGCATTTAATATAAATTGATTGGAAATACATGCATACATACGTTGCAATTGCATAATCTTTACAGATCACTGCCATCTCTCAAAATCCTATAACCCCACCACCAGAACCTTTCCTCTCATGAGCCCTCGAATGACTCATCAAACCCGATGCAGATTCACAAAGTTTGATGCAAATATGACATAGGAAGGACGTCATCTATCTATTTGTCTATCTGTCTATCTATCTATCTATCTATTCATTTATTTGTATTATTATCTATATATCTTAATCTGCTCACTATCTATCTATCTATCTATCTATCTATCTTTTTTATAATACAGTCTGTCCCTATCTGTCTATCTATGTATCTATCTATCTGTGTTAATATCTATCTGTGTTAATATCTATTTATGTTAATCCGAAATGCAAACAGCTATGTTAAAACCCTGTTTGCCGTGCTCATATCCTACGACGGTAACCATTACACCACGAGCCTCCAACTATCCGATTCTACAGAGTTGTGCCTCACGTTGCAAAAATATATTCAACATTTGTTCATTCATCCTACTATTAAAAGAAAACAATTTGTTTTTTCTTTCTAATAAAAATGTCCATTTTCTATTCGTTTAATTCTATACTTTATCGCTTGGTCATCTCATCATTTTCTAAGTAAATGATTCACTGAGATCCAAAATTATCCGATTAATTACTCACTGATAACCATTTTCAATAAATCTTGACGAAAAAAAAACAATTTACAACCCTCAACCCTAAAAAAAACCAACGAACAAACGTTGAAGTAGGAAAAGAAAAAGAAAAAGAAAATGAAAAAGAAAAAAGGAAAGAAGAAAAAAAGGAAAAAAATAGAAAAAAACAAAAAAAAAAAAAAGAAAATGAAAAAGAAGAGAAAAAGAAGACGAAAAGAAGACGAAAAAGAAAAAAAGAAAAGAAAAAATGAAATGAAAAAGAAAAAGAAAAAAGAAAAAAAGAAAAGAAAGAAAAAGAAAAAGAAAAAAAGAAAAAGAAAAGAAAAGAAAAGAAAAAAAAAAAAAAAAAAGAAAAGAAAAGAAAAAAAAAAAAGAAAAAAAAGAAAAAAAGAGAAAAGAAAAAGAAAGAAAAAGAAAAAGAAAAGAAAAAGAAGAAAAGAAAAGAAAAAGAAAAGAAAAAGAAAAGAAAAAGAAAAAGAAGAAAAAAAAAGAAAAAAAAAAGAAAAAGAAAAGAAAAAGAAAAAAGAAAAAGAAAAAGAAAAAAGAAAAAGAAAAAGAAAGAAAAAGAAAAGAAAAAGAAAAAGAAAAAAGAAAAGAAAAGAAAGAAAGAAAGAAAGAAAGAAAAAGTAAAAGAAAAGAAACAAAACTATTGAAGACCCAGATCAGTTTCTAAAATTATCTAAAAGAGGAAATAAAAAGATTTCTTGAAAAGAAAACTTTAAAAAACCGGCAACAAAAACAAAAATAAAAAATAAAAAATGAAAACAACAAAAAAAACCCCCAAAAAACAAAAACAGAGCTTCTTCTAAAATTGTCTAAAAGAGGAAATAATATAAGAATGAAAAAAAAAACAACAATTTTTGAAAAAAAAAACAAAATAAAAAAAAAAAACAAAACAAAAAACAAAAAAATAAAAATAGAAAATAAAAAATAGAAAAACCACAAAAAATCACAGAGCTTCTTCTAAAATTGTCTAAAAGAGAAATTCTTCTACAAAAGATGCAGTTGACAAAAAAGTGTGAATGAGCCAAATAGATACACAGTTTCCCTTTCCATTCATCAGTTTTTAAAAGCATCAAATATATGGATTTTCTCAATCCCTCGGCACGATCGGTTGGATTTTACGGCACGTCAACCTTTGTTGGGTTACTTTATGTCGAAGACGTTTTCTTTTGTGGGGAAAATGCTATGTGTGTGTGTGATTGTATTAATAGTAATTTATATATATATATATATATATATGTGTGTGTGTGTGTGTGTGTGTGTGTGTGCACGTGTGTGTGCATGTGTGTGTGTCTTTGTGTGTATATGTGTATTGATAGTAATTTATATACACATATATCCATATATATATTTCTCTGCCTGTCTCTCTGTCTGTCTCTCTCCCCTCTCTCTCTCCTCTCTCTCTCTCTCTCTATATATATATATATATACGTGTGCATGTGTGTGTCTTTGTATTATCTGTGATATATATATATATGTGTGTGTATGTGTGTGTGTGTGTGCCCGCGTGCGCGTGCGTGTGCGTGTGTGTGTGTGTGTGTGTGTGTGTAAGTTTGTGTGTGTTTTACCCTAATATCATATAAACATTCTTAGAACTCTTAGAGAGAAAAACACTCAACCTTGAAAATATTCAGATTCACCAACGTTGGATATAATTTCATTCTCTTCAAAGCAGCGTCCATCTTGTTTAGAGAAACCGTATAATTAATTTTAAAAATACAGACGATTTTATTCCTTCTTTTTTCCTCTCCTTGGATTCAGTATTAAAAAAAGGTAACTTTCTTTTCCTTCTTCCTATCTCTTCTTGTTCAATGTTTCGCAATTGGAAAACCCATTATACCTGTTTACTTGGGAAAAATTACCATCGGGCAATCTTAGGTCGTTGTTTTTCCTTTGAACAATTAAAGCCAAATATTTTGAGAAACCATTTTAATGTTGAGATACGGAGACTATAACAAACTCTTTTCTAGCATCCGCCAGTCTCGTTAGACCCTCTGGATCTGAGTTTGGATCTCAGCGTAGGACGAGGCTAGGTTGCATAGAAAACCGAATTTCCATTATAATAAAATATTGTAACGTAATGGGGGTGGAAGTGGAGCCATGAGTGTAACCTGATATGTAAATTAGCACCGAACATTTTTTTAGCAAGAATTATGTGTTAGATGAGAATGGAAAAGTTTAATGATGAATCATCATAACTACATGGCATTGTTCTATTGGACGAGCGATGAGATGTGGCGGAGTATGAGAGAGGAGGAATGGGAGGTCATAGTGTGATTGAGTTTGGAATTATGAGGGGAAAGAGCCAGACGTACTCTCAGCTAGTGTGACTTGGGGGAAATAAAAATAAAAATTTTATATTTACTGACATTGTTATTTTTAACATTTTTTAACAGTTATACTGTATCATCTCTCTTTTCTAATTTTTTTATTTTATATTCACTGGCATTGGTATTTTAAAATTATTCACCAGTTAGGGGGAATGTGAGCATTTTTCTGCTAAAAAGTGGCCCAAGGAATTCACGAAATTGCCGAAATTATGAAAAAAAAAAAAAAACCCCAAAAAGACGTTGAGAGCAAAATCGGCAATTATGCGGGGCCGCAAGCGGTGAACCGCGAATGGGTTAGGGTATACTGTATTGTTGCGTTATGCTTTCCTTTCGGAATGGAGAGATGACGTGTCAACGCTTGTTACGTTATGGCTCTTACTTCGAATGGAGTGATGATGTGTTGATAAAAATCTCACGAAAAAAGAAGTGGCCTTATGTTATTACTAAACACTCTAAATGGCACAAAGCAAGATATCCCTCAGCACCCAAATTGGTTTCCAGACTCCAAACATCATAGTATGGACAGTCAATAAACAGCAGCCCATCAACCAGGATTCGAGCCTCACCTATGTAATCCCGACCCGGTGTTAGAATCTTTTGGGCTATCGTGGAGCCCTCAAGCAAGAGCGCTTGTCCAGTGGAATTGAATCCTTGGTAAAGAGTCCATCGATAATGAATCCTTTGGTTCCTCTGGTAAAGAATTTTCAGTTCCTGGTAAAGAGTCCTTCGATAATGAATCCTTTGGTTCCTCTGGTAAAGAGTCTTCAGTTCCTGGTAAAGAGTCCAGCGATAATGAATCGTTTGGTTCCTCTGGTAAAGAGTCTTCAGTTCCTGGTAAAAGAGTCCTTCGATAATGAATCCTTTGGTTCTCTGGTAAAGAGTCTTCAGTTCCTGTAAAGGTCCATCGATAATGAATCCTTTGGTTCCTTTGGTAAAGAGTCTTCAGTTCCTGTAAAGAGTCCAGCGATAATGAATCCTTTGGTTCCTCTGGTAAAGAGTCTTCAGTTCCTGGTAAAGAGTCCATCGATAATGAATCATTTGGTCCTCTGGTAAAGATGGTATCAGTTCCTCTGGTAATCCTTCGATAATGAATCGTTGGTTTCCTCTGGTAAAGAGTCTTCAGTTCCTGGTAAAGAGTCCTAATGAATCCTTTGGTATCTTCAAAAGAGTCCCTTTGGTTCCTTTGGTAAAGAGTTTCCCTGGTTCCTTCCTCTGGTAAAGAGTCTTCAGAAAAGAGTCCAGCGAAATGATTTGGTTCCTCTGGTAAAGAGGCTTCAGTTCCTGGTAAAGAGTCCATCGATAATGATCCTTTGGTTCCTTTGGTAAAGAGTTCCAGTTCGAGTCCTTCGATAATGAATCCTTTGGTTCCTCTGGTAAAGAGTTTCAGTTCCTGTAAAGAGTCCAGCGATAATGAATCATTTGGTTCCTCTGGTAAAGAGGCTTCAGTTCTGTAAAGAGTCGATCGATAATGAAGAGTTTCTCAGTTCCTTTAAGAGTCCTTCGATAATGAATCCTTTGGTTCCTCTGGTAAGAGTCTTCAGTTCCTGGTAAAGAGTCCATCGATAATGAATCGTTTGGTTCCTCTGGTAAAGAGTTTTCAAGTAATAATGAATCTTTGGTTCCTTTGGTAAAGAGGCTTCAGTTCCTGGTAAGAGTATATGAATCCTTTGGTAAGAGTCTTCAGTTCCTGGTAAAGAGTCCAGCGATAATGAGGTTCAAAGAGTCTTCAGTTCGAGTCTAATAAATCATTTGGTTCCTCTGGTAAAGTCAGTTCAAAGTTCCTTCCTTTGAGTCAAAAGAGTAAAAGAATCCTAAGAAAAGTATACTGTGAAAGAATCAGTGCTTAAGTAGTGTATCAGCCACGCAGTATTGTCAGTGATTGGCTAAGGAATAGACCATATGACCTCGCCTAGTTTATAGATCCTGGTGGGGAATTAGAGCACACCTTATATATCAAAATAATTCCAACACCCAGGAGACAGGATTCGAGCCTCTCCCATGCAATACCGGCCCGGAGAGATAAGTATACAACTAATATTTATTTTAGTTGTATATTTATCTCTATGGACGAGAGAGGCCCGAATCCTGGTTGTTGGGCTGCTGTTCATTGACTGGCTATTCTATAATGTTTGTAATAACAGAATGCCACTCCTTTTTTTCATGAGATCCTTATCAACACATCATCACTCCATTCTAAGTAAGAGCCATAACTTAACAAGCGTTGACACGTGATCTCTCCATTCCGAGAATGAGAACAGAACGCAACAATATCTGATTATCACATCTAATAGTATGTGGTAATAACAGCTAATGTTCATGTTGTTTGATAATAAAAGCTGAGAATTTTGAATTTCGTATCATTGTAAGTTTCGGTAAGTAAGAAGACCGGAGGATTTGAAGATTTCGACAGAGAAGTGACGTTCAAAAATACATTGCCAAATCTAATATAATCTGAAATGAATATATATATATATTTACCAACCTCTCTGCACGTGCAGGATGTGACACAAGGTCAATTTCTTAAGCGGAGTTCAACGGGTTTGAATTCAGAGTTTTCCTTCTCCTAGACCGGTTGCCTAACCAAGGTTAAAGAGCCCAGTCTGTCCTACTATTTACCCATAGCTGGAGGGAGAGTAGGATTCATACCTTTCCCAAGGGTATTAGCGCTAAGTGAAATGCAATTATCACGTCCAGGATTTGAACTCGGGGCGACGAGTCCATTTCCCATGACTTTAACCATTACACCACGCGCTTCCATTCTGAAATGAATATATGATAATATCTGATTATAACATCTAATATGACCCGAAAATGTTATATAATAATATCTGATGTAATATCATATGAATATAATATAAAATAATATGTGCTGATAACATCTAATATCATTTGAAAAAGATATATAAGAATATCTGATAATAACATCTGATATTTGAAAAAAAATATGTAATAATATCAGATTTAATAACATGACTTTCATATATAATGATATCTGATAATAACATTTGAAAATGATATATAAGAATATCTGGACCATATTAACTTAAGGCACCCCTTTTTGATTTCGATTAAGAAAGGACATGTTATTTATTTACACCGTCAATATCCGGTTGTTCTAACAGACGATTTTTAGATATTTAAACAAAATTATAAACCCTAACCCTAACCCCTAACAAACAACCGGATATTGACGGTGTAAATGAAAAACATGTCCTTTCTTAATCGAGATCCAGAAGGGGTACCTAAAGTCCGAATATCTGATAATAATATCCTTTAACAATATATAATATTATCTGATACTAACATCTAACATAATCTGATAATTTATATCTAATGGTACCTGATAATATTATATATGATACCTGATAATATATATTATTATCTGGTAATAACATCTGATATTATCTGATTATTTCATCTAATGATACCTGATAATAATAATATATAATATCTGATAATCACATCTAACTGATGATATTCGTGTGGTTCGATAATACAAATTTCAGTAGGTAATAAGGAGATAATACAAGTTTTGGTATATAAGAAGTTTGTTTTGTTTTTTTTGTTTTACGGCATATCAACCTCTGTGGGTCATTTAATGCCGACAAAGTTGTGAAATAAATTAGTTCTTAATGCATAATACAATTTTGTTTATCAACTCATGTTTTTCTATTTAACCCATAGATGGGACCCTAACAGGTTCTACCACACCGGGTCAGAGTGGACCACGGAGTAATGGTGATGAAGGGGTGCTCCACATTCCCCAAACCTCCAAAACTGGAACCTCACCATCAGATAGAGTTTAACGTCATTCCCAGGACATGTAGACCCTCAGCCACCGCCTTCTAGCACCCATATGATAAAAAGGGTTGGAGCTTGACATAAGGGCAATAGGGTTGGGAAAATCATATAGGTGCTAGGGCTTGACGTGGCCAGCCGATTGATCGGAGGGGGCCTCTCCGACCGCCCGTCTAGCCCAAGATAGGGCCAAAGTGGAGTATTGCAAGTCAAGGACTGCTCAACCACCTGGGTTCTATCCTTAAGCATCACGGGTCGCCACGCACAGTAAACAGGTGTCCCCATTGGGTGAGTCTTACCCCTCTGCAGAGGTGCAGTCGGTGATTTCTAACGCCCCAACCGACAGAGTGGGTATATAAGAAGAATGGAAGATTTGAAGATTTCAAACCGTGAGAAGTGACGTTCAAAAATTCCTTGCCAAACATCAGAACCAATTATTCTTGCGTTTGTGATTCCATCTCTTGGATAGAAAATGTCAGGGTTAATCTAAATTTAACTCTTCTTCTTCTCTGAAATTCTTGGCAGTTATCAACAAACGATAATGGCGGGGAGAACGGAATAATAGAAAAAAATGACCTGCCACCGTTTATCCTGCTGCCATGTTCGAAAGGGAAGGTGAATGGTAAAAAAAAAAAGAAAAAAGAAAACAGGAAGGAAGTGGTTTTTGGCGGGAAATTAAAATGGGGGAATTACAGTAGGAGGAGGGATCGGTGGCAGCAGTGTGAGGGATTGAAGACCCCCCCCCCAACCAATGTAACCCCCCCCAAAAAATATCAAAACAAAAACAAGAAAATAAAACGTTGTGGACGAAGGACATCAAAACCCTTATCTGGGATTTCGTTGGAAAACATCCCGAAATACGCCCCCTAAAAGGCCGGTTTAGCTCAGTCGGTAGAGTGTTCCACTGGGAACCGCAACATTCCTGGTTCGATACCGGCCCTCGCCAACTCAGCGTATGAGTAGCACAGGGTTCTGTGCGGTAAAGTAAGGAGCTGATGGTAGGTGTGGCGCTCCACCTCAGACAGAAAAACAATCTCCTTGGTCTAGCGCTAGTGAAAAGGGGATAGACTCCCTCGATGTGTGGCTGATACCGACTTTAGGCCACACCAACAACTTTACAACTTTTTTTTCGCCTCTATAAAACCGTTGGGATCTCGTAATAACAGAAATCCATGATGATATAATTGCTTCAATGTTGAAGGGGAGGAATATATATATATATATATATATATATATATATATAGTTAAAAATTAATGGTAAAATGAATAAATGGATACAATAAAAATGAATGAAATGAGGGGGATAAATGAAAAATCCTTTCCAAGGGACCCCTTTCAAAAGTATTAAAACACTTTTTGAGAGTGGGGTCCCTGATAGAAAGTTTTTCTCATCTATTATTAGACTCCTTTGAAGCATCAAGTTAATATAATTATTCTATAAGTTATTCGAGAAGATAAAATCCGTCTCTTACCTTTGTAATATCTGTTGAGAATGGGTTTGAATTTATATATATATTATAATTATTGTTGCACTACTATCCTTAACCTTAGTAGTATTATTAAATCATTCTTATCATTATTCTTATTATTATTTTGAAACCAATGGTAACAATCGCACCTTCACTGTATTGTACACTATAAGGAAATAAATCTATCTTTTTTAAGTTCAAACGGACAACAGGTAGCCCCATGGAGGTATTACCCCTCTGCAGGGGCGCAGTCATTGTATTCTAAAGCCCCACCGACAGGGCTGTTAAAGTTTGAAGCTTGGGTAAATGTCTAAGTAAGGGCCAAAGTGGAGTGTTGCATGTCATGAACTGCTCAACAAACAGGATTCCGTCCCTAAGCATCACAGTCGCCACCCGCGGCCAACAGCTGGCCACATAGGGGGGAGTCTTACCTCTCTGTAGAGGCGCAGTCGGTGTATTCTAAAGCTCCAGCCAACAGAGCTGTTAAAGTTTGAGTCTTGAGTAAATGTCTAAGAGCCAAAGTGGAGTGTTGCCTGTCATGGACTGTTCAGCTATCACCTGTCGCCACCCACGGCCAACAGGGGGCCCCATTGAGGGCGTTGTCTTACCCCTCTGCAGAGGTGCAGTCGGTATATTCTAAAGCTGACAGGGGTTAATGGATAATGATAAAACAGAAAGTACTGCGATAAACTGTAACACTCTTTTGAGAATAATTATAATGCAGTGTTGCGCGTCATGGACTGTTCAGCTATCACCAGTCGCCACCCACGGCCAACAGGTGGCCCCATTGAGGGGCGTTGTCTTACCCCTCTGCAGAGGCGCAGTCGGTGTATTCTGAAGCCACAGTCGACAGGGGTTAATGGATAATGATAAAACAGAAAGTACTGCGATAAACTTTACCTCTCTTTTGAGAATAATAACAGAGTGTTTGATCCTCTGCTCACACACATTCACGACTCAAAAAGCTTGCGTGCATAATACTAATGTCTGTTGAGCCGTACAAGTTGAGCCGAAGATCAAAGGACAGGAATACAAGAAAAAAAAATCTATTTCCTATTTTCAGCTGCACACTGATGGGCTTGCAGTAAATTATACAAAGTAGATATGGAACAGAGTCACCCGGCTTGTCTAGGTAAATATCGTTTATATCACATACTAAAATATAAAAAAATCAAAAAAAAAAAAAAAATCTCCAGACTGTATAAATAAATAAATAAGAATCTATTTTGGCATTATTTGAAATAACATCTTATTTTTGATGGAGATTCGATGTCTATCTGTCTGTAACCGAAACTACGTTACTGCTTACGTCACAATACTCAAAATCGTTAATACATAAAATAAAGAACAATCCTGTATTATATATCTTTTTAATTATCTTTTTTTAAATATTCAATATTAATATTAATTCAACATTTAGATTCTTTGCATCGTGTGGTGAGTGCGTGGAAGCGATAAAGCTAATCTGTTTCAATCGAACATTATGAAAAGATAAAAAGAAGGAAAGAAAGAAGAAAAAGAATGAGAGTTTAATCAAAATGAGTTAAAAAAAAAAACGAGTTTTAAAAAATTGAGTTTGAAAAAAAAATCGAATACCATCAAGAATGAATGAAACAAAACATCTTCGGCATAAAATAACCCAACAAGGGTTGATATGCTGTAAAATTTGCCGGGGAGGAGTCGTGGAAATCCCTGCCGTCGGCTTTTGATGATGATGATGATAATGATAATGATGATGACGCAAATAAATAAATAAACAGCTTAAAAAATTGTTTCACGTTAATAATATTGTGGGCGGGAGAGGAAGGTTGGACAGGTAACGATAGAGACAGTTGACAGTTTGGAAATGATAGGGACAGTTGGCGGGGAAGAGACACAGAGATCAATGCTGTCGACATTTGATGATGATGATGATGATGATTGTTCTCCTTGTATTTTTCTGTAGTTTCCGCGTAAAAGAATAATAAATAAATCAATTAATAAATTAAATCTTAAAAAAATTGTTTCATGTTAATACTATTGGGAAGAGAGGAAAGCAAGTAAATATTTGTAAAATGATAGGGACTTTTGGCGGGGGAGAGTCATGTGAATCCGTGCTGTCTACACAACTTGATGATGAGAATGATGATGATGATGGTTAAAATTGTTTCATGTTAATAATATTGGGGGAGAGAAAGGAGGGACAGGTAACGTTAGGGACAGTTGACAGTTTGGAAATGATAGGGAGAGTTGGCGGGGAAGAGACACGGAGATCCATGCTGTCGGCATTTGATGATGATGATGATGATGATGATTGTTCTCCTTGTATTTTTCTGTAGTTTCGCGTAAAAGAATAATAAATAAATCAATTAATAAATAAAATCTTTAAAAAATTGTTTCATGTTAATACTATTGGGAAGGGAGGAAAGCAAGTAAATATTTGTAAAATGGTAGGGACTGTTGGCGGGGGAGAGTCATGGAAATCAATGCTGTCTACATAACTTGATGATGAGAATGATGATGATGATGATTGTTCTCGTTGTATTTGTTGTCGTTTACACGCAACTACATAAATAAATAAGTATAGATAAAAGGATATGAAAACACACAATGCTGTTAAAATGAAAATATTTTATATATTCATAGCTAATATTGAACAATATTTCGATTTATAAAAATCATCCCCAGAGCTTGTTTTTTTTTTTTTATTCCGGACTCATCGAGAGAGAA
>CM042174.1:1289257-1299381 GCA_023376005.1 Doryteuthis pealeii
TACTAAAACACTCTCACACGTAAACACACACACATACACACACTACATATATATCAATATAATATCAATATATATATATATATACATATATATAATATGCATATATATATATATATTGATATATATTGATATATATATAGATATATATGTATATAAATTACTAAAAACACTCTCACACGGAAACACACACACACACACACACACACACACACACACACACACACACACACTACATATATAATATATATCAATATAATATACATATATATATATATGTATATATATATATATATTGATATATATGTAGATATATATGTATATAAATTACTAAAAAACTCTCACACGTACACACACACACACACACACACACACACATATATAATATATTATAACTTTTGATAGATACACACACGCACAAATATATATAATATATATATATATATATAATATATATGTACACATCTATATAACTAAATTACTATTAATACACACACAACTCAATGATGTATACACACACACACACAAAAATACACGCACAAATATATATATATATGTGTGTGTGTGTGTGTGTGTGTGTGTGTGTATAAATTACTATTAATGCACAAAATTATACTTATAATTACTTATGTTGGTCAAAACAATTTTGTACTTAAATGACCTTATCTATTAGTGAATTTTTGGATTTTTTAAAAAGAATGGTAAAAAAACATTATCGAGTGAATGTTTCTTAGTGTGTGCATAAGCATGTCTGTATAACTCTGTGTGTACGCTTGTATGTGTGGGCTTGTGTGTGTGTGTGGTGTGTGTGTGTGCACGCGCACGTATGTGTGTGAGTTATTCAACATAACTGAGTTGAAATATAATTATTCAAGGCTACAGTTCTGAGGCTCTTTAAATAAGTTTAGACATTTTGAAGTTAAATATATTTTTTTATCTATCTCAGTCTGTTTATTTCTATCTATCTATCTATCTATCTATCTATCTATCTATCTATCTCATTCTACTCATCGCAAATATCTTTCTTTCTTTCTTTCTTTCTTTCTTTCTTTCTTTGTCAACCATAATATCTATCTATCTATCTATCTATCTATCTATCTATCTCAGTCTGTTTATTTCTATCTATCTATCTATCTATCTATCTATCTATCTCTATCTCATTCTACTCATCGCAAATCTCTTTCTTTCTTTCTTTCTTTCTTTGTCAACCACAGCTCTCTCTCCTTTCTCTCTCTCTCTCTCTCTCTCTCTTTCGCTGTGTTCATATCGTTCGCATATGTACATGTGTTTGTACCTCAATAATGTATGTATGTATGTATGTATGTATGTATCTATCTATCTATCTGAGTTTGTTCATATCTATCTATCTATCTATCTATCTATCTATCTTAGTCTGCTCCATATCAATCTCTGTGTGTATGTGTGTGTATGTGTGTGTGTGCTCGTGTGCGTGTGTGTGTGTGCTCGTGTGCGTGTGTGTGCGTTCATGCGCGCGCGTGCGTGTGTGCCTACTCACTCTCTCTGTGTAAACCCGTTTGATATTTGGTTAAAATTCTATTATGCTTTTAGTTCATAAGAGAATCCCTTTTATACAAAACAAAGCCAGTTTCAACTGAAAATAATTCCCCGCCTCAGTTAATCAAATTTCGCACAATTCCCAAACATGAGATTGATTCTCATTGGCTGATGACAATGCCTGTTTTCTCTCATCATAAAAACATGACCGACAGACACAATGTAGCATACTCATTCTTAATCTGCAGTGTATACCCGTAACCCGTCGTTGTACACATGCGTACTTATCTTCATTGCTTAGATATTTGTATTTCTTTCAACTTTCTGTCTTCCATTTTAACTTGTATTTCATCTATTTGGTGTGTTTCTTAATTATAAGGATGTAAAGGTGTATGCAAGATTTCGAATCTGAATAACATCTAATTTCTGAGTCATAAGTCGACACGTACATACCAAACTTTCTTTTTATATATATATGGTGTCTTCTTAGATGGTGGCTTTAGCTGGGACTCATCTCGACTGGATCTTCTGGTATTTTTTGTTTGTTCTTAGTAACAACACAGGACTTTGTTTGGCTTTGAGCTCATATATATATTCTATATACTTAAAATTCCATATCCCGACGCGCATGTTAGAATTTGACCGATTGAATGAGGGCTGCCATTGCGTCCGTCTCGCTCAACGGTTACTCAAAAACTGATTTTCTCTTAGCTACCTTCTCACGTTCACACTCACGAACGGATGTATAGGTCAAAACAGGGTTAAGGGATGCCCATCAGCTCACCTGTATCTTTCCATTAACCGTTATTTTAAAAATCTATGCTACTGTACATAATAAGTGTCGTCACCTCATCAAAATAATGGACCATTCCATTTTTTTATAAAGAAAGAAAGGGAAGAAAATGACATGCTACATTGAAAAATATAATAAGAAAGAAAGAAAGAAGGGGAAAGATAGAGAGAGGGGGCGAGCGCACGGAAGCGATTACGCTAATCTGTTTCAATCGAACTTAATGAAAAGATGAAAAGAAAGAAAAAGGAGTGAGAGAGTTAAATCAAAATTATTATACTTTTTACATATTGAACTATTTTGAAATAGCTTTTAAGTAAACATATCAAATGTTGTAATAATTAAATTATCATACTGTGGTATATCTACAGGTTTTGCTATTATTGAACTATTTTGCAATGGCTCTTAAGTAAACATATCAAATGTTGTAATAATTAAATTATCATACTGTGGTATATCTACAGGTTTTGCTAATATTGAACTATTTTGCAATGGCTCGTAAGTAAACATATCAAATGTTGTAATAATTAAATTATCATACTGTGGTATATCTACAAGTTTTGCTAATATTGAACTATTTTGCAATGGCTTTTTAGTAAACATATCAAAAGTTGGGACCATATGACCTTTAGGCACCCCTTCCGCGATCTCGACTCACAAGGACACTTTTCTCATTTACACCGTCAAAATTCGGTTGTTTGTTAGGGGTTGGGGTTTAGGGTTAGGGTTAGGGGTTAGTTTTATAATAAAAAAAACTCTAAAAATCTTAACAATTAACCGGATTTTGACGGTGTAAATGGAAAAAATTTCCCCAAGAATCTAATCGCAAAAGGGGTGCCTAAAGTCATATGGTCCAAAAGTTGTAATAATTCAATTATCATACTGTGGTATATCCACAGGTCCTGATAGTCCTCATTATTAGAATATTTGAAACACGAATTTCTAAGCCAAAAATATATCTGATTCGGTAACATCCCAAAATTTCTTGCTCGATGAATTATTCCCACCGTTTTGAATTTGATGAGATCCTTAAACTTAAAAAAATGGCGGAATTTAATTTGATATTCGTGTGAAATGGAAAATGGGAATTAATTTTGATGTCTTGATAAGTTTCGGGGCGAATTTGGAAGACAATTCAATTATTGTAGAAATGAAAGGTAGTACTCACCTGACGAAATACGTATCAAGTTATTCTATATCAACTCGACGGAAATGATGAAGGTGTATCGTCATAGGAAAAGGAACACGGCGACACAAATGTCAAACCTGAAAAAGGGTAAAGGTTCGCAAAATATCTGATTGATCAAACCAGGAACAGAATTGAATATAAAATTTGAAAATGCTTCGATTCAAAAGAACAAAGTTGCCACTATAGTCCCTCACATAAACATTACTTAACAGTGTCCTGAAGATGACAATATACCGAAATGCTTAAGTATTGACACTAAAAATTGTTTCCTGATCATAACATACTTTTCATTTAAATTAATACTGTTGGAAAAGGTACAAATCCAACTATTCCCCATAAACAATCCACTATATGACAAATTATTTTTACTATTTCTCTAATGATTTAAGATGAGCTTGGTGATTAGTATTATCTGCATTATTCGGACTATTGTCCTCATCTTCATTGGTATTTGTAAAACGTTTCGGCCGATATGAAGAAGACCGGAGAGCATATCGGCCGAAACGTTGTACAAATAACAATGAAGATGGGGACAATAGTCCGAATAATGCAGATAATACAAATTATTTTTATTTATGTTTTTTGTTAATTAATACTAGATCTGATCTTCTGGCCTGGTTGGGGGTGTAACATAAGAGAGAGAGAGAGAGAGAGAGAGAGAGAGAGAGAGAGAGAGAGAGAGAGAGAGATGATAAAACTAACCCCTAACCCTAACCCCTAAATCGTCTGTTAAACAACCGGATTTTGACGGTGTAAATGAAAAAAATGTCCTTATGAATCGAGATCGCAGATGGGTGCTTAAAGGTTATACGGTCCGAATTTTTTTAATGAACTCAATTTCAAAATTTATACTAGTTACAGTACTTTACATAATTCATAAGCTACCTATGAATTACGTAAAAATGGAGGTGCGTAGTGTAATGGTTAGAGTCTATTCCTTTCAGCTATGGAGAAATAATAGGGCAGACTGGGTTTTTAAACCTTAGTATGGCAACCGGTCTAGTTTCGGGGAAAATTTAAAAGACAATCCAATTATTGTGAAAATGAAAGGTAACATATCTGACGAATATTTAATCAAGTTATTCTTTATTAACTCAACAACAATTGTGGAGGTGTATTGGTGTAATGGTTATATAAAAATATTAAAACAAACTCTATTTGTTTAGCTGTGGCACAAGGCCAGACATTTGTGACACTTTGTGAGAATCGAATTCAATGTGGTCCTCTAATTAAACTGTTGCAGATTGACTATTGTTCAGTTTGTTTTGCGCGGGAAGTTCGAAAAGACAAAGGAAAATTGAACTGAGAAGACAATGGCTAAAGTAGACAGAGGGTCTGGTGTGACAAAGGACTCATCTGGACAAACGGGAATTTGAACAAAGAGAAAGCACTTCTGGTCAACCGAACAAAGAGATGTGTGGGTGGACTATACAGTACTTAAATACCCCAAGGAGACGGCGAAGAGGGCAGTTAAGGTGAGAGACAGGACGAGAACGTGCGTGACCTAGCCGGTCACGCATGATCACAGCCAGCGGTCAGTGAGGTTCGGCCACCCCTCTTTGCCTCAGATCCTAATAGTAGTAGTAGTAGTAGTTTCCATTGTAAACGCCGCCACTCACTCACATCCACCACGTACAGCCGAGATGAGAGAAATAAAGTTAGATCTCCTACTACATAGAGCATGCCTTGTGAAGTCATTTTAAGCGACCACTAGATACATCGTCTAGGGGTCAGAAACGATCTCCGCTGTATACCAGCAAAGTATACGATCCAGAGTAGCGTATACGAGGCTATGCAACAAAACCAACTGAACCCAAACTGAATGCCGACTTGGATTTTCCAACACAAGAACTAAACTTCCAAAATGGCGACCAGAATTTTAAAAGGGGCAAATTTGTAAGATAATACGGTAATTTTCACCTTTAGTTGTCAAAATTCCTAGCAAATAAGGCAATTAGAGTAACCTCCCTTGACTTTCACTTTGAACCAAGCCGGTAGCTATTTTGAAAATCTCCGTGTGAAATAAACAAATCTTAGAAACTTTTTTCGAAAACAATACAACTGCATGCTTTAACACAAAAATATCATAAAATGTGTTCTTAATAACAATTTAATTTCAGATAATTTTATGCTAGGAATTTAGCCAACTGACTTTCACTTTGAAACAAGCCGGTAGCCATTTTGAAAGTCTCCGTGCGAAATAAACAAATCTTAGAAACTTTTTCGAAAACAATACAACGGCATGCTTTAACACAAAAGTATCATAAAATGTGTTCTAAATAACAATTAAGTTCATTTCAGATAATGCGCACACAATTTTATGCTAGGAATTTCAACAACTAAACGTGAAAATTAGCGGTGATTCAATTATTGTAGCAATGAAAGATAGCACATCTGACAAATGCGTAATCAAGTTAGTTCATATTAACTCGACAGAAATAGTGGATGGTTGGTTGGTTGGTTGGTTGGTGGGATTTTACGACGTGTCAACCCTTATTGGGTTATTTTCATGTATAGATATATAGATATTTATAGATACTAGCAAAAATATGCACAATATATATATATATATATTATATATATATATATATATATATATAATTACTCGGTCATACCTTAACAGATACTACCACTTCGTGTCGGTGTGGGCCTGGGAGTAATTGCAACGGACGCATGACCCTTACTCCCCAGCAAACCAGAAACGAAACCTCACTACCGGAAGCAGTTTTGTGTCACAGCAAAGACCCCCCCCCACCGCCACACTTTTGTGGTGATGGTCTTACTCCTTGACCAGCGGATGCAGCCAGCGTATTTTCAAGTCCCACGGGTGATCCTAGTTTTTTTGTTAAGTATTTTTATCCAGCAGGTACTTGGTACTGAACCGTGATTTTGTTTTTGGCAAGAGTCGAGGCCAAATTTACACACACTTAAAAGAGACAACTGTTAATCGATTTTATTGATTTGTAGAAAATAACCCAAATCGACTGGAATCGATCCAGGTTCCCCGGACTCTGAAAATGACCCGGATTGATCCTAATCTATTCTTGGGAGACAATTATTGGTAGATCCTCGCAAAACCAATATGTTATCTTTATCTTTTAAAAGTCTATTTTCCCAGGCGTCCGATAAATCATTGTCTTTTAAAAAAAGGTTCCAGTTAAACGGGGGTGAAAAACTCGATCAGATATTTGGTCTATTGCCACACACACACACACACACAGAGAGAGAGAGAGAGAGAGAGAGAGAGAGAGAGAGAGAGAGAGAGAGAGAGAGAGAGAGAGAGAGAGAGAGCACACACACACACACACAACATATATATATATGTATATATATAATGTGTATTTTGGCATCAAGTTATTATTTAAGCAGTATTGTTAAAGACCACGGAATATTTCTTCTGTATGATCTTCAGCCATAGACGTTCAAGTCTTCTTGTAGTTTTTCTAGATCGGGATTCAGATGGTGGAGATATTGTCCCCTATTTTTTTTACTCGAGCGATTTCAATATATAAAGTTGCCGAGACACAGACACACAGACATATATATATATATATATATATATATATATATATATGTGTGTGTGTGTGTGTGTGTGTGTTTCGATGTCGTTTATCGTAAAATATATACACACACACACATAACACCTAAAAATGCTCAATGTTATTCTTCGAATACACACGCACACACATACACACACACACACACACACACACACACACACCATTAAAGAAGAATATTTGACGTCATATTTCAAACCGTCCACCTTTCCAGCGTTCCTTCTTCAAACTTCAAATTTTGAACAGATTGATAAACAAGGACTATCGCAGTTTTTCTCGTTATTCTGTGACAATTAAAAAAAAACTTTTCCTTATATCAACAAATGCCCTGAAGAAGATCTACTCAACAGATCGAAACACTGCAGCGTCGGCTAATAAACTTATCACTCATTTTTATTTAAACCTGTGTTTTTTTTCAAATTTCTCACTATACTACATACCGTCGGATTCACTTCCATCTCTTCACACACACACACACACACACACACACACACACACATATATATATATATATATATATATATATATATATATATATATATATATATATGGGAGAATATGTGCTTAATTGAAGTCGAACCTAATTTTATGAAAGTTAATTCATTAATAATTAATTAGGCGGGATTTACCTATTTAAATGTAAGGCTAAACAAATCGAGAAAAATCAATCTCTGTATGTAATATTGTCGGCTGAAAATAGCCATATCACAAACATCGTATGTTTGTTTACTTCTCATATATATATATATATATATATATATATATATAAATATATATATATATATATATATATTTGTGTGCATGTATGGGTGTATGTGTGTGTGTGTGTGTGTGTGTGTGTGTACACATAATTTGTATGACACAGAAACACCTGAAACCATCATTTGAAACCATACAACAGTGTAGAAATTATTTGTATTAGACAGGGACACAGTTATATGGTTTCAGGTGTTCCTATCTGGAACAAATAATTTCTACACACACACACACACACACATTATATATATATATATATATATATATATATGGCAGTAAGTTATTAAATAGGTTTACATATCACCTTTCAGACACCAGGGAAAAAACTCTATCTACAAAACATAACAATAGGCCTCTGCATGAATAGATAAGTGGAGGCGCGGTGAGTAATGGTTACGATAGTTTGAAATGGACTCGGTGAGACGAGTTCAAATCCTAGCTCGTTCAGAATTTGAACTCGTCTTGCTGTTACCATTAAATTCACATAGCGCTAATACCCTTGGGAAAGGTATGAATTCAACTGTTGTTTCTCTAGCTATCGTAGAAGAAAAAGGACAAAGAAGAAAGAAAGAAAGAAAGAAAGAGTAGAGGTAAGATAGAGAGAGGGGATTTTAACTGGTGGTTTTTCACTGAAGTTTAAGTGACAGCAAGTCTCCAGGTCTAGTAATGATAATTCCTATCTCCTTGCCTCGAAATGTTTGGTACTTTAAAATCTGTACTTTTTGACACACCTATTCTGAAAAAAATAACGTTACATTCATTGTTCATTCCTATCTTAGTTAATACAGCTTTAAAATCTGTACTTTTTGACACACCTTTTTTCCGAAAGAAATTAACGTTCCATTCATTCTTCATTTCTATCTTGGTAAATACAGCTTCAAACTCTGCACTTTATGACACACTTGTATTCTGAAAAGTTAAGTTATTTATTGTTTCCTACTTAGTCAGCTTAAAATCTGTAGTGACACACCTTGTATTCTGAAAAAAATAACGTTTTATTGTTCATTTCTATCTTAGTAATACAGCTTTAAAATCTGTACTTTTTGACACACCTTGTATTCTGAAAAAAAAAACGTTCCATTCATTCTCATTTCTATCTTGGTAAATACAGCTATAAAATCTGTACTTTTTGACACACCTTGTATTCTGAAAGAAATTAACGTTCCATTCATTCTTCATTCCTATCTTGGTAAATACAGCTATAAAATCTGTACTTTTTGACACACCTTGTATTCTGAAAAAAATTAACGTTACATTCATTGTTCATTTCTATCTTTGTAAATACAGCTTCAATCTCGATACTTTTTTTTACATACATTGTATTCTGAAAAAAAAAATTAACCTTCCATTCATTGTTCATTTCTATCTTGGTAAATACAGCTTCAAACTCGGCACTTTTATGACACACCTGTTATTCTGAAAAAAAAAATAACGTTACATTTATTGTTCTTTCCTAGCTTAGTAAATACAGCTTCAATCTCGATACTTTTAGGACACACCTTGTATACACATTTATACCTATATTACTGACCACTATACTATGCGAAGTTCCTAATCTGACAGAGTACGACGCCACATTGAAACTAAAACGAAAAACCGCTCTAACCACACTTCCAGTGGAAAAAAGAAACCCCGGTGGCGGGAAATGTTATAAAAACACCATAATAAAGTTAGGAACACAGTAACGGAAGTTGAACACAAAGGAAGCTCTTAAAATGGTCAAGTTTAGATTCGAGTAGAAATGGAATGATAAAAGCAGAAACTGAATGACCACCTTGTTTGAAATGGTGGCCTAACTGGATGACCATGTCTAGACGGTGTTAATGGCCAAAATGTGGGTGCCAGTAGACAGTTTCCCCGAGGGTCCCGAGCTACTAATTTTGGTAACCTTGACTCACACACACTCAACATAGACATACGGCATTAGAGGTTTCGGTCGCCATGAAACTGTCTTTTGTAATTATTATCGTTTTCAGCGGTTAAAGTCCTTCACGGCCTTCCTACTTTTTCCTTCTACAATGTCTGACTAGAAATTTAAAAAAAAAGAAAAAAAAAGAAATCGAAAAAAAAAAAATCGAAAAAAAAAAAAAACGGAATTTGATAATTTGCTTTTGAAGCATTGTTATGTAAAGTATATTATTATTTACTAGCAAATATATGCACCCTCTGGGTGCAAGTATTTAAGTTTTAATGTAATAAAATATTGTATTAGATTAGAAAGGCTAATGAAACTAAATAAGAATACAGATAAAAAGATTTGAAACAGAGGGAGTTATAAAAAGATTTGAAAACACCGAACTCACGGGGTATCTCTTCTCTT
>CM042174.1:1301981-1309481 GCA_023376005.1 Doryteuthis pealeii
ACAAGGGCCGGGTTAGCTCAGTTGGTAGAGCGTTCGGCTAGAAACCTCAAGGTTCCTAGTTCGATACCGGCCCTCGCCAACTCAGCGTTTGGGAAGCACGGTGATCTGTGCGGTAAAGTAAGGAGGTGATGGTAGGTGTGGCGCTCCACATCAGACGCAAAAAAACAACCTCCTTGGTCTAACGCTAGTGAAAAGGGGATGGACTCCCTTCGCTGATTGGCTGATACCGACTTTCTAGGCCACCGCCACTACTTTACTTTTACTTACATTGAAGCGGGAATTTATTGCACCAGGATTTCTACAACAGTTAAAACTATGGGGCTCTTTAATCTTGGTTAGGCAACCAGTCTAGGAGAAGGAAAACTCTGCAGGAATTTACACTAGGATTTATACCACACTACAGTTAGAAATATGGGGCCGGTTTAGCTTAGTCGGTAGACTAGGGAAGCGCTGTGGTGCACTGGTTAGTCGTAGGAAATGGACACGTCGACCCAAGTTCAGTTCCTGGACGAAGCCACAGTTCACATAGCGCTAATACCCTTGGAAAGGTATGAATCCAACTATTCTCCCTACAGCTATGGGTAAATAGTTGAGCAGACTGAGCTCTTTAAACTTGGTTAGGCAACCAGTCTAGGAGAAGGAAAACTCTGAATTCAAATCTGGTCACTACTAGAATAGGCTCAGGACTTCTTAGTGATCTATTTCAATTTAAACATTTTCTTTAAAAGAACCACATGGTTCGGTTTCGGTACCGGTCCTCGCTAACTCAGCGTATGAGAAGCACGCAGTGATCTGTGCGGTAAAGTAAGGAGCTGATGGTAGGTGTGGCGCTCCACCTCAGACGCAAAAAAAACAAATCTCCTTGTCTAGCGCTAGTGAAAAGGGGATGGACTCCCTCGCTGATGGCTGATTACCGACTTTAGGCCACCCCACGATTTTACTTTTACTTACATTGAAGCAGGAATTTATTGCACCAGGATTTCTACAACACTACAGTTAAAACTATAGGGCCAGTTTCACTGAGGTCGGTAGAGTGTCCGACTAGGGAAGCGCTGTGGTGTACTGGTTAGAGTCGTAGGAAATGGACTCGTCGACCCGAGTTCAATTCCTGGACGAAGCCATAGTTCCCATAGCGCTAATACCATTGGAAAGGTATGAATCCAACTATTCTCCCTATAGCTATGGGTAAAAAGTAGGGCAGACTGGGCTCTTTAACCTTGGTTAGGCAACCAGTCTAGGAGAAGGAAAACTTTGAATTCAAACCTGTTAAAAGATGAAAATAAGAATTTGTTACATTGAAGTGGGAATTTATTCCACTAGGATTATACTACACTACTGTTAGAAATATAGGACCGGTTTATCTTAGTCGGTAGAGCATCCGACTAGAGAAGCGCTCTGGTGTACTGGTTAGTCGTAGAAAATGGACTCGTCGACCAGACTTCAGTTCCTGGACGAAGAGACGGTTCACAAGGCGCTAATACCCTTGAAAGGGTATGGATCCAACAATTCTCCCTACAGCTATGGGTAAATAGTTGGGCAGACTGGGCTCTTTGAACTTGGTTAGGCAACCAGTCTAGGAGAAGGAAAACTCTAAATTCAAACCTGGTCACTACTAGAATAGGCTCAGGTCTTCTTAGTGATCTATTTCAATTTAACATTTTCTTTAAAGAACCACAAGGTTCCGGTTTCGGTACCAGTCCTCGCTAAGCGTATGAGTAGCACGGTGATCTGTGCGGTAAAGAGCTGGTGGTTGGTGTGGCGCTCCACCTCAGACGCCAAAAAACAATCTCCTTGGTCTAGCGCTAGTGAAAAGGGGATAGACTCCCTCGCTGATTGGCTGATACCGACTTTAGGCCACCCCCGACGACTTTACTTTGAAGCGGGAATTTATTGCACCAGGATTTCTACAACACTACAGTTAAAACTATAGTGCTAGGGAAGCGCTGTGGTGTACTGGTTAGAGTCGTAGTTCTATTCCTGGACGATGCCACAGTTCCCATAGCGCTAATACCCTTGGAAAAGTATGAATTCAACTATTCTCCCTACAGCTATGGGTAAATAGTAGGACAGTCTGGGCTCTTTAACCTTGGTTTAGGCAACCAGTCTAGCAGAAGGAAAACTCTGAATTCAAACCTGGTGTTAAAAGATGAAAATAAGAATTTGTTACATTGAAGCGGGAATTCATTCCAGAATTTATACTACACTACTGTTAGAAATATAGGAACCGGTTTAGCTTAGTCGGCAGAGCGTCCGACTAGGAAGGGGCTGTGGTGTACTGGTTAGTCGTAGAAAATGGACTCGTCGACCAGAGTTCAATTCCTGGACACACAGTTCACATGACACTAATACCCTTGGAAAGGTATAAATCCAACTATTTCCCTCCGGCTATGGGATAAATAGTAGGACAGACTGGCTCTTTATCCTTGGTTAGGCAACCAGTTTAGAAGGAAAAACTTCTGAATTCAAACCTGGTCACTACTAGAATAGGCTCAGGCCTTCTTAGTGATCTATTTCAATTTAACATTTTCTTTAAAGAACCACAAGGTTCCGGTTTCGGTACCGGCCCTCGCTAACTCAGCGTATGAGTAGCTCAGGGATCTGTGCGGTAAATTTAGAAGCAGATGGTGGGTGTGGCGCTCCACCTCAGACACCAAAAAACAATCTCCTTGGAAAGCGCTAGGGAAAAGGGGATAGACTCTTCGCTGCCTGGCTGATACAGACTTTAGGCCATCCCGACGACGACTTTTTACAGTTAAAAATTGTTTTTAATAAAAGTTATTTTTTAGATATCTTTATATCAATATTCGTGTTCCTTAATTATACGACCGTTATCATTTTGCAACGCCCTCTGGTGAAAAATAAGACCGTTCAAATTGTCCAAGATGAAATTCAAAAAAGTAAATCCTTATCCGCTTAATACTTATTTCTTATCAGCTAAATAATGGACCATTCCGTTTTTATTATAAAGAAAGAAAGGGAAGAAAAAGGACATACCACACAGAAAAATATATTAAAAACGTAAGAAAGAAAGAGAGTAGGGAAAAGAAAACAGAGAGGAGATCGGCGTTTGCGGAAGCGATAACGTTAATCTGTTTCAATAGAGCATAATGAAAAGAGAGAAGAGAGAGAGAGAGAGAGAGAGAGAGAGAGAGAGAGAGAGAGAGAGAGAGAGAGAGAGAGAGAGTTAAAACAAGATTATTATACTTTTTTACATATTGAAATATTTCGAAATAGCTCTTAAGTAAACACATCAAACGTTGTAATAATCAAATTATCATACTGTAGTATATCCACAGGTTCTGGTAGTTTTTACTATACTATGTTTAATTTGCTAATTTATTTTTCTTTTATACTGTTTAATTTAGTTTAATGGGTCCAGCTAGTTTAATATATTATGCTTTCTGATATATCGTTTGCCTTCTATAAATCTATTAATAATGGAGATTGTCTGTATTTCTGTCTGTAACAAAAACTACGTCATAGCTCTATGTCACAGCTTACGTCACAATATTATTATGCTATATACACCCAAAATTTGGAAAATATTCAAAATAATTGTTTGATTATTACATACACGCAACATTTTATTTGAGAGGGACGGGGCTCAGTTTTCATTTCAAATTGTTTTATTTTTTTTACTCCTTTAATAAATATGAGGATTTGTCTTACTTATGATACAAACCCTCTGACATTGAATTTTTAACTCCCACCCTCTCAGGTAATGTCTTTCAAAAATTAATTTTTACGACGCCCGGAGGGTGTTTTCTGTTGCTAGTTTATATAAGAAACAAGAAGAATTTCATTGTCTGTTCTCGTTAGACAGCCAAGCGATTTCACGACGAGGAACCGCATTTTTAAAGCATATTTTTTAGTAAAAATCCACTGCAATGCATTTTATAGTAATTTCCTCTCCAATGCATTTTATAGTAATAATCATTTCCAATGCATTTTTATAGTTAAAATAATTTGCAATGCCTTTTAATAGCAAAATATTTCCAATGCATTTTAATAGAAAAATCATTTCCTATGCCTAAAAAAATCATTTTAAGTAAAAATCATTTCATATGCATTTTTATAGTAAAAATCATTTCCCATGCCTTTTTTAGTAAAAATCATTTCATATGCATGTTTTTAGTAAATTTCATATGCATGTTTTTAGTAAAAATCATTTCATTTCATGCTGTTTTTAGTAAAAATCATTTCATATGCATGCTTTTAGTAAAAATAATTTCCAATGAATTTTTATGGTAAACTTTTTTGCAATAACCTTTTTACAATGTATTTTTAGAGTAAAAATAATTCCCAATGAAAATGTATAGCAAAACTAATTTGCAATACACAAAACTTCCAGTGCATTTTCACATCAAAAATCATTTCCAATGTATTTTTATAATAAAGAATTCCAATGCATTTTCATAGTAAAAATAATTTCCAATGGATTTTTATAGTAAAATCATTTCCAATGCATTTTTATAGTAAAATCATTTCTAATGCATTTTTATAGTAAAAATTTTGCATTTTTCCGATGCATTTTTATAGTAAAAATCACTTTCAATTTTTTTTTTTTACATACCTTTTTACATTTTATAGTAAAAATAATTTCCAATGCATTTTTTAGTAAAAACATTTCCAATGATTTTTTATAGTAAAAATAATTTCAATGATTTTTATAGTAAAATTCATTTCCAATGCATTTTTATAGTAAAATCATTTCCAATTTTTTAGTAAAAATTCTTTCCGGTGCATTTTTATAGTAAAAATCACTCCAATTATTTTTTGGGTAAACTTTTTTACAATAACCTTTTTACAATACATTTTTATAAAAATAATTTCCAATGCATTTTAGTAAAATTCATTTCCAATGAATTTTTATTGTAAAAATATTTTTTGATGCATTTTTATAATAAAACAATACCCAAAGTCCGTTTATAGTACATTTATTTCGAATAGATATAAAATCATTTCCAATTATTTTTCTAATAAGAATAATCTTCTATATTTCAAATGTCAACTTCTCAGAATAGGAACACAAACCTCATGAATAAATAACTGTTAATCCCATATCGGCACAAACAGATAAGTACGAAGATTTGCAAAGTTCACTGTCGATCTATGTTTCAAATCAGAATCAACCATTGTTCCCTATACATAATTCAAAACTAGACCAGATTAAGATATCAAGCAGTCTACGCCTACATATTAACGACTTCCGGTGACCAATCAAAATGGAACGACGAGAAATAATAATAACTAGCAGGACCTGTGGATATACCACAGTATGATGATTTAATTATTACAACGTTTGACGTGTTTATGTTGGAATTGGACTAACTAGCCACCAGAGGGTCCACATCGTCGTTTGTGACGGACTTCTAAAAAGAAAGGAAAATAACGGTGTTAGCTAAGAATTAACATCCTGTTAATTGTCATAAAGTCATTTTTGATTAATAAGTAAGTAAAGTCGTCTGGGTGGCCTAAAATCGATATCAGCCAGACGTCGAGGGAGTTTATCCCCCTTTTCACTAGCGCTAGACCAAGGAAATAGTTTTAGCGTCTGAGGTGAAGCGCCACACCTGCCATCAGCTCCTCACTTTACTGCACAGATCTCCGTGCTACTCATACGCTGAGATGACGAGGGCCGGTATCGAAACAGGAACCTTGTGGTTCCTAACTCGACGCTAGTTTGTTCAAATTTATGTGTATTTGCTTAGATAAGGCACGCAGGCCAAATGTTGCTTACAGTACCTGCTGTTGCTTAAGTGGTCACACAACTAGGCATTGAACTGGCAGTTGAATTCATTGTTCAAATCTTTGATTCTTTTGTGGGGTGTGATCATACATTCAAACTCAATAATCACTAAAAAGCAGTATTTCTTGTACTTTAAAAGATACGACCGCCCTGTCGGCTGGGGCGTTAGAATGCACCGACTTCACCTCTGCAGAGGGGTAAGACTCCCCCAATGGGCCCACCTCTTGGCCGTGGGTGGCGACCCGTGATGCTTAAGGATAGAGCCCAGGTGGATGAGCAGTTCATGACATGCAATACTCCACTTTGGCCCTATCTTGGGCTAGACGGGCGGTCGGAGAGGCCCCCTCCGATCAATCGGCTGGTCACGTGAAGCCCTAGCACCTATATGATTGTCTCAACCCTATTGCCCTTATGGCAAGCCCCAACCCCTTTTTATCATATGGGTGCTAGAAGGCGGTGGCTGCGGGTCTACATGTCCTGGGAATGACGTTAAACTCTATCTGATGGTGAGGTTCCAGTTTTGGAGGTTTGGGGAATGTGGAGCACCCCTTCATCACCATTGCTCCCTGGTCCACTCTGACCCGGAGTGGTACCTGTTAGGGTCCCATCTATGGGTTAAATAGAAAAATGTATTTATAAAAAAAATTGTATTATCCATTAAGAATTGATTTATTTCACAACTTTATCGGCATTAAATGACCCACTGAGGTTGATATGCCGTAAAACAAAACAAAACAAATCAAACTAAAACTAAAAAAAGATACGAACGTCAATTGCTTTGACTAACCTTCTTGTCTATTCTGGTATGCACTGGATAGGCAAATATTTTTGTTGTTTTAATCACGATTGTTTCCTTGGGGTAGACTGACTGTTGTTGCCTTCTATTTTTAAAGTATTTTTTTTAGATAGATTTGATTGTCATAAGAATAGCAAAATTTTACATGAGGTTGGGTGGGGGATATATCTTATTATAAACTAATTCAGAGGTGATAAGGTATTTACATTTAGTATTATCTGCGTTATTCGTCCTCATCTTCATTGTT
The DNA here is from genome assembly GCA_023376005.1 of Doryteuthis pealeii. Classification (NCBI taxonomy): domain Eukaryota; kingdom Metazoa; phylum Mollusca; class Cephalopoda; order Myopsida; family Loliginidae; genus Doryteuthis; species Doryteuthis pealeii. The sequence goes on from CM042174.1 coordinate 1,308,774, forward strand.
ATCTGTACAACGTTTCGGACGATGTACCTCCGGCTTTCTTCGGGTATTTCTTGTCGGACTCGCGAACCTTCTCAGGACGGGAACCATCTCGGACTCGGGAACCTTCTTTTCGGGCTCGGGAACCTTCTTGTCGTAATCGGGAGCTATCACGGAACTTTGAACCTAACCCTTTATTCAGTCCACAGGTGGAATCCTGTTCCGTTAACCATAGCTGGGGTACAGGCGTTAATCTGTGTTAATTTTATTCTATGTTATTGTACAGATAACAGTGAAGATGAGGACAATAGTCCGAATAATCCAAATAATACTAATCATCAAGCCTCATCTCAGACATTCAGAGAAATAGTATTTACATTTGTCTGAATTTTTAGATGAAGCTTAATAATTTGAATTATTTAGAATATTCAGACAAGAAACACCTGAAGAAGGCTGGTGGTCACATCAGCCGAAACGTTGTGTATATAAAAATAAAGCTGGGGACAACAATCCCAAAACTCTAAATAATACAAAATGGATGGCACACAGACCGAAATGTTGTGCAGGTAACAATAAAGATGAGAACAGGGCACAAAAAAAAAAAAAAAAGAGAGCCTGTGCAAGATGTAGGGAGGCCCTGGGTTGCCCAAGTGACAGGCCCCCCTCTCTACCTTGCTGGCGTGATCCGAAGGAATGGTAAACCAATACATTCGGCGTCAGTTTGGCCAGGAG
>CM042174.1:1314481-1394481 GCA_023376005.1 Doryteuthis pealeii
CTTAAATAACTGAAGTGGGTGGAGCGCTGCAAAAAAGCAGTCGGCCTACGCGAGACTGCAATCAGTGAAGAAACGGTTTGTGGACGACCCTGCATCAGAATTTGTTTTTAAATCAACATAGTTAACAGATAATTTTTAGAGTTTTTTTTTATATTATAAAACTAACCCTAACCTAACCTCTAACCTAAACCCTAACAAACATCCAGATGTTGACGGTGTAAATGAAAAATATGTCCTTATGAAACGAGACCACAAAAGGGGTGCCTAAAGGTCATGTGATCCGCTCATCCTTCATATCAACCACCCAGGCAGCGCGGTTCCACGTTTTTTTTACACTACGCCATCATCTCTAGTAGACGGAAGGATGACAAAACATATGAACGTGTAACATAGTCTAATTTTGGAACTTATGCTTTACGAGTTCGAACCCATGCTTCTGTGGCAACCAAAAACTTTGTGTGAAAGGTGAAGGTTCTTTTCCTTTGGATCCAACGACAGTGACTTGCTACTTGGGCGACAGCTCATCCTTCATATCAACCGCCCAGGCTACGTGGTTCCACGTTTTGTGGACACTACGCCATCGTCTCTAGTAGAAGGATGAATGCTAACAATATTGTTAAGTTCTTTATTGTAAAAAAATATTTTTTTATGTAAAAAAGTTCTTAAATTAAAAAACCTTTCTTTTGTGAAAGGTGAAGGTTCCTTTCTTTAGATCACAACGACAGTGTTGAGTGGGGGACCAGCTACTTGGGCGACTGCTCATCCTTCATATCAACCCACCCATGCTACGTGGTTCCACGATTTTTGGACACTACGCCATCGTCTCTAGTAGACGGATGGATGCTAATTGTTACTTTGTTTATTGTAAAAAAGAACAAGATTTTTTAATGTAAAAAAAAGTTCTTAAAAAAAAAAAGAAGACAGACAGTAATCGTCTCTGGCTGTCAGGAGTACACAAGCCAGACCCAATGGTGCATCAAAGTTTGAAGAATTGAATCTCAATGCCGCTCGTTGCAGAAAACCAACTTTTTTAAAAATCAAACCAAGATAAAAAAAAATGAATGCAGAGATAAAATAAAAAGTACAAATAAAAATTTAAAATAAATATAAAAAAGATCTTTAGGTTGTGCTAAACACAAAAAGAAATGTCAGATATGTAAATTTTCTAAAGGTATCTTGTGGCGGGTTTTGTCGTCTGCTTAAAATTTGGATACATTAATTTTACGACTTGATTTGTGCAATGGCCACGGGGAATTAACTTTGTTCTTTTGAGCTCCATTAGCATTAACATTATATATATATATATATATATATATATATATATATATATACTATAGACATACTTATATATATATATACTATACACATACGTATATATATACTATACACATACGTATATATATGTATATATATATACACGAAACACATACGTATATATATACTATACACAACGTATATATATATATATATATATATATATATATATATATACTATACACACATGCATATATATATACACATACGTATATACATATATATGTATATATACATACACTATGCACACCCGTTTGTATATATATTACTCTATTTACATACGTATATATATATATATATATATATATAATTATATATATATACACACTATACATATACGTAAATATATATATACATACACTATAAACATATAATATATATATATATATATATACGTATATATATACACACTATACACACAAGTATATATATATACACTATACACACACGTATATATATACACACTAGTTACATACGTATATATATACACTATACATATACGTAAATATATATATACATACACTATAAACATATATATATATATATATATGTATATATATATATATATATATATATATATATGAAATAAAAGGAAATTAATCCGACAGTGTGAATTTGATATATTGAAAAAACATGTGCAGTTAAAACCGTTGAGAGGAAGGCCCCGAAACGGTGCACATTCTCTCCTGATGATCCCAAGCATTTGTAAACATCATTTGTTTTTTCAATATATCAAATTCACACACACACACACACACACACACACATATATATATATATATATATATATATATACACTATACACATACGTATATATATATATATATACACACACTATACACACAAGTATATATATATACACTATACACACACGTATATATATATATATATATATATATATATACACTAGACACACATGTATATATATATATAATATATTATAATATATATATAATATTATATTATATATATAATTTGTTTTACAATTTATGTTCGTCATTCATTCTCCTCTATCTATTTAATCTATTTTCCTATACAGGGAGATTTCAAAAGAATAGTCAGTTTCAATAATTTGCTAAACAGAAACTATTTAAGGTATGTCCTACACGCTTCCAATAAGTTGAGTAATATTTAAACTGCCACATCTGGAATAAATTTCAATTTACTTAAGATTAAATATATAGGTAATAATTGGATTAGAGTAGATGATCTAATATACAGATCAATCAATGTACAGGTTCTAAAAATAAAGGGTGGAACATTATGCATATACTGTTAAAGTAAAGTCATCAGGGTGGCCTAAAGTCGGTATCAGCCAGACAGCATGGGAGTCTATCCCATTTTCACTAGTGCTAGACAAGGAGATTCTTGGTGTCTAAGGTGGAGTGCCACACCCACCATCAACTCCTCACTTTACTGCGCAGATCCTATTGTTACTCATACGCTGAGTTGTACATTATGTAGTTGTTTCTTAATAGTTTTTTTGCACAATTGTGTTACATCAAGTATTCTTATCAAACAATTTGTACACCATCATGGATACATGGCATAGTGGATATAGGCGTTGAGTTAATACAGTTCTGACAGCTATCTCTAGGCTGCAGGTTCAATCCTGATCAAGGGTGACAGTAATATAGAATAATAATTAACACAGCTTAACACTTGTACTCAGCTATGGTTAGCGGAATGAGCTATCCCCTTTTTACTAGCACTAGAGCAAAAAGATTGATTTTTAGTGTCTGAGGTGGAGCGCCACACCTACCACCAGTTCCTTACTTTACTGCACATATCCCTGTGCTACTCATACGCAGAGTTGGTGAGGGCCGGTATCAAACCCGGAACATTGTGGTTCTTAGTTGGTTGCTCTACCAACTGAGCTAATTCCAGGTTAAAATCGGCTTGGTTGCAATTTTATTATTTGAAATAGTTCTTTTCTATTTCATCAATTTTATTCACAAAATATTTCTGATACTCAACTTAAATATTTAAATGTTTAATCCTATTGGGGCATTTTGGGTAGTGGTAATGATGCTAAGGCCCGAAACCACGTTCGACCCCAAGGTTATCATCAACTTTATTGGAATCCATCCCACATTAAATCTACACACACCTTATCGTTTCCCCAATTTTCGAAATCCAAGGCGGACACCATTGGGAAAGCAACCACACTGTATCTCTAATTGTTTAAAACGTCCAAAGTAGACACAAGTGAAAATGAGATACCCCCGAATCAGCATATTCCACCAAGAAAAACAACAACTAACCCTCTCATCATTAAGCTCATGAATAGATTAGACTTGATGTCTAACTCTAAGGAGATTATGATATGCTGAATCCCAAGTCATATAGGAGTGAGTGGGAATGAAAGAGCAGACTCCGCAGCTAAATCGGCTCTAGATTTGATCTCCGACAATTTCAAGATACCATATACTGAGTTGAAACCTAAAATTAATAGATTCCTTCATACAAAATGGCAACAACAGTGAAATAACAACATTTACAATAAACTCTTCCTAATCAAACCCACTTTGGGAGGCTGGCGAACAAATTTAAGGAAGTTTAGAAAGGAACAAGTCATTGTGTCCCGATTACGCATTGGTCACACAAGACTAACGCACTCCTATATACTCAAACAAGAACAACAACCACAATGTGGAACATGTCAAACACCTTTGACAGTTAAACACTCGTTCATGGAATGTAGGTTTTTTGCTCACATCAGAAACCGTTATTTTAAAGCAAACAATATGAAAGATCTGTTTGAAAACGTCAACATGGAGGATATTCTCTCTTTTTTGAGGGAAATAAAATTATACCATAGAATATAGACATGAAACAAATCCATACCATACAACATAATCCCCAATAATGCTAACACATTGTTAAAACCAATTACTAAAAAGTATAAATATAAATACACGATATGAATCACTTCCTAACCGTTAGGCATGACATAACCCCCAGACGGATTGATATGCCGTTAACTCAATAAATAAACAAACAAACAAACATCAAAATACTACAAAAGATGTCTAGAAGCGATATTAAAACCTTTCCCAAGGGTATTAGCACTAAGTGAAATGCAATTACCACGTCCAGGATTTGAACTCGGGGCGACGAGTCCATTTCCCATGACTTTAACCATTACACCATGCGCTTCCTAAAAAAGAATATATAAATTCAATTACCGACGACTCTTTACAATTTAATAATTATCCAATCCATTAAAACAATTTCTTTAGATACATCTAAATTTCATCTAGTATAAATTCATAAGACCACTCATTAGTTTTCCTTGTGTGCCGGTTTTTTGGCATTCGGTCATTATTATTATTATTATTATTATTATTATTGACTGGATTTTGCCGTCCCGGCATATTACAGAGTGAAAATCACAGAAAACAAAAACACTGGCAAATACTTCGGCCTTCCCAGAGGACTAAAATGGTGACTATTTTGTTGAGCAATAAAGATTTGTCAGTAATATTTCTTTCAATTATTATTCCTAACAAAAATTGGGACAAGACTTTCCGGTACACCTAATATATATATATATATATATATATATATATATATATATATATATATATATATATATATACGAATATAATCCCAAAAGTAAGGTCTTCAAAGCAGTGAAGACGCAGGGAAACTGTTCGTGCGGCGACTGGCAACACTGCTGTGTATGCACCTGTGCCTGCCCCTTCGCGCGCTTCCCCCTCTCCGCGCCTAGCTGTGACGACCAGTATTGGCTTGGCAGTTGTTTCAGATGAAGCTCCCGATTGACACTAAATGTAAATCATTTCTTTTTAATTCTCTATATTTTTTTATTTTGTTTTTGTTTTGTTAGATATATTTTAATTTTATATTTTTAGCCGCTTCCACCGGTGAAGTGTTTCAGGAAGACGAATTTTACCGGTTGTCGTTTTCGTATCTTTTGTTTTCATTTTATTTACTAACCTCTTCTTTTTATCAACTCAACTCACCGATCCCAGCCCACAAATTCTTGTTCAAATGATCTCGAATTTAACAGCATGAGTAGAAACAACTCAAGTTCTATGCTTGAACACGAGGGTGGAGGTAACAATTGTTGTCAGTGTCCTTGGAATGACCATCAAGGATTTGTAAAAGAGTCTGGAGAAATTGGAAATCAGAGGAAGAATGGAGACCATCCAAACAACAGCATTGTTAAGATCGACTAGAATACTCAGAAAAGTCCTGGAGTCCTGAGGAAACTTGCTGTCGCTCAGACTCCAGTGAAAGACCATCAGCTAACACTGATGTGAAAACTCAAAAGGAGTAAATAATAATGATAATAATAATAATAATAATCTGGAAATCAGAGGAATGATTGATACCATTCAGAACACTGCACTGCTGCAATCTGCCAGAATACTCAGAAGAGTCCTGGAGTCCTGAGGAAACTTTCTGTCACCCAGACTCCAGTGGAAGACCATCAGCTAATACTGGTGTGAAAAACTAATAATAATACTTATAACCATTCTAATCAAAATCCATCAACTTCAAAAAATCCTTTTTCAATATCAGCTACCATATTTTCTGAACCGGAAGCCAGCGACTGCCTAACTACTATATAAATCTTGAATTAATACGCAATTGATTCTAGACGAAATCGGTAAATCAACTGCATTTCTTTAGTATTAATCTATTCGAATTATTAGTTACACCATTCTCTCATGCTTAAAAAACAGTACATTTATTTTCTAAGACCTGTAGTCTGTTCATATATGTTCAATATGTATGGATATCATTAGTTTGTTGAAAATTGATGGTTTAGTAAAGAAATAGATATTTAAAATTCTCTACTTGTAAATTCTTATTGATTTTAAGTCAGCTTCATCTCAGTTCCGAGAAAGAAAAAAGCATATATATTCATACGCCCCGAAGATGATAAGTTGTAGTTAATATATTCCGAGAAACTACTCTTTTCTTTTCAATAAACACATACTAGACATTTCTCTTGATATTTTTATAACTAAAATATATGAAATATTCCCAACGGTTTTCAAACTTTCGAAAAATAAACATAAATTTCATTGGTTGTTTGAAAACAGTCAGACAACTGAGGAATTTTATAACAATTACTTACATTCAGTAATGTAAGAGCGTGGTGTAATGGTTAAAGTAATCGGAAATGGACTCATCGACCCGAGTTCAAATCCTGGACGTAGTAATTGCATTTCATTTAGCGCTAATACCCTTGGGAAAGGTATAAATCCTACTCTTCCTCCAGCTATGTGTAAATAGTAGGGCAGACTGGGCTCTTTAACGTTGGTTAGACAACCGGTCTAGGAGAAGGAAAACTTTGAATTTAAACCTGCTGAACTCCGCTTAAGAAGTTGACCTTGTGTCACATCCTGCTCGTGTGGAGGGGTTTGTATATATATATATATATTATATATATTATAACATGGGTACAAGAGATAACCTACTCGAGTTTCACCATAAGGATCTTCAGGGTTAAATCCACTGAATTAATCTTATACCCATTTTAGAATAAATTTGCTCTACTTAGTATTGAGCACTTTTTATTTGTTATATCGCTGACTTACCCCCCTGAATTCCACACTTACTAACCATCGTGACCAAATTCACCGGTAAGTCAACTTTTCCTTTATATATATATATATATATATATATATATATATATATATAACAATTACATTAATGCAAATATGAAATAAAATTCTCTAATATCTTTCATTTTGGTCTACTCTAGTACTCTTCCCTCCTTCCCTCGTCGCATCCTGTTTCTCTTCTTACTTCAGTGTAATTCATTGCTCATGCATTTCCAAGAAATTTCTTGACAAGGTAAAGAACTTATCAATAACCATGCATTCTTTTCGAGTTCTGACATTATCCCAATGAAATGTTCATCTTTGATAACTTCCCGAATCTGTAGACTATCAAACACACCTGCCTTGATTTTTTCAATTGACAGGCCAGGAAATGGTAAAATATGGTACACTTGCATTCAATCGGCAATGCTTTAGTGAATTGCTTCAAGAGACCTAGTTTCATGGGCAAGATGCGAAAATAATTTTCTTTATGTCAACAAATGGCGAATGTAGAAGGTTGGGATCAACAGGTTTGAGGTTAGATCTTGGAGGCCAACTCCTCTCCACCCAATGCTTCTCTCAAGCTCTACTGCCCCACACTGTGATTTCAGTTAAATGAGGCACTGGACGTATAGCTGAAGGTAGACTAGAATATTCAATTTTACATTTGTTTTTCTTGTTATACGGTGAAGTTTTCATTAAACAAAAGTTACAGTCTGTGCAATGATATTTTGGCTCTCACCAAATCATAGGTATACCAAATGCCAACTTGTCATGTGTTCCCTTGATCCACATCCGTAAACTCTTAACATTCTTCTTGCACATCAGCTGACAAGGTGGATACCTTGTCAGCTGGGGCTATAGAATAGGGTAGATCGATTTTAGAACTGTAACGTATCCCATGTTACAAAAGTTGCAAATTAACATGAAGAATTACCACGCTGAATATTTTTCTTCAAAACTTGGCAGTTAGTCCACGAATACTACTACGTAAATCGACTACGAATAACCTCGCATATTCGTATCTTAATAAGTGTTCCGTTGGACGAGTCCAACTATCTTGTAGTGGAGATATCTTCCCTTACAACAAAAATACATGGACTGCACTTCGGCAGAGGGATAAAACCCTTTCAATGGGACCACCTATTGGCCGTGGGCAGCGACCCGTGATGCTTAAGGACAGAATCCTAGTGACTTGGTAGTCCATCATGCAACATTCCACTTTTGTTCTTACTTAGGCTAGACGGATGATCGGAGAAGACCCCTCTAATCAATCGGTTGGTCACGTCAAGCCTTAGTACCTATATGATTGTCCCAATCCTATTGCCTTTAACCCATTTTATCATATATGTGCTAGAAGGCGGTGGCTGATGGTCTTGATGTTCTGGAATGATGTTAAACTCTATCTGATGGCGAAGTTCCAGTTCCGGAGCTCTAGGGAATGTGGAGAACACCTTCATTGCCATTACTCCCAGGTTCACTATTCCCTGGGGTGGTGGTAACTGTTAGAGTCCCATCTATGTGTTAAATAGAAAAATAAGTTTTAAAAATGTGTTTAGAAAATTGAATACCCATGCAGAATGAATAAAACAAAATGTCTTCGGCATAAAATAGCCCAACAAGGGTTGACATGCCATAAAATCCAACCAACCAATCATATTTAAATCTACGACAATAAAGATGCATCTTTTCATGTGTCCAGATTAGTGTCGAACCTGACGACATTTCCCGAATATAGATAGACATGTAACACCATAAATAAAATGTCCAGGATTTTCTCCCGGACTTGGATCTTGACCAACACTTTTACATCGCCCGGCCAGACGTGTTGGTTTTAACGTGTTCATAAAAGGAATACACACGTCGAATCAGTTCGTGGCTGGATTGTCGAGAAAGAGATTTGGGTATCTATCAAAAATATTCGGGTAGCTCACCCGAAATAGGACTGGCGGGTGGGAAGAAGTAATCTTTTCTTCGAGTGGAAGGTCGGCGATTTCCTGTCCGCTTCGGCGAATATCAGATTTAAGTTGTAGAGCTTTATGCCGACTGGAATCCAGTTGAAGGCGAACAACAGGAAAAAGACAGCTGTCCATAAAAAATGGAGAGGCGATAAGTCGGAAAGGCCGACATAATGGAAACTAACTCTGCGCATGCGCAGGAAGAAACATTGGAGAGAAAATGTCATTGAAATAGAATCAAGCAGGATTCGCCAAAAAACAACCTTAAAAAAAATAAATAAAAGTAAAAAACAATAAACCCCGAAATAACAGAAATAGTATCGACAAGTTTCGGATCAGAAAAGTCCTCACAAATATCGCCGTAGATTTAATGGGTTCTTGAGATGCTAACTCCAAAAATAGTATACACGTCTCTATTAATAATGGACATTCGGTCTCTCTTTGTCAGTAACCAAAACTACGTCTCTGCTTACGTCACAATTACCAAAATCGTTGATTCATAGAATTTTATCCCTAATAAACCTTGTGTCACATTGAACATGACACCATAGAACAATACACTTCTTAACTATGTAAATCTTTACCCAAAATGTCTATTTCTCTTACACATATGTACACTAAGGACATTTCTTCACACACAATCTTTACGTACTCTTTGTATTTCATGCCATTCTTGTATTCATTCTATTAAGTTTCTTCAGGCAATAAAATATATTGTCATTGATATTGATAAAATGAATAAAAGCTGTTTTCTTATAATTTAACGTTTGAATCCTTTCCATTGTAATGAATAAACTGTATATCATTTCTCTGAATGTTTGAGATGAGGCTTGAAGATTAGTATTATCTGCATTATTCGGACTATTGTCCCTATCTTCATTGTTACTTGTACAACGTTTCGCCGATATGCCCTCAGGGCTTCTTCAGGTATTTCTTGTCGGACTCGGAACCTTTCTCAAAGTTCCGTGATGGCTCCCGAATACAAGAAAGTTCCCGAGTTCGAAAAGAAGGTTCCCGAGTCCGAGAAGGTTCCCGAGTTCGACAAAAAATACCTGAAGAAGGCCGGAGGGCATATCAGCCGAAACGTTGAACAAGTAACAATGAAGATGGGGACAATAGTCCGAATAACGCAGATAATACTAAACTGTATATCATTTGAATAAATAAACTACATAAACCTTGAAATTAATTAAGAAATGGTATTACTTTAAATGGAAAAATAAATATTTGCGACATTTGTAATCAATTTTAAAAATTATTATTTTTTACGCTCACCCTTTTTTCAGTGACAAGAAGTTAACTAAACGTTTATAAATAAATACCTTCGATTTTGTGAGGTTAGGAGGATTAGAGTAAATCCGACAGAATGAAATAAAGAATAGAGGGAAAATGTGGACAAAGGAACAAAACTCAAACAAGTATATGCAGGAGATATATTTCGCCGTGCATTGAGCTCGGCTTCATCAATCATTTATTTGATCATTTATGCATGTGAATTTGGGGATGGAGTCAGGTGGATGGGATAGCATTTACTCACCATATCTCTTCCAACTCACTCCACACTTTTGATATTATCTCCCACCCCATCCACCAAAGATTCATTCTGACCAATCAAATCCTCACAAACGCTATCCCATCCACCTGACTTCATCCCCAAATTCACCCTATTAATGTGGGACCACTAGTGACTCGACTACGAATACTACTACATAAATCGACTACGAATAACTTCGCGTATTCGTATCTTTATAAGTGTTCCGTTGGACGAGTCCAACTATCTTGTAGTGGGGATATCTTCCCTTACAACAAAAATACATGACTGCACTTAGGCAGAGGTAAAACCTTCCAATGGGATCACCTATTGGTGACTCATGGGTGGTGGGTGTAAAAAATGCGTTGATCCCGTCGGTATTCTCCTTCAAAAAGGTTCCTCAGGTACTGGGCAATAAACACAGCCCTGTCCTTTTAAATCAAAGGGGTAGGTGTTGCCCGGGGGGAGTATCCCCCTGTTGTCAACACTATTAGCTTGTAAGGTCCAGGACCGAGGCCACTGGACCGCCAGCGTTGACCGGATCTACATACATCATAATTCTACGATGAAGAACTTCAACAGTTGATTAATAAACTAATTAATATTCAGACTGATCTGACTACGTTTGACCCTCCTCTATTTTTTTGTATTTTATTGTTCTGTGTTTTTGTATGTATCCGTTAGCACCGGATACTGGTGCTGAATAAACATATTAAGCACTCATATTCTTTTGTGTATCCATTTACATCGACAATACAACACATATTTTCCTGATTTTCAATTCATTTCTGTCGTGAAATAATTTTTAATTCATTTGCATTATACATACAATAAAAATATATGAAACCACTGGACGTAAATATTTTAGTTTTAATATAATAAGATATATTAGATTAGAAAGACTAACGAAATTAAATAAGAACGCAATATAAAGATTGCACTTATTTCAATTTTATCTTAATTGATTTCTATATGAATTATAAAAGAGACCAGTTTCGTCAAATAGCCATATGATGGTTATAATATATATATATATATATATATATATATATATATATATATATATACAAATACATTTAAGGTGCGATTGGTACCATTGTTTCAAGCAGCATGTTAACCACTTCTCGTAAAGACAACGTATGACAAAAAGCGGCTAACATACAGCTTGGAAACCAATGGTAACAATCTCACCATAAATGTATTGTACATATAATGAATAAATAAATACAGCTCTACATCGAAATCGAGCATATATATATATTAGTTCAATATTTAATTACATGGATGTAATAATAATAATAATAATAATAATAATAATAATAATAATAATAATAATAATATTTTTGCATCTGATGATGGGAACGACTAGATAATTTCTCTAGGTTCCCTGAAATAGTCTATAATGCCCTAAAAAAAATCTTTGTTATCTTTTCCTAATATAATTTTGATCTATGACTCTGACAATAAGAGCACACATTGAGCTTTGCAAATTACGACAATTGAAAAAACTACACGGTCGCAAGGAAGATTTCATCACTTAATCTTTGTAATATATATATATTATATATATATATATATAATATATATATATATATATATATATATATATATATATATATATGAGAAGTAAACAAACAAACAATGTGTTTGATATGCTTTTTAGCCGACAATTTTGGGGAAATATGCTTAATTGAAGTCATACCTAATTTTTGAAAATTAATTAATTGATGATTAATGAATTATTCTCCCAAAAATTGTCGGCTAAAAAGCCATATCAAACACATTGTTTGTTTGTTTGTTTAGTTCTCATACTGTCGTGTAGTAAGCCACCAAAAGTGGAACATAACAGTTCAAAGCAAACGAAAAATCCGGAAAAAACCAGTTGGTGTAATGGTTAGAACCCTCGCCTGTCAGCCTGACAGTCAGGGCTCGAATCACACACAAAGCAGTCTTCCTGTCTATAGCTCTGCTGAAGAGGCCTAATGGGCTGAAATGTACATACAGAGATTGACTTTTTTCTCGATTTGTTTAGCCTTACATTTGAACGGGTATGCCCGCCTAATTCATTAATTATCAATTAATTAATTTTCAAAAATTAGGCATGACTTCAATTAAGCACATATTCTCCCCAACAATATATATATATATATAATATAATATATATAATATATATAATATTTAATGTCATATATCACAAATGATGCACTAATGTAAATATTTACTTTTTCCACAGCCATTGTATTGGAGAGAAAAGACCTTCACTTTTTGACTCAGGTTTTAAACAAGAAATGAGATTTATTTTTGAATGTTTAGCGCCAGTGAAACGTCTAAGCTTTTCTTGAAGCGAATAAAAATGGAGTCTCTCTCAAGAACTTTTTAACAATGAGTTTAACGAAGTAGACAGTCCATCACAACAGAACGAAAATATCCGATATTGAAAACGAAGTCTGACCTCAACATCTTCAAATACTGTCTCATCAGAAAAAGAGTCAAAAATATAACGAAAGCAAACAAAATGCGACAAATATAATCGTTCCTTTGAATCATTTTTTTCATCGGCTATAGAATAATTTAGATTATAAACATTTCTTTATAATTGCATATGTATCAGTTCAATATTTAATTATATAGATGAAATTATATAATAATAATAATAATAATAATAAAAATAATAATAATAAGAGAACTGAATCACTAATAATTGCTGCACATAATAATGCCATAAGGACAAACTATATCAAAGCGAAAATTGATAAGACCCAACAAAATAGTAAATGTAGACTTTGTGGTAATAGAGATGAGACCATATACTCTGCGAATGTAACAAACTAGCACAACGAGAATACAAAACTAGACACGACTGTGTTGATTAAAAAAAAAAAAAAAAAAAAGAAAAGAGAACGTGTCAACTAATGGACTTTGCGGTTCTGGAAATCAGAAGAAGAATTGAGACCATCCAGACTATTGCACTGCTGCAATCGACTAGAATACTCAGTCCTGGAGACCTGAGGAGACTTGTTGTCACTCAGCCTCCAGTGAAATACCATCAGCTAACGCTGTAGTGAAAAATTGAAAATATAATAATAATAATAATAATAATAATAATAATAATAATTAATTAGCGGGACCCGTGTAATTTCCGTGAAACGAAACAAAAAAATCAATTGGACACATGGCCTAGTGGATAAAGGAGTTAGGTTAAGACAGTTCTAAGTGACAGTTATCTCTGGACTGCAGGTTCAATCCTGGCCAGGAGCAGCAGTAACATAGAATAATAATTAACACAGCTTAACGCCTCTACCCTAGCTATGGTTAGCGGAATGAGAACAGGATACCCCCGTGGACTGAATAAACGGTTAGGTTCAAAGTTCCATGATGGCTCCCGATTACGACTAGAAGTTTCCCGATTACGACAAGAACGTTCCCGAGTTCGAGAAGAAGGCTCCCAAGTCCGACAAGAAATACCTGAAGAAGACCGGAGGGCACATCGGCCGAAACATTGTACAGATAACAATGAAGATGAGGACAATAGTCCGAATAACGCAGATAATACTAAAAAATCAAGAGCAGCTACTTAAGCCAGAAACGATAATTTGCAATTTCATTACATATAAATCCTATTATTGTCTTTGCAATAGATAATACAAAAATATACAATAACAATCGATTAATACCGTACAAATTCAATCGAAAAAAATGTTTTATGCCTGCTGAGGTCCCGGTTTCGATTTCTGTCGGAGGGAAGTCGTTAGTATATATCGCTGATGAGACTTAATAAAGTCGAAACAGTCTGTACGATATTCTACACACCGAGTGATCCTTTGCCGGGATTACACTTGTCAAGTTCGTTTTCTATAAGAAAAAGTATCGAATTTTATGCGATACATGCATTGTAAGTGCCTTAAAATGCAAGTAAAACATTTAATATATACTTTATTCAACAATGCTTCAAAAATAAACAAACAGCCAAAAATCTTATTTCTTTATAATTTTTATATATTTCTATGGGCCATCCTTTAGGCTTCAAGCAAGAACGCTTGTCCAGCAGAAATCCTTGGTAAAGAAACCTTTGGTAGTAATTTCCTTCATCAATGATTGCAAATGAACATCTGTCAGTATCAGTGATTAAGTAGTCAATCAGCCACGCATTATGGCTGATGATTGGCAAAGGAATAGACCACGTGACCTCGCCTAAATCTAAGCGGTGTATTGTAGCACAACTTATATACAACAATAAGTAGGAAGCGCGTGGTGTAATGGTTAAAGTCACAGGAAATGGACTCGTCGCCCCGAGTTCAAATCCTGGACGTGGTAATTGCATTTCACTTAGCGCTAATACCCTTGGGAAAGGTATGAATTCTACTCTCCCTCCAGTTATGGGTAAATAGTAGGGCAGACTGGGCTCTTTAACCTTGGTTAGGCAACCGGTCTAGGAGAAGGAAAACTCTGAATTCAAACCTGTTAAACCCCGCTTAAGAAATTGACCTTGTGTCACATCCTACTCGTGCGGAGGAGTTGGTAAATATATATATACAACAATAATCCAACAACAATTGCATTTATATTAGTTTGATATTTAATGACATGGATGCAATTATATAATGTAGAGCTAGTTTAGCTCAGTCGGTAGAGTGTCCGACTTGGAACCACAAGGTTCCTCGTTCGATACTGGCCCTCGCCTACTCAGCGTATGAGTAGCGCAGAGAGCTGTGCAGTAAAGTGAGGAGCTGATACTAGGTGTAGCACTCCACTTCAGACGCAAAAAACAATCTCCTTGGCTTAGCGCTAATGAAAAGAGGATAGATTCCCTCCCTGTCTGGCTGCACGGAGAAATATATCTCCTACATATACTTGTCTGAGTTTTGTTCCTTTGTCCACATTTTTCCCTCTATTCTTTACTACATTATGTCGGTTTTACTCCAATCCTCTTATCCTCATATATATATATATATATATATATATATATATAGAGAGAGAGAGAGAGAGGGGGGAGAGATATTGATTGATTGATAGATTTTAAAGGATAAGCTGAAATGTTCATAGGCTGACATAATATTTGCTGTTGATAACTTTTTTGACCAATGGGATCCAACCACTACAACACCGATGAAAGAAAGCTGATCCGATCTACAATACAGTGAGCGTTTTCTATGACGATCCATATCAGAAATCCGATAGTGAATTAACTCCCCCTGCCGCTAGAGGGCGGATAGCCAACATACGATGTTGGCGCCAAAACCAAACCCCGCCACTTATTTGGAGATTGTCACCGAAGCGAGTCGCTAAAATAAGCACTCCCATCACCTAGCCCCCCAAAAGGGTAATTACCCAGGCGTGTAGCTTCTAATAAACACTACACTTTTACCTATCGTACGAGAACTGACCAAAACGGACGCGTCTCTACAGAACTCTGCAACCACAGTGACCAGAATACCCTTGCTAGTGTCACTTCTCCACGAACAGTATTTCACCTCACAGATAAGTCTTGTAGCAAATGCCAACAAAATTTGCAACATATTCTTGTACTATTTGTCAATACATGTGTTAAATTCCATTGTGTGTTTTTCTTTTTTCGTCCGAATAATTTGCATACAACTGGGAAAAATAAGAGGCTCCCATAAAACCGTAAATTCCTCTTATCCCCGAAATTTGATCTGAATCAGGCCAACAAAGGTTAAACTTGAATTTTTTTTACGGAAAAATAATTCAGGTATGTTTTTATTTTTGGACGCAACTTCACTTCTGTGTGGATCCTTGATTTTAGAATCAGTCCCAACTTAGCCGTATAGCTAATAACGGCCGTACTGATAGCTGGCCAAATTTTGAAACAGGCCACTAGGGGTCAAAGTTGATTTAATAACGTCAGTGTTATGCAGAATAACGCGAATTAGCTTCTCATCTAATTCTCGTACAAATGTAAAGGGTCGGTCCATCAAGCAATGGTTGCATCGGCTTCATTGTCCGCATTAATTATCAAGATTTGACCTCGACAAACGACGTGCTGATCGCTCTCAGGAAAAAAGAGGGTGGGCTCCGGTGGCGGGGGTATCTATAAACCGACTAATTTGAAAGCGGAACTCTCCGGCAGCGGAGGAAGTGTATTCATGGCGAGATTACACAGAAAGGGGTCAGTGGAAATGAGAATGTCGATATGAGGAAGGGTTTGAATCTATAAAGGGAAAATCTGAACCCATAACAACGAAGGTCTATCGAGGGCACCCCCATTGATCTGCTAACGGAGATTTATTCATTAGTAATTTGGCGAGTATGTAGAAGATTTGTTAATGAATTGATTGTTATAAACCAAATAAATTTGCATTTATACATTACTAGAAGCCTGCCCTGTCTCTGGGGCGTTAGAATGCACCGACTGCACCTCTGCAGAGGGGTAAGGCTCCCCCAATGGGGCCACCTGTTGGCCGTGGGTGGCGACCCGTGATGCT
This sequence comes from Doryteuthis pealeii, assembly GCA_023376005.1. Taxonomy (NCBI): domain Eukaryota; kingdom Metazoa; phylum Mollusca; class Cephalopoda; order Myopsida; family Loliginidae; genus Doryteuthis; species Doryteuthis pealeii. The sequence continues at coordinate 1,331,307 of CM042174.1, forward strand.
TAAGGATAGAGCCCAGGTGGATGAGCAGTTCATGACATGCAATACTCCACTCTGGCCCTATCTTGGGCTAGACGTAATGGTTAGAACCCCCGCCTGTCAGCCTGGCAGTCAGGGTTCGAATCACACACAGAGCAGTCTCCTGTCTATAACTCTGCTAACGGAGATTTATTCATTAGTAATTTGGCGAGTATGTAGAAGATTTGTTAATGAATTGATTGTTATAACCCAAGTAAATTTGCACGTATACATTGCTTTCCATTCTGCATATCATTATGTATATTTTGATTATCTCCTCGTTATATATGTTAGTTTATCTGGGGAGAGAGAGAGAGAGAGAGAGAGAGAGAGAGAGAGAGAGAGAGAGAGAGAGAGGAGAGAGATTGAAATGAATTTGTATAAATTTCAACCCGTAGCTTAAATTAGGTCAAACGTTCCCTTTCTTAGAAATCTTACAAAAAGATTTTAATGGACCAAAAACTATTGTATTGATTTGTTTACTTTTTGAGATTTACAAATGGACATTTTTTAAGTAGAATTTCAATGCTATATATATATATATATATATATATATATATATATATATATATATATATATAACACTCTCCTACAAAAGGGATGGAACACTCTATGGCGGCCTTTACATACATACAGATGTGCGTATTAAAATAGTTAAAACCCCTTTTTCATTCTGTGGGGGGCGATAGCCGAATCGATCGGAGTTCTATCCCGACTGTAGGTAGCTCACAAAATATCTAACCACACTGAAGGGACTTGATAAGTCGAAACACGTGTCTGTGGATGACTATATATATATATATATATATATATATATATAATATATGTGTGTGTGTGTGTGTGTGTATATATATATATATATATAAATATCATCATCATCATCCTGGTATGCTAGCAGCACGGATATCCATGACAATCTCTCACCATCCCGTTAGAAAATACCATTAAAAACTTTAAAAGGTCATTAACTCTTTGCCTACTTTAAGCCGCTCACATCAGTTCTCCCACCACACACAAGGAAAGTACAAAAACTGATGATTAGTTCATTATGATTGAACAGAAAGACTCAGAATACAATAATGAGGCGGTCGGAGAGGCCACCTCCGATCAATCGGCTGGTCACGTCAAGCCCTAGCACCTATATGATTGCCCCAACCCTATTGCCCTTATGGCAAGCCCCAACCCCTTTTTATCATATGGGTGCTAGAAGGCGGTGACTGCGGGTCTACATGTCCTGGGAATGACGTTAAACTCTATCTGATGGTGAGGTTCCAGTTTTGGAGGTTTGGGGAATGTGGAGCCCCACTTTCATCCCCATTGCTCCCTGGTCCACTCTGACCCGGAGTGGTAGTACCTGTTAGGGTCCCATCTATGGGTTAAATAGAAAAATGTATTTATAAAAAAATTGTATTATCCATTAAGAATGAATTTATTTCAAAACTTTATCGGCATTAAATGACCCACTGAGGTTGATATGCCGCAAAACAAAACAAAACCAGGTAAATAGATAGTGACCTTTTGAAATATCCCATCATGCCGGTAAAAAATACCAAGAAACTTTGGTGCAGCCGTGGGGGAAATTTGGAGAGTCAAGAGTTAAACAACCATGTTCAACAATAGCTGGAACCCTTGTGTAATAAAATGCCTACTTTAAACCGATCACAGCGGCTCCCGCACCACTGCGTGTAGTATATATATATATATATATATATATATATATATATATATATAAAGTAATCCACAGACACGTGTTTCCAGGTATCACCTCTCATCAATGTGGTTATACCGTTTAACAGCTACCTCTGGCCGGGTTCGAGACCCGAATGAACTTTCGTTCGTCAAACCTTTTACCCGTGCGGCCACAAGCAGCTGTATATATACTTTTAAAAACGAATGGCTGAAAATTTCCGACTGCAGTTTCTCACCGTAGCGCGAATCTTCAGGGCATTTTTCGTCCTACCATCGGCCTGTATTTATAACTGGGTTGTACCCATTTTCAATACTGTGGGTATGCTACATACCCTCCTTTACCACCTTTGTAATGCTGGAATTTACTAGGCAGAGCCTACGCTTGTTTTTGTGCCTACATCTATTTGTTAACTCTGACCGCGAGTTCAATATCCTCTCTGGTCCGTGCATTCGGCTATTTCTAATTTTTCTTGTAGGCACAGCATGCATGGGTTATCATTTCCTTTATGTGATGGTACCTTCTTAATAATTCTCCACTCCACTTCTGGATCACTCATTTGCTTTTCTTTCAAAGCCCACACGTGTTTTGCGCGTGTTGTCATTTCGCTATATTTTTTTTATCCTTAAATGATAACCTGTGTTGCGCTATTCAGTTTTTTATAGGTTGTTGCGTAGCTCCTATATATATTTTTAGTTTTCTTTGTGGTTGGTGATATTACCACTGCTTCATACGCTACGTCTTTTAGCAAACACTTTTTCGCTCTTTCTCCCGCACTTTTTTTTGCTGTGGCTGCTAATTATTTTTCGTATGTTGTTCATGCAGCTGTAGCTTACTTTTAAATTATTTCTATTAAATAGCCTTTTTAGCCAGGTTGTCCCAAAGAAGTGGTTATCGACCAGCCTTAAGAAGGTTCCTGCAATTATATATATATATGTGCATGTGGAGGGTGCGTTTTTATATATTTATATATACTAGCAAATATATGCACCCTCCGGGTGCCAGTATTTAAGTTTTAATATGATAAAATATATTAAATTAGAAAGGCTGATGAAACTGAATAAGAATGCAGATAAAAAGATTTTGAACAGAGGGGGTATGATTGAAAAATAGAACAACTTTGAAACTAACTCTTCCATCATTTTACATTACTCCCGTCTGTCTTTGTTAAATTTTCCTAATTTAACTATTTAGTTAAGATGGGAAGTAAAGAATAATATTACAGTTATTTCCTATTGTTGATGGATTTCTTTTAAGTTTTATTCCTGAGATTTTTGCTCATATTCAATAAGATAAAACCAAACGATTAGAAATCAATAATACTAAGCATATATTTATTAAAATCAATTTTTTAAGATCAAAATGCAAATTAGCCTTACCATTCACAATGTAATCCGCTATTTTGTTGTATATATAAATACAATTGCATGTTATTATTATGTAGATATGGTCAACAGTCTTAATGATGTAAAACAATTTTATTAATGATTGGGATTTAAATAAAAAATAAAATCATGGAGAATGTGATGTAAATAACAAAGGGAATTGTGATTTATATAGTAATATAGTTTCGGTTACAGACAGACAAACCCACAATCTCCATTATAATAAGATATATATATATATATATATATATATATGATGGACTCTCCCGTCGATTTCAACGTATGAGGTTCCGACAACCTCTTTTATTTAACCTTGTGTGTTAATCGCAGGTGACATTTCAGCCCTGCCAATGATTTCCAAAGAAGTCCGCAGATGGAACAAGAGTGTGGATTATTAGAATGTATTGCTGGGACACTAGCCAATGCTCTAGTCCTTTCTCTAGCTTGAAGCAGCTAGGTGACCTCCGATGCTGCAAAATTCTTGATACCATTGTATCACAAAATATGATTAGTATGATAATGATAATAATAACTCTCACAATAAATATGATTATTATAACAATAATAATAATGATAATAATAACTATCAAAATAAATATGATTATAATAATAATAATAATAATAATAACTATAACAACAATATTAATGATAATAATTGTCTACTTCCACTTATATATATTAGATTTCGATTCATTTACTTCGGCTAACAGCGTTCAGAAATACATATATTTATAAACAATCTGAAATGGACAATTCACTACACCAAATATATATATATATATATATATATATATATATATATATATATAATATATAAGTAGCGTAGACATAAAGACAACAGTGCTTGGTTTCTGACAGTTTCTGGCCTATAAAAGTAAAGTCGTCGGGGCGGCCTAATGTCGGTATGAGCCATACAGAGAGGGAGTCTATCCCCTTTTCACTAGTGCTAGACCAAGGAGATTGTTTTTTGCGTCTGTGGTGGAGCGCCACACCTACCATCAGCTCCTTACTTTACCGCACAGATCCATGTGCTACTCATACGCTGAGTTGGTATCGAGGGTCGGTATCGAACTAGGAACCTTGCCTATACGATTCTCAAATCAAACCTGGAAAGGGGGGCGGGGGTCAAAAATCCTGGAAAAAATTTGTAATTTGTCCTGGAAAATTTTAATTATCTGAGACAAAATTAATGTTATTGTTACACTTAACAAATATAACTAGTAAAATAACAAGGACTGTGTTTTTGTTTTTATTTTTAACGCTCACTGAATCTACCCAATATTTCCTGAATTAGTCATGAATATTCATTAAACGGTAAAAATGCTTCTGATTGGGTGGATACTTGTTGATTTCATCCGATGAAGTTTTGCTTTCATCATGTAGCGATATTTTGATTTATTTTTACGTGACACTAAACATGAACAATGTTGCAGATTGACTATTGTTTCCGTTGGTTTTGCGCGGGAAGTTCGAAAAGACAAAGAAAAATTGAACTGAGAAGACAATGGCTAAGGTAGACAGAGGGTCTGGTGTAACAAAAGACTTCATCTGGACAAACGGGAATTTGAACAAAGAGAAAGGACTTCCGGTCAAGGAACAAAAGGGTGTGTGGGCGGTCGTCAATACTTAAGCGGTCATCAGGCAGCCCAGAGGAGACCCCAGAGAGACGGCGGACGGAGTGACCGTTGACACAGTCGAGCGCTGCTAGCGGGCAGTGGGGTTCCACACCCCTTACCTCACCATCCCAGCAATAATAGTAGTAGTGGTAGTAGTTTCCATTGTCAACGCCGTCACCCATCCACCACGTACAGCCGAGATGAGAGAAATAAAGTCAGATCTCCTACTACATAGAGCATGCCTTGTGAGTTCATTTTAAGCGACCACTAGATACATCGTCTAGGGGTCAGAAACGATCTCCGCTGTATACCAGCAACAGTATATAACATGTACGATAGGACTAATATGTTATTAAGTCAGTGGTTCTCAAACTTTATACAGTCTGGTCGCACTTACAGTACTACAGATACTTGATAGCGCACTGTATACAAAATAGGACTAATATGTTATTAAGTCAGTGGTTCTCAAACTTTATACAGTCTGGTCGCACTTACAGTACTACAGATACTTGATAGCGCACTGTATACAAAAGGACTAATATGTTATTAAGTCAGTGGTTCTCAAACTTTATACAGTCTGGTCGCACTTACAGTACTACAGATACTTGATAGCGCACTGTATACAAATAGGACTAATATGTTTATTAAGTCAGTGGTTCTCAAACTTTATACAGTCTGGGCGCACTTACAGTACTACAGATACTTGATAGCGCACTGTATACAAAATAGGACTAATATGTTATTAAGTCAGTGGTTCTCAAACTTTATACAGTCTGGGCACACTTACAGTACTACAGATACTTGATAGCGCACTGTATACAAAATAGGACTAATATGTTATTAAGTCAGTGGTTCTCAAACTTTATACAGTCTGGGCACACTTACAGTACTACAGATACTTGATAGCGCACTGTATACAAAATAGGACTAATATGTTATTAAGTCAGTGGTTCTCAAACTTTATACAGTCTGGGCACACTTACAGTACTACAGATACTTGATAGCGCACTGTATACAAAATAGGACTAATATGTTATTAAGTCAGTGGTTCTCAAACTTTATACATTCTGGGCTCACTTACAGTACAACAGATACTTGACAGCGCACTGTATACAAAATAGGACGATATAGTCCTGAGTCGAGCGCTATGCAACAACAAGACAAGAATTTATCAGCAACAGACTACATTAAAGATGAGATATTTGTTATTTTCCTTTTCTTTTTTTTTTTTTTCTGTCCTTTTTCTCTCTTTCTTTCCTCTTTTATTTCTTTCTTTTTTTCCTTTTTTCTTTTCTTTCTTTCTTTTTTTTTCCCCCTTTTTCTCTCTTTCTTTCCTCTTTTCTTTCTTTCTTTTTTCCCCTTTTTCTCTCTTTCTTTCCTCTTTTCTTTCTTTCTTTTTTTTTTTTTTCCTTTTTCTTTTCTTTCTTTCTTTTTTCCCCTTTTTTCTCTCTTTCTTTCCTCTTTTATTTCTTTCTTTTTTTTTTCCTTTTTTCTTTTCTTTCTTTCTTTTTTCCCCTTTTTTTCTCTCTTTCTTTCCTCTTTTATTTCTTTCTTTTTTTCCTTTTTTCTTTTCTTTCTTTCTTTTTTCCCCTTTTTCTCTCTTTCTTTCCTCTTTTATTTCTTTCTTTTTTTTCCTTTTTCTTTTCTTTCTTTCATTTTTCCCCTTTTTCTCTCTTTCTTTCCTCTTTTATTTCTTTCTTTTTTTCCTTTTTTCTTTTCTTTCTTTCCTCTTTTATTTCTTTCTTTTTTTTTTCCTTTTTTTTCTTTTCTTTCTTTCTTTTTTCCCCTTTTCTCTCTTTCTTCCTCTTTTATTTTCTTTCTTTCTTTCCTCTTGTCTTTCTTCTTTTTCCCCTTTTTCTCTCTTTTCTTTCCTCTTTATTTCTTTCTTTTTTTCCTTTTTTTTTTTTTCTTTTCTTTTTTCCCCTTTTTTCTCTCTCTCTTTCCTCTTTTCTTTCTTTCTTTTTTCCCTTTCTCTCTTTCTTTCCTCTTTTATTTCTTTTTTTTTTTTTTCCTTTTTTCTTTTTTCTTTTCTTTCTTTTTTCCTCTTTTTCTCTCTTTCTTTCCTCTTTTCTTTCTTTCTTTTTCCCTTTTCTATCTTTCTTTCCTCTTTCTTTCTTTTTTTTTCTTTCTTTCCCTCTTTTTCTCTCTTTCTTTCTTCCTCCTTTCTGGTATTGCTATTTGTTTAATTAGATAGTTACCTCCCCTTTCTTCCTTTCGTTTCTTTATTTCTCTTCCTGTCTTCCTTCTAAGTTTTCATTTGTTTTTTTATTCCCTTTTCCTTTCTGTCTGTAGTCTTTCTTTCTTTCTTTCTTCCTTTCTTTCTTACCTTTTTTTTTTTTAGTATACATATTTCCACATAAATATGTATTTTCCCTATCGCAAATTTTTAAAACCTACGAACTATCAACTGTTTTGCATATTTGAATTATGTAATACATCTATAATAGATATCTATTAAGACATACCATTGATTCTCAACATTTTATGCACTCAAAAATATGAAAGAAAAAAGAATTTTTTTTATTTTTTATTTTTTTTAAATTGAAATTAAATATATTATATTATATATAGTGATGGGATGATTGAGAATGAAAAGAAGATAATAGAGAAATATAAAAAAAATTAATCACGATTAATTTAACAATATTGACATACTTATTAACTCCTTTACATGACATTATTTCTTTAAAACCATGACACCATTTCTTTAAACCATAATACCTCTTAGGATTACGGTCAGTCTAGAACTATTAATAAATATTTAAGGAAGAAGGAGGGAAAAAAAATAAGAATAAATAATAACAGCAAAGAATGAAAAAAATAGTTAAATAAAATATATAATTGAAGCAAAACATTTATGCTTTTGTAATTCAAATATTTGATTTATGATATTTAATCTATTTGAAATTTAAGGGGAGAATGGTTTGTTTTATTTTTATTGTTTTGAATTTTGCATCAATCCTAATATGTAATTATTATATGATATTTTAATATATAATTAATATAATATTTAATCTATTTAAGTTTAAAAGAAAAAGAGAAAAAAGTACTCATAAAAGATATTTTCTTAAAAAAAAAATCTCCTTTTCTCTCTTTGCTTCTTTTTTTTCGTCCATTATCCCACACATTTTTCCCTCCATATTTGTGTATTTATCAGTTGTTTTTGTCTTTCTCTCTTTCTTTCTTTATTCAATTCTTATTTCTTTATTTACTAAAAGGTTTCAAAAATTAATTCCGTTTTACAAGACGTAACATTTCGTAAAATTCAGAACATTTAACTTGAACATTTTCTTTATAATCACTAGCAAATATATGCCAGAGAAGAGATCAGTTGACATCTCACACTATAATTATAAATATATATATATATTTCTATATATATATATATATAATATATATATATTTGATATGATACGCTTGCACTACTAAGGTACTTTAGTAAGCACCCTACTCGCAACTATCAGCGCAGCAAGACCTATCTGGTCATCCCGATATTTGGCTGGCGTAGATACGTATGTCTACATTGTGTATATATCTGTTCATCGATGTCTGAAAGGAAGAAATATCAGTCTAGGTGTATCTTTCAACCTAAGCAATTATCGATCAATATCTTAGTATACACTATCGATCAGTTTCTGAATTTATCTTCAATCGGCTGCAAGTTTAGGAATTTGATTTTAAAAGATGGCAGTCCATTACTCGACACAAATTGTTAGTATACAATCTAATCCTCTTTTCACCCAAACATTCTCAGATGGTCTCCTCGTCGATCTCGGTCTCTCTCCTCTCTCTCTTATATAATATATATATATTATATTATAATTATATATATATATATATATAGCGCCTATATGATTGTCTAATCCTAGTTGTCCCCAACCTTTTTTTATTATGATATAGCCTGAGGGTCTTAGTATCCTTGGTTGATGCCCAAACTTGTATCTATACTGGAACGTTCCCATTCTGGAATTCTGTGGATTGTGATTACACCTTTAGCCATTACTCCGGTCAACCCTGAACTCGGAGTGGTATCTCTGTCAGGTCCCATCGATAGGTTAAATAAAAAAACCAATGTGTTAAAATGCTTTTAAAATGAATTACCTAACAAGAATTGATGCACACTCCACTTAGAACCCTTACTTAGGCTATACGGGCGGTCGGAGGCCCTCCTGATTATCGCTGTCAGGGCGTCCAGGTTCCTAAAAGCACCTATATGATTTGCCACAACCCTATTTGCCTTTATGGCAAGCCCCAACCCTTTTTATCATATGGGTGCTAGACAGGCAATGGCTGAGGTCTCCCTGGGATGAGTTAAAACTGAGTGCGACCCCATGATGCCTTAAGGATATGAGAACCCAGGTGGATGAGCAGTTCATGACTTGCAATATGCCCACTTTGTCCATATCTGGTAGACGGGCGGTCGAGAGGCCCCTCGCGATCCAATCGGCTTGGTCAACGTCAAGTCCTAGCACCTATATGATTTCCCAACCCTATTGTCCCTTAAGGCAAGCCCCAACCCCCCCTTTTTTTATCATAATTGTGTCTAGAGAAAGGCAGCCCGGTTTTGACTGAGGGGGTCCCCCTAACAATGGTTTGTGAATGGCGTTAAATCTCTATCTGATGGGAGGTTCCGGTTTTGAATTTTGGAAGAAATGTGGAGCACCCCTTTTATCACCATTGGCTCCCTGGTCCACTTTGGCGCGGGTGGTAGTACCCTTTAGGTCCCCATCTATAGGTTTAAATAGAAAATTGTATTTATTAAAAAAAAGTTGTGTATCCATTAAGGAATGAATGTATTTCAAAACTTTATCGCATTAAAATGGACCCACTGAGGTTGTATGCGTAAACAAACTTAAAGCCAAAGCAAACCAACCAAGAAATTAATTAACAAATTTCTAGCATAAAATACCCAACAAGGGGTTGACATTCGTTAAAATCCACCAACTAACTATACAACCACATCGTCTCATTTGCTTTTAGGTATTCTTTGCCACTTTGGAAAAACTCAGCGGTCCGCATTTAAATCCCTATGTAACGGATACGTCTGCTAGTTTATATATTAACCTGCAAGTTTATCGAATTAATATCTCAGTAATAACTATCGATCCTGTTTTGTGAACACCCATTCAATCTGTAGGAAGTTGAGACCAGAAGCGAATGTTTTAGTGGCAGTCATTACAACACGGAAATTGCTTAGTAACAATCTACCCGAATTTTCCTCCACCCAAGTTTATATTACGGGTATCATCTTATAAATAATGATTACCTATGGCGTACTTATCAAACCCGTCTTTTACTTTCTCTTCTTTTCTTATTCTCTGTTCTTTTGTCGCACTAGTTCGTGGCCCGCTGCATTGCGTACTCATTCACACTCACCAGTTCTCATACACTTGACTCTTCTCTCTTACTTCCCCCTTCTATTTCTGCGCTCACTCCTCTCTTCGCCTCATTCCCTCATCTCTCTCTCTTCTCATCTCTTCTCTTCTATCTTTTTATATATATATATAAATATATGTAGGCTAAACAATCAATGGCAAAATGAATGTATGGATGAAATAAAAAGGAATGAATGAAATGAGAGGATAAATGAAAAAATCCTTTCCAAGGGACCCCTCCAAAGTTTAAATACTTTTTGAGAGTCCCTGATAGAAAGGTTTAGTGGGGTCCCTGAATAGAAAGTTTTTCTCATCTATATTAAGACTCCTTTGAAGCATCAAGGTAATATAATATCTTATAAGTTATTAGAGAAGAAAAAATATTCTATATTCATATAAATGTTGTTTTAGCAGATAATTTGTTTAAATCTAAAATCTTGCTCTTTTTTCCTAAACAATGAAAGAATGAAAGAATGAAGAAAATTGAGATAAGCGATAGAATGAAAGAAAATACAAAAAAGATAGAAAAAAGAAGATGCAACAAAGAATGAAAGAATGAAGAAAAGAGAAAACGAAAGAATGAAAGAAAAATACAAAAAGAAAGAAAAAAGAAGAATGCACAAAGAATGAAAGACTTGAAAGAAAATGAGAAAAGCGAAAGATGAAAGAAAAATACACAAAAAGAAAAAGAAAAGAATGCAACAAAGAATGAAAAATGAAAGAAAATGAGAAAAGGGAAAGAATGAAGAAAATAAAAAAAAGAAAAGAAAAAGAAATAATGCAAAAAGAATGAAAGAATGAAAAAAGGAGAAAAGCGAAGAATGAAAGAAAATACAAAAAAGAAAGAAAAAGAAGAATGCAACAAAGAATGAAGACTGAAAGAAATGAGAAAAGCGAAAAGAATTGAATAAAAAAAAAAAAGAAAATACAAAAAAGAAAGAAAAAAGAAATGCAACAAAGATGAAAGACCTGGAAAGAAAATGAGAAAGCGAAAGAATAAAGAAAAATAACAAAAAAGAAAGAAAATGAATGCAACAAAGAATGAAAGACTGAAAGAAAATGAGAAAGGAAGAATGAAAGAAAATACAAAAAAGAAAGAAAAGAGAAGAAAATGAAAAGAATAAATGAAGGAGAAAAGCGAAAGATGAAAGAAAAATACAAAAAAGAAAGAAAAAGAAGAATGCACATAGAATGAAGAATGAAAGAAAATGAGAAAAGCGAAAGAATGAGAAGAATACAAAAAAGAAAGAAAAAGACAGAAATGCAACAGAATAAGACCTGACAAAGAAAATGGAGAAAAGCGAAAAGAATGAAAGAAAAATACAAAAAGAAAGAAAAAAGAAGAACGTGCAAAAAAGATAATGAAAGATAGAAAGGAAAATGAGAAAAGCGAAAGAATGAAAGATAATACAAAAAAGAAAGAAAAAAGAATAATGCAACAAAGAATGAAAGAATGAAAGAAAAGGAGAAAGCGAAGGAAGAAAGAAGAAATGAAAATAAAGGAAAAGAAAAAGAGAATGCAACAAAGAATGAAAGACTGGAAAGAAATGAGAAAGCGAAAGAATGAAAGAAAAAAACAAAAAAGAAAGGAAAAAGAAAGTAATGCAACAAAGAATAAAGACTGAAAAAAAATGAAAAGCGAAAGAAGAAAGAAAATACAAAAAGAAGAAAAAAGAAAGAATCAACAAGAATGAAAGACTGACAGAAAGGGAAAAGCGAAAGAATGAAGAAAATACAAAAAAAAGAAAGAAGAGATGCAACAAAGAATGAAAGAATGAAAGAAAATGGAAAAGCGAAAGAATGAAAGAAAATACAAACAGAAAGAAAAAGAAGAATGCAACAAAGATGAAGACTGAAAGAAAGAGAAAAGCGAAAGAATGAAAGAAAATACAAAAAGAAAGAAAAAAGAAGAATGCAACAAAGAATGAAAGAATGAAAAAATGAGAAAAGCGAAAGAATGAAGAAAAATACAAAAAGAAAGAAAAAAGAAGAATGCAACAAAGATGAAGACTGAAGAAAAGAAAAAGCGAAGAGATGAAAGAAAATCAAAAAGAAAAGAAAAAGAAGAATGCAACAAAGAATGAAAGAATGAAAGAAAGAGAAATAGCGAAAGAATGAGAAAATACAAAAAAAAATTAAAAGGTAAAAGTAGAATAGTTCTAATTTTTGGTACCAGTATTCAGTATAGCTAACACACAACTTCTTCGCCGGGATGGACATTTTTATATTTTTGATAAAGTGAAAAATGGACCGCCTAATCATACAAGAACATCAAATAAATGCAGAATCGAAAGACTACTGAATAGATAGATCATCGATCAATATGGAAATCTGATGTATCAGCGTCATCGCTCCTGGTTCTTCTGCAATGGCATCCAGAATCACACACTGAATATTTCCCCAATACTTTATGGGGAACTCGCAGAAGCCCCGAAGGGCAGGAGGCCCCCGATATGACATACTGCATTTACATTTATTAATTAACAAAGGATTGCTAGCCGAAATTTGACACTAGAATGTTTTTAAATTTGACTCATGGAGTCAGTCTGGTTCCAAAATGGTATGATTGTTTGGACAAATGGCTTCTATGGATAGATTGAAAAAATGTGACATACTGACACACAGATGTTTGCGTTTATCATCAGAAATGGATTGCATGCCCAGATTCATACCAGAAATGTTTTATTTGTCATAGTCGTCGTCTGATTCCAAAATGGGACGATATGTTGGACTACGATTTCTAGGAATAAAGTTGAAAAAGATATGACACCTGACACAGCAGACATTCACATTTATCATCAACAAATGGGATAGAAAGGCTCAATTCTACCAAGAATGTTATAATTTGCAATGCAATTGTCTAAATTCCAAAATGGTATGATATTTTGGACTACAGCTTCTAGAATAAAGTTGAAAAATGTGACAAATGATACACATATATTTGCATTTATTATTAGAGAATGCATTGCAGGCCGGATTCTACCCGGATACTTTTTTATTTGCTCAGAGGAGTCGCTTGAATACCACAATTGGTATGATATTTTGGCCACGCCTCTAGGAGTAATTTTTTTTTTGATGTGACACATTGAGACACTAAAATTTACATTTCAGTATCAACAAAGATTTCAGGCGTAGATTCTACCGGAATCTTTTTTATTTGCTCATAGAGTCAGTCTGATTCCAAAATGGTATGATATGTTGGACTACGGCTTCAAGGAATGAGTTTTTTTAAAATGTGACACAAGACATTTGCGTTTATTATTAAAAAATGATTGCAGGCCCATATTCTGCCCTGAATTTCTTTTTTTATTTGCTTATAGAGTCGGCTTTGATGCCAAAATGTTATGATATAGGTGTATGGCCTCTAGGGTAAAGTTAAAAATTTGTGACAATCTGATATTTGCAATTATCATTAGAGATTATGATATTTCTTGGAGATGAATTAACATTGATAATCTGTTTAATACAAACAGAATGATCTAATTAAATCGTATAAAACATTTTCGAATTTCTTAGAAAGTTGGCCTCGCAGGTGAAACACGAGAATATTTTTTAAAAAAATCAGTTGATATTTAGCAGGTCACGTGATGCATCTAATTTAAATTTTAATTACTGTTAATTGCCTTTAATTCACCTGCAAGATCATAACAGTGTTATTTGCTTGCCCAGGGTCAAAGGTAACGCACGAGCGTTCCGTAGCAGTTGCCTAGCAGCTTCTGCTGATTGGTAAAAGAAAAAGTGTTGCAGTATTCTTGGCATTATTCGATACGTTTTTGGTGTTTTGTTTTTTGTTTTGTTTTTTTGTTTTTTTATGTTTTTTGTTTTGTTTTTTGTTTGTTTTTTTTGTTTTTTGGGGTTTTTGTTATTTTTTTGGTTTCTTTTTGTATAAATATTTCGAATTTGTTAAACAATTTCAGTACTCATCGGATTTTTTAATTCTACGTTTAAGCAAGGATATTCGGTACAGTTTTAAGTAATGATCAAAATACAAAAAGAAAGAATGAAAAAGAAGAAATGAAGAAAGAGTAAAAGAATGAAAGAAAAAACAGTAAATAAAGAATGAAAGGAAAGAAAGGAAGAAACAGAAAGAATGAAAGAAAGACAAGGAAATAGAAATGAGGAAAGAAAAAAGAAAAAGAAAGAATAAAAGTATACAAAAAGACAGAAATGAAAGAATGAGAAAGGAGAAAAGAGGAAGAATTAAAGAAAAGAAAAAAAAGAAGAAAAGAATACAATAAAGAAAGAATGAAAAAATGAAAAAAGGAGAAAAAGAGAAAGAAAAAAGAAAAAGAAAAGAAAGAAAAAAGAATACATTAAAGACAGAATGAAAGAACGAAAGAAAAGGGGGGAAAAGAAAGAATGAAAGAAAAATACAAAAAAAAAGAAAAAGAAAAAAGAATACAATAAAGAAAGAGTTGAAGAATGAAAGAAAAATATAAAAAGAAAGAAATGAAAGAAGAATAAACAAAGACAGATGAAAGAATGAAAGAAAAAGTCAAAGAGATAGAAGAAAATATACAAAAAGAATGAATGAATATCACAAAGAAAGATCAAAGAATGAAAGGGAGAAAGAAAAAGAATGAAAGAAAAATCAAAAAAAGAAAAAAGAAAGAAATACCACAAAGAAAGAATGAAAGAATGAAAGAAAAGTCAAAAGAGAAATAATGAAAGAAAAATACAAAAAGAATGAATGAAAGAAGAATACACAGAGAAAGGAATGAAAAATGAAAGAAAAGGAGAAAAGCGAAAGAATGAAAGAAAAAATACAAAAAAAGAAGAATACAACAAAGAAATAATGAAAGAATGATAGACAAAAAAAAAAAGAAGAATACAGCAAAGAAAGAATGAAAGAAAAAGATAAAAGAGAAGAATGAAAGAAAAATACAAAAGAAAGGTCCAGATTGTCTTACAAAATGGACTACCCAGGCATTCATAAGTCTTCCAGTCTTTCAAAATTAAACAGTCATGAAATATATTATAAATATTTCCCACATACAAGGAACTTAAAAATCAAGAAGGTCTATTTAAACAAGAAATTATCATTTTCAATAAATAATACAAAAATATACAATAACAATCTATAATTATATTATACATGGAAATAAATACGACAATATGATGAAGAAATAAAAAAATATTAAAATATGCCAAGATACTGTTTAACCTGTGGGGTTTATAAAGAATAATTCAATTGAAATCATTTTAAAATTAAAATGAAGACAATTGTAAAAGACACTTATAAAAAAAAGTAGGAAATACGACGTATATTGTGAATGAAAGAGGGAGGAATATTTAACCGTTTGGCGCGAGAGGTTCAAATAACGCTCACGTTCCTGGCAGAATGTCTTTAAAATTTGTATAAAAAAGCGTATTTTTGGATTAAAAATAATGTAATTTTATTTTTAAACTAAAAGTATCAACAATCAACGAAAAACTCTACAAAGTTTGAAAATAAAAGTGTATAGATAAAAGGTATATAAAAAAAAAGTTGTTTAGATACAATCCAGCCACGAAAACGAGTATAAATAGGAGTCCACAGTATTACTCAATAACAATCTATATAATGCTTAATGGAAGCGCGTGGTTAATGGTTAAATTCATGGGAAATGGACTCATCGCCCCGAGTTCAAATCCTGGATGTGTTAATTGCATTTCATCTTAGCGCTAATACCATTGGGAACGGTATAATCCTCCCACAGTCATACACGTTGACCGGTTGCATACCGTGGTAGAAATAGTAGGCAGACTGGTTTAACCTTGGTTAGGCAACGTCTAGGAGAAGGAAACTATAATTCAAACTGTTGAACTCCGCTTAAAGAATTGACCTTGTGTCACATCTGCTCGTGAGGATGGGTTGGTCAATATATATATATATATTATATATATATAAATACTTAATGATCATAATCATTCGTTAGTATTTAATTCAACCAAATACAAGATCAATATATATATTCAACCCCTCCGCACGAGCAGGATGTGACACAAGGTCAATTTCTTAAGCGGAGTTCACCAGGTTTTGAATCAGAGTTTCCTCTCCTAGACCGGTTACCTAACCAAGGTTAAAGAGCCCAGTCTATCCTACTATTTACCCATAGCTGGAGGGAGAGTAGGATTCATACAGTTCCCAAGGTATCAGCGCTAAAATGAAATGCATTTAACACACCAGGATTTGAATTCGTGTTGACGAGTCTATTTCCCAGACTTTAACCATTACACCACGCGCTTCTACAAGATCAATATATAGTTGTATATATTCTATTTTGTGGATAACGTATTGCTGGTACCGAAGAAATCTTCGAAGCTCTTTTTCTTTTCCTTTTCAGTCATCATGTCGCAGCTGGCTTATCGAATAAAGAACACAACAAGTAATCCAGTTGTACGTTCTGTGAGAAGTAATCACTTCCGCCTTTTTATTATCACAAACTCAAAGATGGCCGAAACGTTGCTTCCGTTTCTTATTAACCACATATACCACAAATCACAACACGTTGTTTAGACTTTATCAGAACTTGTTCTTCACTAAAAAAAAAAATTTAAAAAAAAAGATGGCCGAAACGTGTGCTTCCGTTTCTTATCAGCCAATATACGTTGTTAGACATATAGAAACTTGGTTTCTTCACTAAAAATAAAAAAATAAATAAAATCCCCCCCCCAAAAAAAAAAGAAAGAAACAGAAAGAATATTTGGAGTTCTTTTTCTTTTCTTTAGCCTTGCATTAAATGACCCACAGAGAATCCAGTTGTACGTAATCTGCGAGAAGTAATCACTTCCGCCTTTTTATCATCAAACTCAAAAGATGCCGAAACGGTGTTTCCGTTTCTTATCAAAACAATGGCCGAAACGGTGCTTCCGTTTCTGATTAACCCATATCTACAACATCAACAACACGTTGTTAGACCCTTATCAAACTTGGTCCTTCACTAAAAAAAAAAAAAAATCCCCCACCAAAAAAAAAAAAAAAAAAAAAAAAACAGAAAGAATCTTTGGAGTTCTTTTTCTTTTCTTTTTAGCCTTGGCATTAAATGACCCACAGAGGTTGATATGCCGTTAAACAAAACTCAATTCTTTTTAGCCATTGACATTATTTACTGTTTATTACATATACATTCTATTATCTTTCTTTCTTTCTCTTTTGGATTTTACGGTATGTCAACCCTTGTTGGTTATTTTATGCGAAGATATTTTGTTCTTTTCATGATGAATATATATATATATTAATAATGGAGATTCGCTTCCGCTTTTTGTCTGTAACAAAACTACGTCACTGCTTACGTCATATTACCAAAATCGTCATAACATAGAATAAATACACTCAAAATGGTGACATGCAACATTAGACAGTCCTCATGTGTTTTTAAAACAAGTTTTAATAAATACATGACTGGTATATATATCTAATATAGTTTTTTTTATTGTAATTACATATTTAAAGTTTACATTTCAAATTGTTTTATTTTTAATTATTTAAGAATTTAAGGATTTTACTTACTTAGGGGACAAACTCGCTGAGAATTGAATTTTTTACTCCACCCTCAGCAATTGTCGAAATATATTTTACATCGCATAGGGGCCGTTTTTTTTTTTTTTTCTTAGTAAGATAATATATATTTGTGTGTTCTATTTTGTGGATAATGGTATTGCTGGTACCGAGGAATCTTTGCTTTTCTTTTCCTTTTTCCTTTCCTTTTAAGTCATTGTAAGCACGTTATTGGAAATTATCAGAAGCGTTAGAGCTCCGATTGGCTCTCAGTAAAAAAAACCGAAAGGAAATGAATGCGGAAAGGAAAAGTACATCTGCTCTTATCAAACACCTATGACGTAAAAGGGATCAAAGCTGTATCCTGCAAAAGACAAGGGCAGTAACTCGTCACCGTTTCTGGCGCCAACGGCAGGCAACTCTTATTTTAAGTAATAAATCACTACATAAAGTTAAAGTTCTTTAAAATGAATTCTAAAAAAACACAACGAAAACAATTATTCCTGTCAAATTTATTGTAGCGTTCACTATCTCTTCGATGAATTGTATCTGTTATTTTAAGCATCAGCTTAAGATAAAAATTAGATGTGACAAAAGATGCTTGACTCATAAACATTCAGCAAAAGGTGGTGCCTGCTGCAAGTAGTGTGTGTGAGAATGGGGGAAGGATTTGACTCATTGACCCTGCCTCTCGTGGTCACACTGACGGTTTTCTGTTCTGGACCCCCTCCGTTTGTAGACAACAGAGACTTTAAATAACAAAAATACCAAGATTACACAGGTAAAGCCTTAAAAACGTCTGCGTACCCCCTAGGTTCTCTTAGTCAGGTGACTGAAGGATCACTATCCCCAGTTTTATCACTTAGGTTTATCCAGG
Organism: Doryteuthis pealeii; assembly: GCA_023376005.1. Taxonomy (NCBI): domain Eukaryota; kingdom Metazoa; phylum Mollusca; class Cephalopoda; order Myopsida; family Loliginidae; genus Doryteuthis; species Doryteuthis pealeii. The sequence continues at coordinate 1,349,742 of CM042174.1, forward strand.
ACCCCAGTCGTTTTTTTTCTTCCCTTGTCTTTTTACCTTAGTTTTCTTGTTCCTGGAAAGACTAAACCCTTCCGCCCAACAGAAAGCCCACATTTTTTCACCATAGTTCCCACACAAAGAACACTCATTACCGACGTGCTTGTTTTCGGTCCCGAAACCGGAAGAGACACCGTCCTGAATATTAGCCAGGGGAAAGAGAAACACAATGGCTCACAAATTTTATTTTGATATTTTTGTTTGTTTGTTTGTTTTTTATTGACTTTAACGGCATATCAACCCGTCTGGGGTTATGTCATGCCTAAACGGTTAGGAAGTTATATATATCGTGTATTTATATTTTATACTTTTTAGTAATTGGTTTTAAAAATGTGTTAGCATTATTGGGGATTATGTTTGTATGGTATTGATTTTTTCATGTCTATATTTTATGGATATATTTTATTCCCTCAAAAAAGAGAGAATCCTGTTGACGTTTTCAACAGATCTTTCATATTGTTTGCTGTTTAGAATATACGTTTAGTGCTGAGACACCAGATTCCATGATAGAATGTGTTAACTGTCAAAGGTGTTTGACATGTTCCACATTGTAGTTGGTGTTTCTTGTTTGAGTATATATGGAGAGCGTTAGTCTTGTATGACCAATGCGTAATCGGGACACAATGACTTGTTCCTTTCTAGACTTCCTTAAAGTTTGTCTCCAGCCTCCCAAAGTGGTTTGATTAGGAAAGTTTATTATGTGGTGTTTTATCCCAGTGTTGTTTCCATTTGTTGAAGGAATCTATTGATTTTAGGTTTCAAATCAGTATATGGATATCTGTTCGAATTTTCCCCCACCCTCACCCTGAAAATTCCACCCATCCGAAGCATATTCTATATGCACATCACAACATTTCCTCCGTATTTGGGGTAGTTCAATTAACCCATAGGGAGACTGAGGTACTTTGATGGATCTCTCTGAATGTTTGAGATGAGTTTGATGATTTGTATTATCTGCGTTATTCGGACTATTGTCTTCATCTTCATTGTTATTCTACAACGTTTCGGCCGATGTGCCCTCCGGCCTTCTTTAGGTATTTTCTTATCGGACTCGGGAACCTTCACGGACCCAGAAACCTTCTTTTCGGACTCGGAAACCTTCTGTCGTAATCGGGAACCTTCCAATCGGACACATGGCCTATGTAAATAAAAAGAAAAATATCAAATGTTGGTGGTGATAATGAAAGAATCTCTTATTATTTTATTTTTCGGGTATTGTCATTCAGATTTTTTGTGTACTAAATTGTCACAACACAACAAGAAAAGACTTTATTCTGATTGGTAGTTGGTTTTAGTGTTAAGTTTTTAAATGCCATCCTTGGCCAGTTGAAAAGGGCTAAAGTAGGTAAGTCCCGAGTTATGGAATCTGGTTGCAAGATGGGTATATTCCTAACTTTTGTGAGCTAGGTACTAATGGAAGGAGGAGGAAGAAATAGTGAAGGTTTAAGGAAAATAGTGATGACCCAAAACAGGATGAACGATGGTTGGACCGTAGCGTGACCGCAAGCGGAAGTCGGGGTGTTGACCGCAAGCGGAAGTCGGGTGTTGACCGCAAGCGAAAGTCGGGTGTTGACCGCAGCGAAGTCGGTGTGACGGGCCGGATGTCGCGTGGTGGCGTGGAGCGGCGAGGAAAGGGATCAGCCTCTTTTTGCCTGCCGCGGTCGTAGGTACGGACCTGACCTTGGGTCCCTCATGGGATCACAGTATCTAGTAGTGTTCTCTCTCTCTCTTTCTCTCTGCTTCCTCCTCTCTGGTACGACGCCACTATACGAGCACGATAATAAAGGCTGGCAGTTGTGACGACATGTTTCTCGTGTTGTAATTTCTATCAACACCATTTTAGCACGGTGAATTTGGAGGCACGTGGACGAGACCCGCTACATAGTATACACCGCCGCCGCCTTATGTTATAGTTTTAGTACCAAGAAAAAAAGGGACTACGGTACAATACTGTTGTAAGTGTATATGTCAAAGTCTAAAGGGCATTTAAATAAGCACTTTTGACATCTATATGGTGTATGTGCAAGTTATATGGATCTGCCACTGAATTAAAACTCGTATGGAAGTTAGGTTAGTCGTTGGAGAAAAGGTATCAAGGTAATCTTTACCATAAATCTGTAGAATCCTTTTGCGACAAACCTCTTCTTATATTTTGCAGGTGCCGTTTTCATTATATTTCAAATCGTAGACCCAAGACTCCGATAATGTTTCTATATTTTTGATGCAGGTTTTAATTCAAACGTATCATTTCCAGGAGTGTTTGATATTCATTTGCATGGCGAGCGCCCATTTTGCGAATCTTCCGATTTCATTGTCTCACATAATTGCTGGAATTGTAGACAATAAGTAACAATAGTCAAAAGTTTTTCAACTTGAAATTATACATTACAAAGAAAATCTGGCCGTTTTCTTTCACGATGCAAGTGTAAAGAAAAGAGTTTTGTGCATACAGATTTTTAATGGCATGTCAATTCTATCTTGGGTTATTTTATGTCAAGAGATTAGGAAATCACATTCATTGTATGTTCATATTACACTTTTTGTGTGGTTGAATCCAATACCTGGACGCTGGGAGTAATGGCAATGAAGGGTACTCACCCTCCCCAGAATTGGAACTTCACCATTAGATGCAGTTTAACATCATACCCGGAGACATTAAGACACCTCAAGGATAGACCTGGGAGTAATGGGAGAATGAAGGGGACTTCACAACACTCAGATCCCATGAGACTCACATTTAGAAATCATACCCAGGACATAAACCTCAGAGTAGACCTGGGTAATGGCATGAAGGGGTACTCCACCAATCCCCAGAATTGGAACTTCACCATTAGATGCAGTTTAACATCATACCCAGGACATTAAGACCATCAGAGTAGACCTGGGAGTAATGGCAATGAGAGGGGTATCTCACTCACACACTCCCCAGAATTGAACTTCACCATTAGAATGCAGTTTAAAATCATACCCAGGACATTAAGACCCCAGAGTAGAACCTGGGAGTAATGGCAATGAAAGGGTACTCCACAATCCCCAGATCTCCAGGATTGAATGATGTTGTTTGTCTATTCTTTGATTTATCTATCTATCTATCTATTCTATCTATATATTTAACTATATATATATATAATATTATTATAAATATAATTTAAAGATCGATAATAATCATTATTAGTGAATACGTACTTTATCACTTCAAATTTATACACCTGATGATTGGACATGGTATGGGGGAGGGGTTCCGTCTCATGATTATATATCACGTGTGTCGAAGCATATTCCATCCTGTTTAAATCCTCGTATGCTTTTGGTGGAAATGAAAATCTGACAAAGCCACGTACAAATAATACATTCCTCCCATTTACCGATCGATAGCCGTACCATAAAACCTGGTCGGTCTGCGTTCGCGCTGACTTTAAACCCCTTTGGCAAAGCTGTGCAAATCACCACATTTTGCACTGCTGCAGCAATGGTGCAGTGTAATGCAGTGGTGCGGGGAGAGGGGCATTCCCACTTGAAAGGTCAAGTGGAAAATCGAGCGAACGCTTTTGAATGTGTAGATGAGGGGGGGGTCTTGCGTGAGGAGTGAAAGATTTTGAATACCATCAACTGCGAAAGAACAGAGTGACAGAGCGATCAGAGAGAAGAGAAGAGAGAGAGAGAGAAAGAGAAAGAGAGAGAAAGAGATAGAGATAGCAATCAGAGAGAAAGAGAGGAGAAAGAAGAGAGAGAGAGAGAGAGAGGAAAGAGAGAAAGAGGAAGAGGAGAAAGAGGAAGAGCAATCAGAGAGAGAGAGATAGAGAGCAATCAGAGAGAAGGAGAAAGAAAGAGAGAGAAAGAGATAGAGATAGCAATACAGAGAGAGAGAAGAAAGAGAGAGAAAGAGGAAGAAGAGAGAGAAGAGAGGCAATCAGAGAGAGAGAGAGAGAGAGAGAGAGAGAGAGAGAAAGAGAAAGAGAGGAGAGAGAGAGAGAGAGAAGGAGAGAAAGAAAGAGAAAGAAGAGAGAGAGATAGGTTGGCACGATCTTTTCTTTCGTATTAAGACTAAGTCCTCTATATTCAAATCTTGCCAAGTGCATTTTGAGTTGTGGTTGTAAGGCTTCATATTAAAGGTTTAATACTCTCTCTCTCTCTCTCTCTCTCTATAATATATAGTATATATATATATATATATATATATATTATATAATATATATTCCCTATCTATCTGTCTCTATCTCAATTCCTTCCTTCTTTCTTTTTTATTATTATAATATTAAATATTTAATTCTCTCTCACATCTCTCCTTTCTCTCTTTCCTCCTCTCTCTCCCCCTCTCTCTCTCTCCTCTCTCTATCTATATTAGTAATATATATATATATATTATATAATATTATATATATATATATATAATTTCCCTATCTATTTATCTCTAACTCAATTCCTCTCTTCTTTCTACTTATCATTTTTTACCAATAAATAACATATTTAAATTATCTATATATATATCTCATTCCGCTCTCTCTCACACACACACACTCTCTCTTCTCTCTCTCTCCTCTCTCTCTCTCTCTCTCCTCTCTCCTCTCTCTCTCTCTCTCTCTCTCATCTCTATCTTGATTTCAATTCCTTCTTCTTTTCGTTTTCATTGTTTCCAACAATAATATACATTTGTTAAAGTTTTAATGTTCTCTCTCTCTCTTTCTCTCTCTCTCTCTCTCTCTCTCTCTTATCTATCTATCTCTTTCTATCTCTTTCTATCTCTCTATTTATATCTCTCTCACTCTTCACCAATCTATCTATTTCTATCTCAATTCATTCTTTCTTTCTTTTTTATTATTTCCTAATACATGCATTGTTAAAGTTAATTCCTCTCTCTCTCTCTCTCTCTCTCCCTCCTCTCTCATCTCTCCTCTCTCTCTCTCTCTCTCTCTCATCTCTCTCTCTCTCTCTCTCTCTATCTATCATATCATTGATTTCAATTCCTTCTTTCTTTCGTTTTCATTGTTTCCCAATATATACATAGTTAAGTTTTAATGTTCTCTCTCTCTCTCCTCTCTCTCTCTCTCTCTCTCTCTCTCTCTCTCTCTCCTCTCTCTCTCTCTCTCCCTCCATCTATCTCTCCATCCTCTCTACCTATCTTGATTTCAATCTTCTTTCTTTCGTTTTCATTGTTCCCACAATATATACATTGTTATGTTTTAATGTCCTCTCTCTCTCTCTCTCTCTCTCTCTCTCTATCTATCTATCTATCTATCTATCTATTTCTATCTCTCTATTTCTATTCTCTCACTCTTCACCAATCTATCTAATTCTATCTCAATTTCATTCTTTCTTTTTTTTTCATTATATCCCAATACATACATTAATGTTCCTTCTCTCTCTCATCTCTCTCTCTCTCTCTCTAGTCTCTTCTCGTCTCTCTCTTCTCTATCTATCTATCTATCTATCTATCTTTCTATTTATCTATCTATCTATCTTCACCAATCTATCTATCTATCTACCTATTTTATCTCAATTCCTTCTTTCTTTCCTTATCATATTTTCCCAATACATATATTGTTTCGAAGCGCATGTGTGGCGTAACAGTTATCATCATAGAAAAAATCCTATTCGACCACCTGAGTGTCCTGCGTATGACACTAACTTACATCTGGTGAGGAGACTTCAGTTATTGAATTCTTGGAGATAGAATGTGGAGTACCCTTTCATTGCCAATACTCCCTCCCGACGGCCACTCTGACCGGGTAGTGGTAGTACCTGTTAGGTTACATCTATAGGTCAAAATACCCTTTTGAAAATATTTGTATTGTAATGTTTAAAGCCATATAACTATGTGCAAAAAACTTTTAACTCTTTCCTCCCTATCGGCTGAAGCGTTAGAATACACACCGACTGCACCTCTGCAGAGGGGTAAGACTCCCTCAATGGGGCCACCGTTGGCCCTGGTGGCGACCCATGGATGCTTAAGGACGGGGGTGCTTGAGGATGAGACAGCTCCATTGACCTGCAACGACTCCACTTGGACCCTTACTCTGGGCTAGCGGGTGAATCGCTTGTCAGTCAAGCCCTAGCACCTATAGTATTGCCCAACCGAAATGCCCTCATGGCAAGCACCAACCCTTTTTATCAGTATAGGTTTCTAGAAGGCGGTGGCTGGGTGTTCTACATGTCCTGGAATGACGTTAAATACTTCTGATGGTGAGGTCCAGTTCTGGAGGGTTTGGAATGCGGAGCACTCCTTTATCACCATTGCTTCACCTGTCCCACTCTGACCCGAGAGTCGGTGTACCTGTTATGGTCCCAGTCTGTGTGAGTGTGTGTGTGTGTGTATTATACTTACCTTGCACATATAGACCTAGAAATGATAAAAATTAACTACAGGTGTGTATTTCCAGTTATATACAATAATCGTATATATCTAGAATTAAATACGATTTTCTCTCTCTCCTTCTTCTCTCTCTCTCTTCTCTCTCTCTCTCTCTCTCTCTCTCTCTCACACACACACACACACACACACACACACAACACACACACACAACACCACACAGCAAACAACACATACACACGCACCTTCATTCTAGTCAGATTTGGTTGTAGCATTCCTCCGCATCATCCCCGCCGGGTGCACGGCTTCGTTTATTGCACAGTTGAACCCTGACCTTCGAACGGACCGTGAGTTCGTCTCTTCCATTGTTGTCATGTGACCACTCCCGTGAGCCAATGGATTGGCTTTGCCGCGCAAATCCGTTAGATGGAAGCCTAGTTTACAATGGGTAAATTTCATAAGATCTTTTTTCTCGGAACCTAACCCCCTCTCGCCCCCACACATCTCGCGGGGGTAATTAGAAGGTATCCTCTTTCCACTCTCGATGGGGGGAGGGGGCAAAGGAACCAAATGAAAAGAAAGAACTGTTTTCGTTTGTGCGCAAATGGAGTGTGCTGAGGGGAGGTGTGGTGAGGAACGTCTTCCCGGCGGGCGGCGGCGGCTTTCCGCAACCTACAAGTCCATTAAACCCCTCGGAGAGATCAGCTAATTCATTAGCTTCGAAACCCCCCATTCTGATCTTGAAGTCACCCCCCCCCCCCCTAAAGAGAAAAAGAAACAATGTTTCGTTTGAATGCTGAAATTCTTGCAGGCATTTTCTGTAATCCTTTCCACAGAATATCTAATTTCCTGGCGAGCGCTGATTTTTCCTTGAAAATCTGGTAACACTTTTTTCTCTAAATACTGGGGTGAGTCAAAAGTTTTGCAATATTTTGATTACTTATAGCACCTCGCAAATTTTAAGCCTTGCTGAAATATTTACTTTTTTTTTTAAATTAAATCATTTTAATCGATATAAACACTGCTGAACATCTTATTATAATGGAAGATTGTGTGTTTGTCTGTCTGAAGCCGAAACTAAATCACTACTCAAGTCACAATTCCCTTAGTTATTGACGTCACATTCACCATGAATTTATTTTTATTTAAACCTCAGTTATTGATAAAAATTGTGTTAACCTAATTAATACTTTTGACTTTATCTACATTCTAATAACAGGCAATTGTATTTATATATGCAACAAAATAGCGGGTTACAGTGTGAAGCAAAAAGCTAATTTGCATATTGATATTAAAAGTTTTAATTTATTAATATGCGCTTGGTATTATTGATTTCTAATTGTTTGTTTTTTTCTTAATGAATATGAGCAAAAAACTCGGGGATAAATCTTAAAAGAAATCCTTTAATATAAAGAAATAAACAGTAATTTTATACTTTACTTCCTAATTTAACTAAATAGTTAAATTACGAAAATTCAGCAATAAAAGGAGGGAGTGATGAAAAATGATGGAAGACTTAGTTTCAAAGTTGTTCTATTCTTGGATATACCCCCTCTGTTTCAAATCATTTTATTTGGATTTTTATTTAGTTTCAAAAGTATTTCAAATTTAACATATTTCATTACATTAAAATTCAAATACTTGCACCCGGAGGGTGCATATATTTGCTAGTGATTATATAAAGAAAATGTTCAAGTTAAATGTTCTGAATTTTACGAAATGTTACGTCTTGTAAAACGGAATTAATTTTTGAAACCTTTTAGTAAATAAAAAAATAAGAATTGAATAAAGAAGAGAAAGGAGAGAAAGACAAAAACAACTGATAAATACACAAATATGGAGGGAAAAAATGTGTGGGATAATGGACGAAAAAAAAGAAGCAAAGAGAGAGAAAGGAGATTTTTTTTTTAAAGAAAATATCTTTTATGAGTACTTTTTTCTCTTTTTCTTTTTAAACTTAAATAGATTAAAATATTATATTAATTATATATTAAAATATCATATAAATAATTACATATTAGGATTGATGCAATTCAAAACAATAAAAATAAAACAAACCATTCTCCCCTTAAATTTCAAAATAGAATTAAATATCATAAATCAAATATTTGAATTACAAAAGGCATAATGTTTTGCTTCAATTATATATTTATTTAACTATTTTTTTTCATTCTTTTGCTGTTATTATTTATTCTTATTTTTTTTCCCTCCTTCTTCCTTAAATATTTATTAATAGTTTAGAGACTGACCGTAATCCTAAGAGGGTATTATGGTTTAAAGAAATGGTGTCATGGTTTTAAAGAAATAATGTCATGTAAAGGAGTTAATAAGTATGTCAATATTGTTAAATTAATCGTGATTAATTTTTTTATATTTCTCTATTATCTTCTTTTCATTCTCAATCATCCCATCACTAATATATATATATATATATTATTTAATTTCAATTTAAAAATAAAAAAATAAAAAAAAATTCTTTTCCTTTTCAATTGACATACTTATTAACTCCTTTACATGACATGTTTCTCTTAAACCATGACACCATTCTTTAAACCATAATACCCTCTTAGGATTAACGGTCAGTCCTAGAACTATTAATAAAATATTTAAGAAGAAGGAGGGACAAAAAAAATAAGAGATAATGATAACGCAGAAAAGAAATGAAAAAAATAGTTAAATAAAATATATAATTGAAAGCAAAACATTATGCCCTTTTGTAATTCAAATGATTTGATTTTAGATATTTTAATCTATTTGAAATTTAAGGGGAGAATGGGTTTGTTTTATTTTTATTGTTTTGGAATTTTGCATCAATCCTAATATGTATTATTATATGATATTTTTAATATTAATAATATAATATTTGAATCTATTTAAGTTTAAAAGAAAAAGAGAAAAAAGTACTCATAAAGTATTTTCTTAAAAAAAATCTCCTTTTCTCTCTTTGCTTCTTTTTTTCGTCCTATTATCCACACCACTTTTTTCCCTCCATATTTTTGTATTTATCATTGTTTTTTGTCTTTCTGTCCTCTTTCTTTCTTTATCTCAATATCTTATTTCTTTATTTACTAAAAGGTTTCAAAAATTAATTCCCGTTTTTACAAGACAGTAACATTTCGTTAAAATTCAGAACATTGAACTTGAACATTTTTTCCTTTATAATCACTAGCAAATATGCACCTCCGGGTGCAGTATTTGAATTTTAATGTAATGAAATAGTTAAAATTTGAAATACATTTGAAACTAAATAAAATCCAAATAAAATGATTTTGAAACAGAGGGGTATAAGTCCAAGACATAGACAAGCTTTGAAACATAATGTCTTCATCATTTTTCACACTCCTCCTTTTATTGGAGTTTCGTAATTTAACTATTTAGTTAAATTAGAGGAAGTAAAAGTATAAATTATGTTATTTCTTTATATTAAAGATTTCTTTTAAAATTTATCCCAGATTTTTGCTCATATCATTAAAGAAAAAAACAAACAATTAGAAATCAATAATAACCAAGCGCAGTATTTAATAAAATTAAACTTTTAATATCAATTATGCAAATTAGCTTTCTGTTCCACAACTACTGTAAACCCGCTATTTTGTTGGCATAGTATAAATACAGATTTGCCTTGTTATTAAGAATGATAGATAAATCAAAAGTTATTAAATTAGTATAACAATTTTATCAATAACTGAGGTTTTAAATAAAAATAAATTCAATGGTGAATGTGACGTCAATAACTAAGGGAATTAGTGACTTGAGTAGTTGGATTTAAGTTTCGGCTTCAGACAGACAACACACACAATCTCCATTATAATAAGATGTCAGCAGTGTTCAAATCGTGTAGATTTAAAATGATTTAATTTAAAAAAAAAAGTAAATTTTCAGAAGGCTTAAAATTTGCGAAGGTGCTATAAGTAATCAAATATTGCAAAATCTTTTGATCTCACCCCAGTTATTTAGAGAAAAAGGAGTGTACCAAATTTTCAAGGTAAAATCAGCGCTCGCCAGGAAATTAGATATTCTGTGGGAAAGGATTACAGAAATGCCCTGCAAGAATTTCAGCGATTCAAAACGAACATTGTTTCTTTTTCTCTTTGGGGGGGGGGGGTGCACTTCAAGATAGAATTGGGGGGTTTTCGAAGGCTATGAATAGCTGATCTCTCCGAGGGTTATGGACTTGTAGGTTGCGGAAACGCCGCCGCCGCTCGGCGGGAAGACGTTTCCTCAACCACCTCCTCAGCCACATCCATTTGCGCACAGACGAGCGGAAAAACACAGATCTCTTCTTTTTCATTGGTTCCTTTGCCCCTCCCCCAATCGGAGGTGAGAAGGATAACCTCTAATTACCCGCGAGATTGCTTGGGGCGAGAGGGGGTTAAGTTTCCGAAGAAAAAGATCTTAGAAATTTACCCTTGTAACACTGGCTTCCATCTAACGGATTTTGCGCGGCAAAGCCAAGTAACATTGGCTCACGGGAAGATGTCACATGCACAACAATGGCAAGAGACGAACTCACGGTCCGTTCGAACGGTCAGGGGTTCAACTGTGCCATAAAAGCGAAGCCCGTGCACCCGGCGGGGAAGATGCTGGCAGGGAATGCTGAAATCGCAACATCATGACTAGAATGGTAGAGGTGCGTGTGTATGGTTGTTTCGCTGGTGTGTTGTGTGTGTTGTGTGTGTGTTGTGTGTGTGTGGTTGTGTGTGGTGAGAGAGAGAGGAGAGAGAGAGAGAGAGAGAGAGAAGAGAGGAGAGAGAGAGAGAATGTATTTAATTCTAGATATTACGATTATTGTATATACTACCTGGAAATACACACCTGTAGTAATTGTTTATCAATTTCTAAAGGTCTAATATGTGCAGTGTAAAGTATAAATACACACAGCACACACAGCTCACACGAGATGGACCATACAGGACCACACTCGGCGTCAGAGTGGACCAGGGAGATGATGGTGATTAAAGGAGTGCTCCAAATTCCCCAAACCTCCCAATACTGGAACCTCACCATCAGATTTAAGTCATTCCCATGGACATGTTAGACCCACAGCCACCGCCTTCTAGGAACTATATGAATAAAAAGGGTTGGTGGTTGCCATGAGGGCAATTTGGGTTGGGCATCAATAGGTGCTAGGCTTGAGTGACAAGCCGATCAACCCGTCTAGCCCAGTGAAGGTCCAAGTGGAAGTGTTGCGAGTCCAATCGGACTGCTCAATCCTCAAGACCCCGTCCCATATAGCATCATGGGTCCCACCCAAGGCAACAGTGGGCCAATTGAGGGAGTCTTACCCCTCTGCAGAGGGTGCAGGTCGGTGTATTCTAACGCTTCAGCCGATAAGGGAGGAAAGAAGTTAAATGTTTTTTGCACATAGTTATAATGGCTTTAAAACATTACAATGACAAATTATTTCCAAAGGGTAATATTGACCTATAGATGTAACCTAACAGGTATACCACTACGGTCAGAGTGGCCCCGGGAGGGAGTATTGGCAATGAAAGAGGTACTCCACATTCCTATCTCCAGAATTCAAATAACTGAAGTCTCCTCACAGATGTAAGTTAGTGTCATACGCAGGACACTCAGGTGGGTCGAATAGGGATTTTTTCTATGATGATAACTGTTACGCCACAATGCGCTTCGAACAATATATGTATTGGGAAAATAATGATAAGGAAAGAAAGAAGAATTGAGTAATAGAAATAGGTAGATAGATAGAATAGATTGGTGAAGTAGATAGAATAGATAAAATAGAAAGATAAGATAGATAGATCAGATAGATAGAGAAGAGAGAAGAGAAGGAGAGAGAGAGGAGAGAGAGAGAGCGAGAGAGAGAGAGAACATTAGTATGTATTGGGATATATGAAAAAAGAAAGACATGAATGATAGAGGATTAGATAGTTGGTGAAGAGTGAGAAGATAGAATAGAGAGATAGTAAATAGATAGATGTATAGTGATTGATAGGAGAGGAGAGAGAGAGAGAGAAGAGGACATTAAAACATTAACAATGTATATATTGGGGAACTAATGAAAACGAAAGAAAAAGGGAATTGAATAAGATGAGTAGAGAGATGGATAGATAGATGGAGGGAGAGAGAGAGAGAGAGAGAAGAGAGAGAGAGAGAGAGAGAGAGAGAGAGAAGAGAGAGAGAGAGAACATTTAAAACTTTCACTATGTATATTGAGGGAAACAATGAAAACGAAAGAAACGAAGGAATTGAAATCAAGATAGATAGTAATGAGAGAGAGAGAGAGAGAGAGGAGAGAGAGAGAGAGAGAGAGAGAGAGAGAGAGAGAGGGAGAGAGAGAGAGAGAGAGAGAGAGAATTAAATTAACAATGGCATGTATTAGGAAATAATAAAAAAGAAGAAAGAATGATTGAGATAGAAATAAGATAGAGTTGGTGAAGAGTGAGAGAGATATAAATAGAGAGATAGAAAGAGATAGAAAGAGATAGATTAGATAGGAGAGAGGGAGAGAGAGAGAGAGAAGAGAGAGAGAGAACATTAAAACTTTAACAATGTTATATATTTGGGAAACAATGAAAACGGAAAGAAAGAAGGAATGATCAGAAAGAGAGAGAGAGAGAGAAGAGAGACGAGAGAGAGAGAGAGAGAGAGAGAGAGAGAGAGAGAAGAGAGAGAGTGTGGTGTGTGTGTGAGAGAGAGCGGAATGGAATATATATATAGATAATTAAATATTTGTATTTATTGGTGTAAAAATGAAATAGAAAGAAGAAGGAATTGAGTTAGAGATAAATAGATAGGGGAAATATATATATATAGTATATATATAATATATATATATATATATAATATATAATAGAGAGAGAGAGAGTGAGAGAGGCAAGGGGGAGAAGAGAGGGGAGAGAGAGAGAAGAGAGAATGTTGAGAGAGAGAGATTAAAATTTAATATTATAATAATAACAAAAAAGAAGGAAGGAATTGAATAGGAGAACAGATAGATAGGGGAAGATATATATATATATATATATTATATATATATATATATATATATATATATATAGAGGAGAGAGAGAGAGAGAGAGAGTAATTAAACCTTTAATATGAGCCTTACAACCACAACTCAAAATGCACTTGGCAAGATTTAAGTATAGAGGACTTTAGTCTTAATACGAAAGAAAAGATTCGTGCCATAACGCTATCCTCTCTCTCTTCTTTCCTTTTTTCTTCTCTCTCTCTCATCTCGTCTCTCTCTCTTATCTCTTTCCTTACTTTCCTCTCTCTCGTCATTCTCTCCCGTCTTCTTCTCCTCCTTCTGATTGCTCTCTCTCTTTGCTTCTCTCTCTCTTTCCTCTTTCTCATGCTCTCTTTCCTTTCTCTCCTCTGGCTCTGATTGCTATCGTCTATCTCTTTCTCCTCCTCTTTCCTTTCTCTCTCATCGTCTGATTGCTCTCCTAATCTCTCTCTCTCTCTGGATTGCTCTTTCCGTCTTTCCCTCTCTCTTCCTCTTTACTCTCTTTTCTCCTCTCTCTCCTCTCTCTCTCTTTCTTTCTCTCTCTTTCTCTCTGATTGCTATCGTCTATCTCTTTCTCTCTCCTTTCTTTTTCTCTCCTCCTCCTCTCTCTCTCTCTCTCTCTCGATCGCTCTGTCACTCTGTCTCTTTCGCAGTTGATGGTATCTAAAATCTTTCACTCTCACCAAGACCCCCCCCTCATCTTAACATCATAAAGCGTTCGCTCGATTTTCCGACTTGACCTTTCAAGTGGGAATGCCCTCTCCCCCGCCACCACTGCATTACACTGCACCATTGCTTGCAGGCAGTGCAAAATGTGGTGATTTGCAACGCTTGCAAGGGGGTTTCAAAGGTAGCGCGAACGCAGACGACCAGGTTTTATGTACGGCTTCGATCGGGGTAAATGGGGGAATGGTATTATTTGTACTGTGCTTTGTCAAGATTTTCATTTCCACCAAAAGCCATACGAGGATTTAAACAGGATTGNCACCCTCCGGGTGCAAGTATTTGAATTTTAATGTAATGAAATATGTTAAATTTGAAATACTTTTGAAACTAAATAAAAATCCAAATAAAATGATTTGAAACAGAGGGGTATAATATCCAGAATAGAACAACTTTTAGACAAACTTTCTACAATTTCCATCTTTCATCACTCCCTCCTTTTATTGCTGAATTTTTCGTAATTTAACTATTTAGTTAAATTGGAAGTAAAGTATAAAATTACTGTTATTTCTTTATATTAAAGGATTTCTTTTAAGATTTATCCCCGAGTTTTTTGCTCATATTCATTAAGAAAAAAACAAACAATTAGAAATCAATAATACCAAGCGCATATTTAATAAAATTAAACTTTTAATATCAATATGCAAATTAGCTTTTTCTGTTCACACTGTAACCCGCTATTTTGTTGCATATATAAATACAATTGCCTGTTATTTAGAATGTAGATAAAGTCAAAAGTATTAATTAGGTATAACAATTTTATTCAATAACTGAGGTTTAAATAAAAATAAATTCATGGTGAATGTGGAGGTCAATAACTAAGGGAATTGTGACTTGAGTAGTGATTTAGTTTCGGCTTCAGACAGACAAACACACAATCTCCATTATAATAAGATGTTCAGCAGTGTTTAATCGATTAAAATGATTTAATTAAAAAAAAAAGTAAATATTTCAGCAAGGCTTAAAATTTGCGAGGTGCTATAAGTAATCAAAATATTGCAAAACTTTTGACTCACCCCAGTATTTAGAGAAAAAAGTGTTACAAATTTTCAAGGTAAAAATCAGCGCTCGCCAGGAAATTAGATATTCTGTGGAAAGGATTACAGAAATGCCTGCAAGAATTTCAGCATTCAAAACGAAACATTGTTTCTTTTTCTCTTTAGGGGGGGGGGGGGTGACTTCAAGATCAGAATGGGGGGTTTCGAAGCTAATGAATTAGCTGATCTCTCCGAGGGGTTTAATGGACTTGTAGGTTGCGGAAAGCCGCCGCCGCCGCCGGGAAGACGTTCCTCACCACCTCCCCTCAGCACACTCCATTTGCGCACAAACGGAAAACAGTTCTTTCTTTTCATTGGTTCCTTTGCCCCCCCCCCCATCGAGAGTGGAAAGAGGATACCTTCTTAATTACCCCGCGAGATGTGGTGGGCGAGAGGGGGTTAAGGTTCCGAGAAAAAGATCTTATGAAATTTACCCATTGTAAACATGGCTTCCATCTAACGGATTTGCGCGGCAAAGCCAATAACATTGGCTCACGGGAGTGGGCATCTCTCTCTTTTGAATATGCGTTCGACACACGTGATATATAATCATGAGACGGAACCCCTCCCCCATACCCATGTCCAATCATCAGGTGTATAAATTTGAAGTTGATAAAGTAGGTATTCACTAATAATGATTATTATCGATCTTTATATATATATATATATATATATATATATATATATATATATATAGATAGATAGATAGATAGATAGATAGATAAATCAAAGATAGACAAACAACATCATTCCAATCCTGGAGATCTGGGGATTGTGGAGTACCCTTTCATTGCCATTACTCCCAGGTCTACTCTGAGGGTCTTAATGTCCTGGGTATGATTTTAAACTGCATCTAATGGTGAAGTTCCAATTCTGGGGAGTGTGGAGTACCCCTTCATTGCCATTACTCCCAGGTCTACTCTGATGGTCTTAATGTCCTGGGTATGATGTTAAACTGCATCTAATGGTGAAGTTCCAATTCTGGGGATTGTGGAGTACCCCTTCATTGCCATTACTCCCAGGTCTACTCTGAGGGTCTTAATGTCCTGGGTATGATTTTAAACTGCATCTAATGGTGAAGTTCCAATTCTGGGGAGTGTGGAGTACCCCTTCATTGCCATTACTCCCAGGTCTACTCTGAGGGTCTTAATGTCCTGGGTATGATGTTAAACTGCATCTAATGGTGAAGTTCCAATTCTGGGGAGTGTGGAGTACCCTTCATTGCCATTACTCCCAGGTCCAGGTATTGGATTCAACCACACAAAAAGTGTAAATATGAACATACAATGAATGTGATTCCTAATCTCTTGACATAAAATAACCCAAGATAGATTGACATGCCATTAAAATCTGTATGCACAAAACTCTTTTTTTCTTTACACTTGCATCGTGAAAGAAAACGGCCAGATTTCTTTGTAATTGATAATTTCAAGTTGAAAAAACTTTTGACTATTGTTACTTATTGTCTACAATTCCCAGCAATTATGTGAGACAATGAAATCGCAAGATTCGCAAAAATGGGCGCTCGCCATGCAAAATGAATATCAAACACTCCTGGAAAATGATACGTTTGAATTAAAACCTGCATCAAAAAAATAAGAACATTATCGGGAGTCGTTGGGTCTACGATTTGAAATATAATGAAAACGGCACCTGCAAATATAAAGCAAGGTTTGTCGCAAAAGGATTTTCACAGATTTATGGTAAAGATTACCTTGATACCTTTTCTCCAACGACTAACCTAACTTCCATACGAGTTTTAATTCAGTTGGCAGTCCAATATAACTTGCACATACACCATATAGATGTCAAAAGTGCTTATTTAAATGCCCCTTTAGACTTTGACATATACACTTACCAAAGGATTTGTACCGTAGTCCCTTTTTTTCTTGGTACTAAAACTATAACCATAAGGCGGCGGCGGTGTATACTATGTAGCGGGTCTCGTCCACGTGCCTCCAAATTCACCGTGCTAAAATGGTGTTGATAGAAATTACAACACGAGAAACATGTCGTCACAACTGCCAGCCTTTATTATCGTGCTCGTATAGTGGGCTCGTACCAGAGAGGAGGAAAGGCAGAGAGAAGAGAGAGAGAGAACACTACTAGATTACTGTGATCCCATGAGGGACCCAAGGTCAGGTCCGTACCCTACGACCGCGGCAGGCAAAAAGAGGCTGATCCCTTTCCTCGCCGCTCCACGCCACCACGCGACATCCGGCCCCGGTCAACACCCGACTTCCGCTTGCGTCAACACCCGACTTCCGCTTGCGGTCAACACCCGACTTCCGCTTGCGGTCACGCTACGGTCAAACCATCGTTCATCCTGTTTTGGGTCATCACTATTTTCCTTAAACCTTCACTATTTCTTCCTCCTCCTTCCATTAGTAGTCCTAGCTCACAAAAGTTAGGAATATACCCATCTTGCAACAGATTCCATAACTCGGGACTTACCTACTTTAAGCCCTTTTCAACTGGCCAAGGATGGCATTTAAAAACTTAACACTGCAAAACCAACTACCAATTCAGAATAAAGTCTTTTCTTGTTGTGTTGTGACAATTTAGTACACAAAAAATCTGAATGACAATACCCGAAAAATAAAATAAAATAAGAGATTCTTTCATTTATCACCACCAACATTTGATATTTTCTCTTTTTATTTTACATAGGCCATGTGTCCGATTGGAAGGTTCCCGATTACGACAAGAAGGTTCCCGAGTCCGAAAAGAAGGTTTCTGGGTCCGTGAAGGTTCCCGAGTCCGATAAGAAATACCTAAAGAAGGCCGGAGGGCACATCGGCCGAAACGTTGTACGAATAACAATGAAGATGAAGACAATAGTCCGAATAACGCAGATAATACAAATCATCAAACCTCATCTCAAACATTCAGAGAGATCCATCAAAGTACCTCAGTCTCCCTATGGGTTAACTTGAACTACCCCAAATACGGAGGAAATGTTGTGATGTGCATATAGAATATGCTTCGGATGGGTGGATTTTCAGGGTGAGGGTGGGGGAAAAATTCGACAAGATACCATATACTGATTTGAAACCTAAAATCAATAGATTCCTTCATACAAAATGGAAACAACACTGGGATAAAACCACCCATAATAAACTCTTCCTAATCAAACCCACTTTGGGAGGCTGGAGACAAACTTTAAGGAAGTCTAGAAAGGAACAAGTCATTGTGTCCCGATTACGCATTGGTCATACAAGACTAACGCTCTCCTATATACTCAAACAAGAACACCAACTACAATGTGGAACATGTCAAACACCTTTGACAGTTAAACACTTATTCATGGAATGCTGGTTTTTTGCTCACATCAGAAAACGTTATTCTAAAGCAAACAATATGAAAGATCTGTTTGAAAACGTCAACAGGATATTCTCTTTTTTTTGAGGGAAATAAAATTATACCATAAAATATAGACATGAAACAAATCAATACCATACAACATAATCCCCAATAATGCTAACACATTTTTAAAACCAATTACTAAAAAGTATAAATATAAATACACGATATATATAACTTCCTAACGTTAGGCATGACATAACCCCAGACGGGTTGATATGCCGTTAAAAGTCAATAAACAAACAAACAAACAAACAAAAATATCAAAATAAAATTGTGAGCCATTTGTTTGTTCTCTTTCCCTCGGCTAATATTCAGGACCGGTGTCTTCCGGTTTCGGGGACCGAAAACAAGCACGTCGGTAATGAGTGTTCTTTGTGGGGAATATGGTGAAAAAATGTGGGCTTTCTGTTGGGCGGAAGGGTTTAGTCTTTCCAGGAACAAGAAAACTAAGGTAAAAAGACAAGGGAAGAAAAAAACAGACTGGGGGTCCTGGATAAACCCTAAGTGATAAAACTGGGGATAGTGATCCTTCAGTCACCTGACTAAGAGAACCTAGGGGGTACGCAGACGTTTTTAAGGCTTTACCTGTGTAATCTTGGTATTTTTGTTATTTAAAGTCTCTGTTTGTCTACAAACGGAGGGGGTCCAGAAACAGAAACCGGTCAGTGGTGACCACGAGAGGCAGGGTCAATGAGTCAAATCCTTCCCCCATTCTCACACACATACTTGCAGCAGGCACCCACCTTTTGCTGAATGTTATAGAGTCAAGCATCTTTTGTCACATCTAATTTTTATCTTAAGCTGATGCTTAAAATAACAGATACAATTCATCGAAGAGAATAGTTGAACGCTACAATAACATTTGACAGGAATAATTGTTTTCGTTGTGTTTTTAGAATTCATTTTAAAGAACTTTAACTTTATGTAGTGATTATATTACTTAAAATAAGAGTTGCCTGCCGTTGGCGCCAGAAACGGTGACGAGTTACTGCCCTTGTCTTTTTGCAGATACAGCTTTGATCCCTTTTACGTCATAGGTGTTTGATAAGAGCAGATGTACTTTTCCTTTCCGCATTCATTTCCTTTCGGTTTTTTTTACTGAAGAGCAAATCGGAGCTCTAACGTTCTGATAATTTCCAATAACGTGCTTACAATGACTTAAAAGGAAAAAGGAAAAAGGAAAAGAAAAGCAAAGATTCCTCGGTACCAGCAATACCATTATCCACAAAATAGAACACACAAATATATATTCATCTTACTAGAAAAAAAAAAAAAAAACGGCCCCTATGCGATGTAAAAATAGATTTTCGAAACATATTGCCTGAGGGGTGGGAGTAAAAAATTCAATGTCAGCGAGTTTGTCCCCTAAGTAAGTAAAATCCTTAAATTCCTTAAATAATTAAAAAAATAAAACAATTTGAAATGTAAACTTTAAATATGTATTACAATAAAAAAAACTATATATAGATATATAATACCAGTCATGTATTTATTAAAACTTGTTTTAAAAAACAATGAGGACTGTCTAATGTTGCATGTTCACATTTTGAGTGTATTTATTCTATGTTATGACGATTTTGGGTAATATGACGTAAGCAGTGACGTAGTTTTTGTTACAGACAAAAACGCGGAAGCGAATCTCCATTATTAATATATATATATATTCATCATGAAAAGAACAAAATATCTTCGGCATAAAATAACCCAACAAGGGTTGACATACCGTAAAATCCAAAAGAAGAAAGAAAGAAAGAATAATAGAATGTATATGTAATAAAACAGTAAATAATGTCAATGGCTAAAAAGAAATTGAGTTTTGTTTAACGGCATATCAACCTCTGTGGGTCATTTAATGCCAAGGCTAAAAAGAAAAGAAAAAGAACTCCAAAGATTCTTTCTGTTTTTTTTTTTTTTTTTTTTTTTTGGTGGGGGATTTTTTTTTTTTTAGTGAAGGACCAAGTTCTGATAAGGTCTAACAACGTGTTGTTGATGTGTAGTATATGGGGTTAATCAGAAACGGAAGCACCGTTTCGGCCATTGTTTTGATAAGAAACGGAAACACCGTTTCGGCCATCTTTTGAGTTGTGATGATAAAAAGGCGGAAGTGATTACTTCTCGCAGATTACGTACAACTGGATTACTCTGTGGGTCATTTAATGCCAAGGCTAAAAAGAAAAGAAAAAGAACTCCAAATATTCTTTCTGTTTCTTTTCTTTTTTTTGGGGGGGGGGGATTTTATTTATTTTTTTATTTTTAGTGAAGAACCAAGTTCTGATAATGTCTAACAACGTATATTGGCTGATAAGAAACGGAAGCACCGTTTCGGCCATCTTTTTTTTAAATTTTTTTTTTTAGTGAAGAACCAAGTTCTGATAAAGTCTAACAACGTGTTGTTGATTTGTGGTATATGTGGTTAATAAGAAACGGAAGCAACGTTTCGGCCATCTTTGAGTTGTGATAATAAAAAGGCGGAAGTGATTACTTCTCACAGATAACGTACAACTGGATTACTTGTTGTGTTCTTTATTCGATAAGCCAGCTGCGACATGATGACTGAAAAGGAAAAAGAAAAAGAGCTTCGAAGATTCTTCGGTACCAGCAATACCGTTATCCACAAAATAGAATATATACAACTATATATTGATCTTGTAGAAGCGCGTGGTGTAATGGTTAAAGTCATGGGAAATAGACTCGTCAACACGAATTCAAATCCTGGGTGTGTTAAATGCATTTCATTTAGCGCTGATACCCTTGGGAACTGTATGAATCCTACTCTCCCTCCAGCTATGGGTAAATAGTAGGATAGACTGGGCTCTTTAACCTTGGTTAGGTAACCGGTCTAGGAGAAGGAAAACTCTGAATTCAAACCTGTTGAACTCCGCTTAAGAAATTGACCTTGTGTCACATCCTGCTCGTGCGGAGGGGTTGGTAAATATATATATTGATCTTGTAGTTTTGGTTGAATTAAATACTAACGAATGATATGATCATTAAGTATTATATATATATATATATATATATATATTGACCAACCCATCCTCACGAGCAGGATGTGACACAAGGTCAATTTCTTAAGCGGAGTTCAACAGGTTTGAATTCATAGTTTTCCTTCTCCTAGACCGGTTGCCTAACCAAGGTTAAAGAGCCCAGTCTGCCTTACTATTTACCCATAGCTGGAGGGACAGTAGGATTCATACCGTTCCCAATGGTATTAGCGCTAAGTGAAATGCAATTAACACATCCAGGATTTGAACTCGGGGCGATGAGTCCATTTCCCATGAATTTAACCATTACACCACGCGCTTCCATTAAGCATTATATAGATTGTTATTGAGTTAATACTGTGGACTCCTATTTATACTCGTTTTCGTGGCTGGATTGTATCTAAACAACTTTTTTTTTATATACCTTTTATCTTCTATACACTTTTATTTTCAAACTTTGTAGAGTTTTTCTCGTTGATTGTTGATACTTTTAGGTTTAAAAATAAAATTTACATTATTTTTAATCCAAAAATACGCTTTTTTATACAAATTTTAAAAGACATTCTGGCCCAGAACGTGAGCGTTATTTGAACCTCTCGCGCCAAACGGTTAAATATTCCTCCCTCTTTCATTCAACAATATACGTGCTCAATTTCCTACTTTTTTTATAAAGTGTCTTTTACAATTGTCTTCATTTTAATTTTAAAATGATTTCAATTGAATTATACTTTATAAACCCCACAGGTTAAAACAGATATCTTGGCATATTATTTAATATTTTTATTATTTCTTCATCATATTGTCGTATTTATTTCCATGTATAATATAATTATAGATTGTTATTGTATATTTTTGTATTATTTATTGAAAATGATAATTTCTTGTTTAAATAGACCTTCTTGATTTTTATAGTTCCTTGTATTGTGGAAATGATTTATAATATTATTTCATGACTGTTTATATTTTGAAAGACTGGAAGACTTATGAATGCCTGGGTAGTCCATTTTGTAAGACAATCTGGACCTTTCTTTTGTATTTTTCTTTCATTCTTTCTCTTTTATTCTTTTCTTTCATTCTTTCTTTGCTGTATTCTTCTTTTTTCTTTTTTTGTATTTTTCTATCATTCTTTCATTATTTCTTTGTTGTATTCTTCTTTTTTGTATTTTTCTTTCATTCTTTCGCTTTTCTCCTTTTCTTTCATTCTTTCATTCTTCTCTGTGGTATTCTTCTTTCATTCATTCTTTTTTTTTTTTTCTTTTTCTTTCATTCTTTCATTCTTTCTTTGTGGTATTCTTCTTTTTTCTTCTTTTTTGTATTTTTCTTTCATTCTTTTTCTTTTCTCCCTTTCATTCTTTGATTCTTTCTTTGTGATATTCTTCTTTCATTCATTCTTTTTTGTATTTTTCTTTCATTATTTCTCTTTTGACTTTTTCTTTCATTCTTTCATTCTGTCTTTGTTGTATTCTTCTTTCATTCTTTCTTTTTATATTTTTCTTTCATTCTTCAACTCTTTCTTTATTGTATTCTTTTTTCTTTTTTTTTTTTTGTATTTTTCTTTCATTCTTTCTTTTCCCCCTTTCTTTCGTTCTTTCATTCTGTCTTTAATGTATTCTTTTTTCTTTCTTTTTTCTTTTTCTTTATTCTTTCTCTTTTCTCCTTTTTCATTCTTTCATTCTTTCTTTATTGTATTCTTTTTTCTTTCTTTTTTCTTTTTCTTTAATTCTTCCTCTTTTCTCCTTTTCTTTCATTCTTTCATTCTGTCTTTTTTGTATACTTTTATTCTTTCTTTTTTCTTTTTCTTTCCTCATTTCTATTTCCTGTTTTTCTTTCATTCTTTCGTTTCTTCCTTTCTTTTCCTTTCATTCTTTTTATTTCCTGTTTTTCTTTCATTCTTTCTCTTTTCTTCATTTCTTCTTTTCATTCTTTCTTTTTTGTATTTTGATCATTACTTAAAACTGTACCGAATATCCTTGCTTATAACGTAGAATTAAAAATCCGATTGAGTACTGAAATTGTTTAACAAATTCGAAAATATTTATACAAAAAGAAACCAAAAAAATAACAAAAAAACCCCAAAAAAAAAACAAACAAAAAAAAACAAAAAACAAAAAAAACAAAAACAAACAAAACAAAAAAACACAAAAACGTATCGAATAATGCCAAGAATACTGACACACTTTTTCTTTTACCAAATCAGCAGAAGCTGCTAGTGCAACTGCTACGGAACGCTCTGCGTACCTTTGACCCTGGGGCAAGCAAATAACACTGTTATGATCTTGCAGGTGGAATTAAAGGCAATTAACAGTAATTAAAATTTAAATTAGATGCATCACGTGACCTGCTAAATATCAACTGATTTTTAAAAAATATTCGTGTTTCACCTGCGAGGCCAACTTTCTAAGAAATTCGAAAATGTTTATACGATTTAATTAGAATCATTTCTGTTTGTATTAACAGATTATCAATGTTAATTTCATCCTCCAAGAAATATCATAATCTCTAATGATAATTGCAAATATCAGATTGTCACAATTTTTTAACTTTACTCCTAGAGGCCATACACCATTATATCATAACATTTTGGCATCAAGCCGACTCTATAAGCAAATAAAAAAAGAATTCAGGGCAGAATATGGGCCTGCAATCATTTTTTAATAATAAACGCAAATGTCTGTGTCACATTTTAAAAAAACTCTATTCCTTGAAGCCGTAGTCCAACATATCATACCATTTTGGAATCAGACTGACTCTATGAGCAAATAAAAAAGATTCCGGGTAGAATCTACGCCTGAAATCCTTTGTTGATACTGAAATGTAAATTTTAGTGTGTCAATGTGTCACATCAAAAAAAAATTACTCCTAGAGGCCGTGGCCCAAAATATCATACCATTTTGGTATCAAGCCGACTCCATGAGCAAATAAAAAATATCCCGGGTAGAATCCGGGCCTGCAATCATTCTCTAATAATAAATGCAAATATATGTGTATCAGTGTCACATTTTTTCAACTTTATTCCTAGAAGCTGTAGTCCAAATATCATACCATTTTAGAATCAGACCAACTCCATGAGCAAATTAAAAACATTCTGGGTAGAATCTGGCCTTCTATCCTTTGTTGATGATAAATGTGAATGTCTGTGTGTCAGGGTGTCATATTTTTTCATCTTTATTCCTAGAAGCCGTAGTCCAACATATCGTACCATTTTGGAATCAGACCAACTCTATGAGCAAATAAAACATTCTGGTAGAATCTGGGTTGATAAATGTAAATGTCTGTGTCAGGGTGTCATATTTTTCATCTTTATTCCTAGAAGCCGTAGTCCAACATATCGTACATTTTGGAATCCGACCGACACTATGAGCAAATAAAACATTCTGGGTAGAATCTGAGCATGCAATCATTTTCTGATGATAAACGCAAACATCTGTGTGTCAGTATGTCACATTTTTTCAACTCTATTCCTATAAGCCGTTGTCCAACATATACCATTTTGGAACCAGGCTGACCCCATGAGCAAATTAAAACATTCTGTGTCAAATTTCGACTAGCAATCCTTTGTTAATAATAAATGTGAATGTCAGTATGTCATATCCGGGGGCCTCCATGCGAGTTCCCCATAAAGTACTTTATGGGGGAATATTCAGTGTGTGGATTCTGGATGCCATGCGGAAGAACTGCCAGGAGCGATGACTGATACATCAGATTTCCATATGATCGATAATCTATCTATAGTAGTCTTGATTCTGCATTTATTGGATGTTCTTGTATATTAGGGTAGGTCCATTTTTCACTTATCAAAATATAAAATTGTCCATCCACGCGAAAGTTGTGTGTTAGTATACTGAATACTGGTACCAAAAATTAGAACTTTTACTTGTACTATTGTTTAGGAAAAAAGAGAAGATTTTAGATTTAAACAATATTTCTTGCTAAAAAACAGTTACACCTGTTTAGGAACGTGACACATGCCTTTTGAGAAATTTTTTGTTTAGATTTAAAATATTGTCTTTTTTTCCTAAAAAAAAGGTCCGGGTCAAAATATTCCCATCACAAAACGGTCACAATTGTCTTCCTATTAACACAACATAATATGCTCCGAAGAAGATTTAAAAAAAAATCGAAATATTGCAATATCAGCAGAATAAAGCAGAATAAATAACTTTATTTGAGCAACATGTGTGTTTTTTCATATCATCCTATCCTTATATACCGTCGGATTGCGCGTGGTGTAATGGTTAAAGTCATGGGAAATGGACTCGTCGCCCCGAGTTCAAATCCTTGACGTGCTAATTGCATTTCACTTAGAGCTAATACCATTGGGAAAGGTATGAATCCTACTCTCCTTCCAGCTATGGGTAAATAGTAGGGCAGTCTGTGCTCTTTAACCATGGTTAGGCAACCGGTCTAGGAGAAGGAAACCTGTTGAACTCCGCTTAAGAAATTGACCTTGTGTCACATCCTGCTCGTGCGGAGGGGTTGGTAAATATATATATACCGTCGGATTCGTTTCCTTATTTTTAACTAATACAAACAAATTATCAGTCATATGGAAATCCAATCTCACTGACAAGTTAAAGCCACAATTCTTCCAGGCTGTGGTGGTATCAGTGCTGCTGTACGACTGCACCACTTAGACCCTAATAAGGCGACTTGAGAATAAGCTAGATGGGAGCTGCACGAAAATGTTGCGTGCGGTCTTGAACAAATCATGGAAACAACACCCCACAAGGAAACAGCTGTATGGCCACTTGCCTCCCATCTCACAAACCATCCGAGTGAGACGGACAAGGCTTGCTGGACACTGCTGGAGAAGCAAGGACTAGCTCATAAGCGACGTTCTCCTGTGGAAACCAACACTTGGGAATGCTAGTGTGGGCCGCCCACCAAGGACGTACATTGACCAACTCTGCGAGGATGCTGGATGCTGCGTGGAGAACCTTCTTCCGTCAATGAATGATAGGGAGGGTTGGCGAGAGATTGTTATGGATATCCGTGCTGAGTGCGCGACATGATGATATATATATATATATATATATATATATATATATATATATATATATATATATATATATATAATATAATATATATTTATATATATATATATATTATATATATATATATATATATATAATATAATATTTTATCTTCTCTAATAACTTATAAAATAATTATATTAACTTGATGCTTCAAAGGAGTCTAATAATAGATGAGAAAAACTTTCTATCAGGGACCCCACTAACTTTCTATCAGGGACTCTCAAAAAGTGTTTTAATACTTTTGAGAGGGGTCCCTTGGAAAGGATTTTTCATTTATCCCTCTCATTTCATTCATTTTTATTTCATCCATTCATTCATTTTGCCATTGAAATTTAGTTATATATATATATATATATATATAATATATATATATATAAGAGATAGAGAGAGAGAGAGAGAGAGAGAGAGAGAGAGAGAGAGAGAGAGAGAGAGAGAGAGAGAGGCGAACGAAAAAGAAAGTAAAAAAATGACGGTGAAAGTACGCCATAGGTAATCATTATTTTATAAGATGTACCCGTATATATAAATTGGGTGGAGGAAAATCGGGTAGATTGTTTACTAGCAATTTCCGTGTGTAATGACTGTCCATCTTAAACATCGTTCTTTCTAACTTCCTACAGATTGAATGGTGATTCACAAAACAGATCGATAGTTATTACTGAGATATTAATCGATAACTTGCGAGGTTAATATATAAACTAGCAGACGTATCCGTTTACATAGGGATTTAAATGCGACCGCTGAGTTTTTCAAAGAGTGGGCAAGAATCCCTAAAACAAATGAGACGTTTTGTTGAATAGTTAGTTGGTTGGATTTTAGGGCATGTCAACCCTTGTTGGGCTATTTTATGCCGAAGAAATTTGTTTTATCAATTCTTGGTTTGGTTTGCTTTGGTTTAGTTTGTTTTACGGCATATCAACCTCAGTGGGTCATTTAATGCCGATAAAGTTTTGAAATAAATTAATTCTTAATGGATACACAACTTTTTTTAATAAATACATTTTTCTATTTAACCTATAGATGGGACCCTAACAGGTACTACCACTCCGGCTCAGAGTGGACCAGGGAGCAATGGTGATGAAAGGGATGCTCCACATTCCCCAAACTTCCAAAACCGGAACCCCACCATCAGATAGAGTTTAACGCCATTCACAAGACATGTAGACCCTCAGTCACCGCCTTCTAGCACACATATGATAAAAAGGGGTTGGGGCTTGCCATAAGGGCAATAGGGTTGGGAAATCATATAGGTGCTAGGACTTGACGTGACCAGCCGATTGATCGGAGGGGGCCTCTCCGACCGCCCGTCTAGCCCAAGATATGGACAAAGTGGAGTATTGCAAGTCATGAACTGCTCATCCACCTGGGTTCTATCCTTAAGCATCATGGGTCGCCACTCAGTTTAACGTCATTCCCAGGAGACCCTCAGCCATTGCCTTCTAGCACCCATATGATAAAAAGGGTTGGGGCTTGCCATAAAGGCAATAGGGTTGGGGAAATCATATAGGTGCTAGAGCTTGACGTGACCAGTCGATTAATCAGAGAGGGCCTCTCCGACCGCCCGTATAGCATAAGTAAGGGTTCTAAGTGGAGTGTTGCATAATTCTTAGGTATTCATTTTTAAAAGCATTTTAACACATTGTTTTTATTTTAACCTATCGATGGGACCCTGACAGATACTACCACTCCGAGTCAGGGTTGACCTGGGAGTAATGGCTATAAGGGGGTAATCCACAATCCACAGAATTCCAGAATGGGAACTTCAGTATTAGATACAGATTGGCATCATACCAAGGATACTAAGACCCTCAGCTCATATATAATAAAAAAAGGTTGGGGACAATAGGATTAGGACAATCATATAGGCGCTATATAATATATATATATATATATATATATGTAGAGAGAGAGAGAGAGAGAGAGAGAGAGAGAGAGAGAGAGAGAGAGAGAGAGAGAGAATTGTTTGGTGAAACGGGTAGATTGTTACTAACAATTTGTTCGAGTAATGACTGTCCACTTTTAAACATCATAATTCCTAACTTGTAGCAGATTGAAAGATAATTCAGAAACTGATCGATAGTTATACTAAGATATTGATCGATAACTTGCTAGTTTAATAGATACACCTAGACTGATATTTCTTCCTTTCAGACATCGATGAACAGATTATACAATGTAGACATACGTATCTACAGCCAGCCAAAATTCGGATGACAGATAGGTTCTCTGCTGGCTGACTTAGTTGGAGATAGGTGCTTACTAAAGTTACCTTAGTATGGCACAAACGTATCATATCTATCTATCTATCTATCTATCTATCTATATATATATATATATATATATATATATATATATAGAGAGAGAGAGAGAGAGACAGTATTAACCTTTAATATGAATCCTTACAACCACTATATATATATATATATATATATATATATATATATATATATAAGTAAAGAAATAACAAAAGACTTAGAGATTGAGCATCATAGTCTATTTCAGGGAGCTTAGACAAAGTGTCTAACTCTCCCAACTCATCAGATGCTAATGATGAAATCTTTATTACTTTCAAGGCATTTGAAAACAGATTTTTATTTTTATTTT
The DNA here is from genome assembly GCA_023376005.1 of Doryteuthis pealeii. NCBI lineage: Eukaryota > Metazoa > Mollusca > Cephalopoda > Myopsida > Loliginidae > Doryteuthis > Doryteuthis pealeii. The sequence goes on from CM042174.1 coordinate 1,378,808, forward strand.
ATTTTATTTTATTATATATATATATATATATATAATATATATATATATATATAATCGATGGTAATATTATGGATTTCCACTCATAACTTGAAGTTTCATGGTAGTCCAATCATCAGATGAGTCCAATGGTTGAGATCTTAAAAACAGTCGTGAAATGGTTGAGATTTTAAAATCTTTAAAATTTTTTCGTTGTTTTTCTGTTTGTCCATATATTACATCTGCTGTTGTTGGCTGCCATAAGTAATCTTTCTTTGCTCTTTTTGTGTACTCTTCGAGTCCTTGAATTGTGGCCTGTACACAGTCCTCTATGTTGGCAAGACCTCTTCCACCTTCTTTTCTTGATACATATAGCCTATCTTTATCATCTCTAGAATGTAGAGCCTTGTGCATCGTCATTAGTTTCCTAGTCCTTTGGTCTATCTGTCTATATTATTATTATTATTATTATTATTATTATTATTATTATTATTATTATATTATTATTATTTACTCCTATTGAGTTTTCACATCAGCATTAGCTGATGGTCTTTCACTGGATTCTGAGTGACAGCAAGTCTCCTCAGGTCTCCAGGACTCTTCTGAGTATTCTGGCAGATTGCAGCAGTGCAGTGTTCTGAATGGTTTCAATCCTTCCTCTGATTTCCAAAATTTCCAAACCCTTTTCCAATCCTTTTGGGACCGTTCCAAGTGCACCAACTACAATTGGTATTACTTTCACTTTCATATTCCATAACTTTTTCAGTTCTCTGGCAAGGTCCAGATATTTGTCCATTTTTTCATTTTCCTTTAGTTTTATCCTGTTATCTGCTGGAACTGCAAAATCCACCAGTTGACAAGTTCTTTCTTTTTTGTTTATCAACACTAGGTCTGGTCTTCTTGCTGGGATAAGGTGATCTGTTTTTATTTCAAAGTCACAGAGAATTTTATGAATTTCGTTCTCAAGAACAGATTCTGGTTTATGCATATACCATTTTGTTGTATGGTCAAAATTAAATTTTTTGCATAATTCCCAGTGGATCACCTTCCCAACCCAGTCGTGTCTAGTTTTGTACTCCCGTTGTGCTAGTTTGCTACATTCGCATAGTACATGGTTTACGGTCTCATCTCTATTACCGCATAATCTACATTTACTATTTTGTTGGGTCTTATCAATTTTTTTTTCAATTTTTGCTTTGATTATTATTATTATTATTATTATTATTCAATTAATGTACACTTGTTTCTTCGTGTGAGACAAGTAGCCCACAAAGAAAGTCAGACAAAAACTTTCCTAATTATTGATATAGATAAGGACAGATTAAGACTGATCTATAAATTCATGAACACATTGAACGCAGAATCAAATAATGCTGTTAAGATCTTTCAACGAAGTCTTATCGGTCGTATAAAATCCAGAAAGAGTTAAAGATTAATATGGAGATTACGCGATCTTTCCGAAAATAAAACAACAAAAAAAAGAAGATGGATCGGAACAAAGAGATCTGAAGATAGCCTGCTATATGCTTAGCAAGCTACAGAGATGTAAATGATTGATAAATATTCGAAATTATGACGTCCGCTGTCGCCCTGCCCCGCCTCCTCCCACTTCCCTACCTGTCTTCCTCCTCCCACCTCTGCGGGCGGGCTAAAGTTACGCTTGCTCCCAACAAAGGTCAGATGCGCTCTCTATTATTTCCCGCCAAATTCATCATTTCTGGCGGGAAAAGGAAAAAGAGAGACGCGGCCAGCCAAGTTATTAGCGGGCCACCCTCTCGAGACCAAAGATAAATTCGGAATACATTGAGGCGAGCGACTATTCTCATTCTTCGCCGATCTGAAAAGCTTCGAACATGGTAGGAAAATTTTAATGACTTCGCGTCTTGTCTGGTCACATTACACTCTGCATTTCTCTTTCAGTTCAAAATAATTTAGTTATATATATATATATATATATATATATATATATATTATATATATATAATATATATATATATATATATATAATAAAATAAATATATAAAGATTTTACATATCTATTTATTTGGTGACAAAGGAAGAGTCACAACCCAACAATCATCAGGTGAACATTTGAAACAAGTTCACCTGATGATTGTTGACGCATGAAACCAAAATGGTTGTGACTGTTCCTTTGTCACCAAATAAATAGATATGTAAAATCTTTATATATTTATTTTATTATATTATATAACAGCTCTATTTTATATTGAGCACTCTCTCAATAATACTGCGTTTGACACACCGGTCCAGTAAAAGCTGAAACAGGGTTCGAATCACGCACAAAGCAGTGTCCTGTCTAAAACTCTGCTGATGAGGACTAATAGGCTGAAATGTACATACCGTGATTGACTTTTTCTCGATTTGTTTACGCCTTACATTTAAACAGATATGCACGCCTAATTCATTTAATCATAACTAATTATTTCTCAAATTAGTTATGATTTTAATTAAGCACATAATCTCCCCCAAAATTGTCGGCTATCGCCATCTCAAACAGATTGTTTGTTCACTTCATATATATATATATATATATATATATATATATATATATATATATATATATACATATACATATATATATATATATATATATATATATATATATATATATGCTGTGACAAATTTGCGTATTTAAAGATACTAGGATCCATTTTTCGACCTCCTACGCCCAGTCAGTGTTTTTTCTAGATTCGATATTCAATGAACGAAAAATAGAGACAATTAATTCAATTGTCTGAAAATTATGTACGTTTTTTTTATTTATTTTGCCAATAAATCATTTCAAATGAATAAAAATTGGTTTTAAATTCATTTTGAATATTCAAATATTTTCGTTTTTTTTTCTTTTGGCTTAGTATTCTGAAGTTCATTAAATATAGTGTAGACATTGTGTCTTCCTTTGTCGTATTAATATCTACTAGCAGGACCTGTGTATATACCACAGTGTGATAATTTATTCATTACAACGTTTGACATGTTTACTTAAGAGTTATTGCAAATTACTTCAATATGTAAAAAGTTTTAACTCTCTCGCACTCTTTTTTCTTTCTTTTTCTTCTTTTCATCTATTCTTCTTTTCATCTTTCATTAGGTTTGATTGAAACAAATTAGCGGTATCGCTTCCGCGCACTCAGTCCCTATCTATATCTCTACTCTTTCTTTCTTTTTTTCTTTCTTTCTTATATTTTTCTGTGTAGCATGTACTTTTTCTTCCCTTTCTGTCTTTATTCTAAAAACTGATTAGTCCGTTATTTAGCTGAAGTGACGACGCTCATAAGAAATAAGAATTCGACGGATAAGCAACAACATATAATCAGGATTTACATTTTTCATTTCATCTTGGACCATGTGCACGGTCTCATTTTTAACCAGAGGGTGTTGCCAGATGATAACGATCGTACAATTAAGGAACACGAGTATTAATATATCTATACCTGCCCTGTCGCCTGGAGCGTTAGAATGCACCGACTGCACCTCTGCAGAGGGGTAAGATTCCCCCAATGGGACCACCTGTTGGCCGTGGATGGCGACCCGTGATGCTTAAAGATAGAACCCAGGTGGATAAGCAGTTCATGACTTGTAATACTCCACTATGTTGGGATAGACGGCGGTCGGTCGGAGAGGCCTCCTCCGATCAATCGGCTGGTCGCGTCAAGCCTTAGCACCTATATGATTTTCAAAATACTATTGCCCTTATGGCAAGCTCCAACCCCTTTTTATCTTATGGATGCTAGAAGGCGGTGGCTGCGGGTCTACATGTCCTGGGAATGACGTTAAACTCTATCTGATGGTGAGGTTCCAGTTCTGGAGGTTTGGGGAATGTGGATCACCCCTTCATCACCATTGCTCCCTGGTCCACTCTGACCCGGAGTGGTAGTACCTGTTAGGGTCCCATCTATGGGTTAAATAGAAAAACAGGAGTTGATAAACAAAATTTGTTATCCATTAAGAATGAATTTATTTCACAACTTTATCGGCATTAAATGACCCACTGAGGTTGATATGCCGTAAAACAAAACAAACCAAACTAATATATCTATACAGTAGTACTTTGACTTATGAGTGTCCGAACTTACGAGCTTTTCGAGTTACAAAGTGTTACATGGTTGATCTTTTACTATTGAGAGCTAAAACTTGAGGTATGAGAGAGAGCTTCAGATACACTTGTTACATAATCATTAGATACCTAATGATTATGACAATAGTGTAGAAATCATATTAGTGCAGCTGATGGCCTTGAGAGTGAGTGACAGTGCTTGACCTCACTCTGACCTTGCCTTGCGGGATAGACCGTGAGAAACGGAACCCCGATAGAAGCCCCCTTCCGGTTTAAGGGGTAAGCAACTCAGTTAGTTAGAGTTAGAACCTAGAAGCCAAGCTAGCAAGATGTGAGTCTCACTGCGCAGTTGTCTGGTCTGGGGAACTACGAATAAAGTAACATCATCGTAAATCGAAGTCTTGTGGTTATTACTAAAAGCTAACAAGGACACAAGGCTTCTGATAAGGAGTGATCCCCAACAGAAACCAGACACGGAATCCTCAATAGAAGACCAGACGAGACCTTAGAAGATATACCAGGCCAGAAGAATAGAGACAGAGTAGGAAGTAAGAAGGTATATAACATATAGATATTTAGTGCCAGTAAAGAGGCTATGCAACACACTTACGTTGGTTAGGCAACCAGTCTAGGAGAACGAAAACTTTGGTTTGGTTTTGTTGGTTGGGTTTTACGGCATGTCAACCCCTTGGGTTATTTTATACCGAATACTTCTATTGGTAATTAGGTATTCAAAAATGTATAGGGGTTTATTTGCTGTAATCAAGTTTTCTGTTGAGAATTTTAACATCAAGAAAGTGAGTGGGTGATTTTTGTAAGTCTGTGAACTTACATCCTTGATAAGAGGCCGGTTCTTTTCAAAAGGTTTGATATCCTCTTGGGATCTATTTTTCCAAATAGTTTGTCCATGCTGTTAACATTGTAGAACTGTCTTCGAGTGTGGGAGAGGTGTGTGCATTCAATCAGGAATATGTTTTATTGTATACCGGTTTCCACATGAACATTTAGGTGGAGGTTCTTCTTTTAAAATGAAGGAGTGGGTTATTCTAGTGTGGCCAATGTGTAGCCGGGTGATAGTGGTTTCTTCTCTTCTAACCAAATTGTTTTTAATCAATTTTTTTCTAACCAAATTGTTTTAATCAATTTTTTTTCTAACCAAATTGTTTTTAATTAAAATTAAAAATAAGGAATGCTTCATAAATTTGCATGTCATTCTTACGCAGGGGCGATGACTATCTTCTCTGTATTGTTCCAATTTTAGTATACGTACCGCCAAACTTAGTACTGTTTTGTTTTTAATAATGATAATTTTAATTCATTGATTAGCATGATAGCCCTAGAAAATAACAATATTATTTACATATTGTGTAATACAGCTAATTTATACAGTTGTCTATTCTTTCAGAAATTATGTATTAGAAAATTTGAATTATTTAAAAAAAAAAAAATTTAAAAAAGGTGTCCTTTCTTTTAAGTTAGGCTGTAGTTTGTAGAGTTTGTTGTGGGGATTTTCATACCATAATTGCTGCCATTTGATTGTCATTATTTACTTGATTTTTGGTTTAAGATCACTGTATGGTATTTTGGAGTTTTTGTCTGGTATCATGTCAAGTGCAGATTTAGCTAATGAATCTGCTTTGAATGGCAACCAGCGTTACTCAGCTCAAAAATTGACTTTGTCTCACCGTGGTAGAGGGGTTGAGTAAATGCGGTACATACACGCTTCGTGTAGCCATTATCATCGTAGGAAATGGAATTGGCCATCCGGGTTCAAATCCTGAACGAGTTTTTTTTTGTGTTTCACTTCGCGCTAATGCTCTTGTGAAAGGCATGGATTCATCCGTTTTCTTCTTAGTTGAACATGGGAGTAATGGTGATGAAGGGGTACTCCATATTCCCCAGAGCTCCAGAATTGGAACTTCACCATCAGATACAGTTTAACGTCATACCCAGGACATCTCAACAATTGAAATTACGTTAACTTTCATTGGTTTTGTTGGATTTTTAAAAAAGTGAAATTTTAGCCTTACCTACCGACATTGAGCTAATTGCTCCTGATATGTAACAAAGAATCGTATGGTAGCAAAAGAAAACGGACGAAATAAAGTTGGTTGGTTGGTTGGTTTTTACGGCATGTCAACCCTTGTTGGGTTATTTTATGCTGAAGACGTCTTGTTTTATTCATTCTCGATGGGTATTCAAATTTCTTCTTATTTGAACTCAATTTTTAAAAAACAGTTTTAAAATTCATTTTCTTCTATTTAACACATAGATGGGACCCTGACAGGTACTCATGTTCCTTAATTGTACGACCGTTATCATTTGGCAATACCCTCTGGTTAAAAATGAGACCGTGCACATCGTCAAAGATGAAATGAAAAATATAAATCCTGATTATATGTTGTTGCTTATCCGTCGAATTCTTATTTCTTATGAGCTTCGTCACCTCACTCCGGGTCAGAGTTGACCTGGGAGTAATTGTGGTTAAGAGGTACTTCACACTCCCCAGAGCTCCAGACTTGGAACTTCACTTTTAGATGCAGTTTAACGTCATGCTCAGGACAATAAGACCCTCAGTCACCGCCTTCTACTACATACATGATAAAAATTGTTGGGGCTTCCCATAAGCGCAATAGGGTTGGGACTATCATATAGGTGTTAGGGCTTTATGCTATGAGTAAATAGTAGGGCAGACTGTTTTTTTAGTGTTGGTAAGGCAACCAGTCTAGGAGAAGGAAAATTTATTGGGTATCTTAAATGGCATAACATTATTTCTACTGAATAACATGCCACATACCTGCTTCCTGTCGTTAGCGATTGTATGGCAATTTTAAACCCAGGAGATCTGTATAGATTTATTTTATCAAAACGAATCCAGCATAAACACTTTTTGGTTATTTTCTAGTTGAGTAACATGAGTGACCCAGAAAAACAGAACCCAAATTATTTATTTATTTTCCCATTAAACTAACCCTAAACCCCAAACCTAACCCTAACCCTAAACCCTAACACTATCCCTAAAACCTAACTCTAACCCTTGTTGGACTTAAACTTAAAAAAAATAAAATTAACAGTTTTATTACAAAATTTGTGGGTTCTGTTTTTTCTGGGTCACCCGGTAATATTATGTTACTCAACTAGGGGGTTAGGGTTAGGGTTTAGGGTTAGTTTAATGGGAAAATAAATAATTTGGGTTCTGTTTTTTCTGGGAAACCCTGTAATATTATGTTACTAACTAGGGGGTAGGGTTAGGGTTAGGGTTAGGGATAGGGTTTGGGTTTAGGTTAGGGTTAGGGTTTAGGGTTAGTTTAATGGGAAAATAAAATATTTGGGTTCTATTTTTTTTCTGGGTCACCTGTAATATCATGTTACTCAACTAGGCGTTTAGGGTTAAGGTTTAGGGTTTAGGGTTAGGGTTTAGGGTTTAGTGTTGGGGTTTAGGGTTAGTTTAATGGGAAAAAGAATAATTAGGGCTCTGTTTTTTTCTGGGTCACCCTGTAATATCATGTTACTCAACTAGGGGTTTAGGGTTAGGGTTAGGGTTTAGGGTTAGGGTTAGGGTTAGGGTTAGGGTTTAGTGTTGTGGTTTAGGGTTAGTTTAATGGGAAAATGAATAATTAAGGTTCTGTTTTTTTCTGGGTCACCCTGTAATATCATGTTACTCAACTAGGGGTTTAGGGTTAGGGGTTAGGGTTAGGGGTTAGGGTTTAGGGTTAGGGTTAGGGTTTAGTGTTGTGGTTTAGGGTTAGTTTAATGGGAAAATGAATAATTAGGGTTCGGTTTTTTTCTGGGTCACCCTGTAATATCATGTTACTCAACTAGGAAATAACCCACTTTTTTTTAATAATCAGTTTAAAAATAAATCTTTTATGTTGCAAATACGAGCAGATACAAAATGGAGGGAAAAAAATCCTTGATTGGCATATTCCCTCCGGAGATGATCAAATTTGCGGAGCATTTTATCTAATTGTTGAATGGAATTTTCGCTCCCTTGATGAGCTCAGCTACCGTGCAATCTCACGATTTATCGAAGTATTTCACCCGAGGTCAGCATATCTTAAAGATCAAGGAAACCCTCCTTTTTCAATATGGTGTGCGACAATTATCAAATGCTAAAGCGTTATATTTTGCCTCGATAAAAGAATTATTATCAAGCTTTTTGAAAAAAAAAAAAAAAATGAAAAAAAAGAAAAGAAAAAAAAAAAGAAAAGAAAAGAAAAAAGAAAAAAGAAAAGAAAAAGAAGATCGTTTCTGTTATGCCCCTGCTATAGAAGTTTCCTCGCAATTAACTATTTTCCTAGCAACATTTTCTAAAGTCTCTTGCTGTCATCACTGATAATGGATATAGCATCTATAGTTTTCGGGCGCAACACAATGTTTCCCTGGATATTATCTAAACACTTTCCACTTGTCACTGACACCGTCTTGTTTCGAGGTCAGGCTGCAATCCCTGTCTGAGGTCACACTGCGTTTATATTGTCGTGGCTCGTTTCTGATTGATTAGTCAGACCAGTCAGCATGAGCAACTAATCATATAAATGGACTAGTCTCCAAGAGGAGACTAGTCCATTTATATATATATATATATATATATATATATTATATATATATATATATATATATTATATATATATATATTTTTAATACTATAAAAATAATAAGGCCCTGCTCGGGGATATTGAAATAAAGATTTATTTTTTTATTTTTATAGTGTGTTAGAAGCATTAATTATTTTATTGTATTAAAAATATATCTGAAATGATTTTCAAAACTTCCCGCAAAACAAGACACAACATGGGATTTAACGCAATTTCTACGATATTTGCCGAACGGAATTTTTACAATCTTTGCCGAACATTTAAATTTCCATTGGAAGATTCAACGGATTGGCACCACAGTTGAGTTTAACAAACACAGATAGAAACTTTTCAAATCTCTGAAGATGGGCCTTGCCCGAAAATATTAAGAATGAGAGGAGGGAGAAAAAAATTAAATAAATATGTTTTTCAACATAAATTTGCATTATTTTGCCTTCAAAAAATCTTATTATATATATATATTCATTTAATTACTTTTTTGCCCTCATATAACACATTTCATTTTTTTCCAGACCATCTGATATACCTTGAAAAAGGGTTAAGGTTCACCCGAAATATCGGAATATATTCAACCGTTGCTCTATTCCTGGTTTAATACCAGGAACAGAGCAACGATTTTGATTTTTGTTCTGTTTTTCTTGTTTTTGTTCTTTTTTTTAATGCTTCAAAAGACCAAACAAACAACGTTCACAAGAACATAACAGTAGTACCTGTTGTTGCTTAAGTGATCACCCAATTAAGTATTGAACATGTGTTATATACTATATATACCCTACTGCCATACTCGGCTATATTAGGAGAGAGAGAGAGAGAGAGAGAGAGAGAGAGAGAGAGAGAGAGAGAGAGAGAGAGAGAGAGAGAGAGAGAGAGAGAGATTAGAGATGGTGGTCTTACTTGGTACTCTGCTTGTTGACTGATTCCTGCTGACTGATTCTCGTCTAGCTCATCGACCGCCATTTTATCTGGTTGACGTATCTGCTGGTTTCTCTTTCTTGCTAATTCTTCTTTGGGCTGGGCTAAGCTGGACAATGCTTACTTCTTCATTTAATAAACATAAGAAGGCCTTGTTTTTGCTTGATCAAGTTTTATTAGCCCATATTGATGATTCCGCCGCGGGGATGAGTAAAAACCTTGGGAGAGAGGACAATCCAAAAAAAAAAAAAATTCATGTAAAATGGAAATATTTTTTCTATTATAATAATTTCATGGGCCACAAATAAATTCTGGTTTCAAAGTAGGCCATGAGCTAAAAAAGGTTGGGAACCCCTGGCTTACAGTACCTGCTGTTTCTTAAGTGATCACCCAATCAAGTATTGAACAGTCTAATCGCTGCTTCACTTCGGTAATCTAGCGGGAATCGGTGACTTCACCGTAATATTACTAATGGGAATCATTATTTAAGAAACAAGATCCATTTTCTGTGTCATACCGCCAATATATAATATGTACCAACCATCCTTTTGTAGATAGCGTAATGTTTTAAGACAGAATATATATATATATATATATATATATATATATATATATAAAGGAAAAGGCGACTTACCGGTAAATTTGGTCACGATGGTTAGTAAGTGTGGAATTCAGGGGTAAGTCAGCGATATAACAAATTCAAAGTGCTCAATACTAAATAGAGCAAATTTATCATAAAATGGGTACAAGAGATAACCTACCCGAGTTTCACCATAAGGATCTTCAGGGTTAAATCCACTGAATAAATCGAGGCACCGATTAATAGCAGTCGATTTCACGTGTTTGTTCGTTGCATTAAAATGTTCGTTGCGAAAGAACGCTGACTTTCGATTCAAAATGGTCTCTCTCTCTCTCACACACACACACACACACACACACACACATATATATATATATATATATATATATATATATATATAGATGCAGTACGAAATGTTATAAATGGATTTGATTTCAGTGTCATATATATGATCTTCGAACGATCTTTTTGATGATAGCGTAATGTTTAAAGGCATCATATATATATATATATATATATATATATATAATATATATATATATATATGGGAAAATCCGACAGTATTGTGGAGAAAGGTAGACAACACACACATAATATATATATATATATATATCAATAAATAAATAAATAAACACACATACACATATACTCTTAACCAATCCTTACAAATCTAGTATATACAAAAGCCTACACCAAACACCTGCGGTACCATTACCATTCTGATACACTCTCTATCTAGAGAAAAGAAAATCCACTACCCACCCCCAACTACCCCTCCCCCTACTGACGACCTCCTGTTTCACCATTTTGAAAATGTCCATCATTGAAGCAAAAACTATATCCAAGTCCTGAAGAAGGGGTAACAGACTGAAACGTTGCATTGTCGACATCACTACCTACAATAAACATCCATTTTCTATATCATCCCGTGTTTGCCTACCTTTCTCCACACACACACACACACACACACACACACACACACCACACACATATATATATATATATATATATAGAGAGAGAGAGAGAGAGAGAGATAGATAGATACAGTACGAAATGTTATAAATGTATTTGATTTCAGTGTCATATATATAAGATCTACCAACGAGCGTAATGTTTAAAGACATCATATATATATATATATATATATATATTATATATATATATAATATGCTGAGTTAATTACTTTAAAGTGCCCATTAAAACACGTTATCAGCCTCATCACAAACAATGCCCCGAGCCTATCAATGAAAACTGATATGACTGCATTGCATACGATTAAATAGATTAGCCCACAGCTAAATTTGAAAAATAAATAAATAAATAGACAGATAAGTAATTAATGAATGTACTTTGAAATGACTTAGATATAAAACCTCATCTACTATTAAAGAAATATTCCGTCTTCAATTTTCGAATATTGCTCAAGATTAAAAATTCTAAAAGCAGAAATGAACTAAGCGACATTACAGAAATTATTTAGAAATTCATTATCGTGTAAGGGAGGAGTGCTTCATTTAATAAAAATAAGAAGGCCTTGTTTTTGCTTGATCAAGTTTTATTAGCCCATATTGATGATTCCGCCGCGGGAATGAGAATAGACCTTGGGAGAGAGGACAATAAAAAATTAAAATTAAATTAAAAAATTAGAAATTCATTATCGTGCAAGGGAGGAGTGCTTCTAGCGTAGTAAGAAACGTGTTGGGTTGTAATATTATTTTTGATTACTAAATTTTTAGAAAATATCAAATTGTCTCAAACAGCGAAAGTTGTGTGATGGTATAATGATTTGGTTTGTTTTGTTTTACGGCATATCAACCACGGTGGGTCATTTAATGCCGATAAAGTTTTGAAATAAATCAATTTTTAATGGATACACATTTTTTTTATAAATACATTTTTCTATTTAACCCATAGATGGGATCCTAACAGGTGCTACCACTCCGGGTCAGAGTGGACCAGGGAGCAATGGTGATGAAGGGGTGCTCCACTTTCCCCAAACCTCCAGAACTGGAATCTTACCATCAGATAGAGTTTAACGTCATTCCAAGGACATGTAGACCATCAGCCACAGCCTTCTAGAACCATATGATAAAAAGGGTTGGGGCTTGCCATAAGAGCAATAGTGTTGGGGCAATCTTATAGGTGCTAGGGCTTGACGTGACCAGCCGATTGATCGGAGGGGGCCTCTCCGACTGCCCATCTAGCTCAATAAGGGTCTAAGTGGAGTATTGCATGTCATGGGCTGCTCACCAAGACTCCATCCTTAAGCATCACGGGTCGCCACCCACGGCCAACAGGTGGCCCCACTGGGGGAGTCTTACCCCTCTGTAGAGGTGCAGTCGGTGCATTCTAACGCCCCAGCCGACAGAGCGGTGGTATAATGAGTACTGATACCAAAAAACTAGATCTCCTACTTGCACCACTGTTTGAAGAAATAGCATCAAATATTAACGTTTAAAATACACCAAAATGCCCGTTTTCGTAACATTTGGACCAGAAATTGGTTAGAAAATTTAGCAATTTCAATGTTTAAAACAAAAAAAACAAAGTAATAAAATATCATAACTAGAATTCAAATTAAACACATCCCCTCATCACCACCAATACCTCTGATATTCCGCTTTTTTGCCTCATTAATTAAGTTTCAACAGTGATAATATTTTCAAAGATTGACATCTATTTCCTCAAACGAAGGCAAAGTTTTCAAGAAAAATATTTTGTGTGGTAACTTGGTATGTTAATTTGCAACTTTAATCACATGGGATACGTTACAGTTTCTCAATTCTTCCTCTGATTTCCAGATTATTATTATTATTATTATTATTATTATTATTATTGGAATTTCCGTCTCGAAAGACTATAATAAAGTTTTTGTGCCCCTGAAGTTACAGCGCCTCAAGTCCGATATTTGAAAAACATTCTCGACCGCAAATGTCGCATTTGAAGGCTGTCCCTGAAGATGTTTATGTGCCGGTGCCTTGTTGCCGCTGCTTTCTTCTAGACCTCTTAGCTTCATGGTGTTGCGTCAGGGTGACTTCTGACATGAACAGTCCTCTATTATTATTATTATTATTATTATTATTATTATTATTATTATTATTATTATTATTCACTCCTTTTGAGTTTTCACATCAGCTAACGCTGATGGTCTTTCACTGGAGTCTCATCAGGTCTCCAGGACTCTTCTAAGTATTCTAGCAGATTGCAACAATGCAGTATTCTGTATGGTCTCAAGCCTTGTGCATGGTCATTAACTTTCTCGTCCTTTGGTCAATCTGTCTGAGTTCTTCTTTTGTCCATTTTAAGAATGGTCCTGAGTATCTTATAATGGGGACAGCCCAGCTATTGATTCCTTTGATTAGATTTCGGCTGTTAAGTTTGGCTTCTAGAAGTTTTCTAGTTCCCCTGAGATATCTTTTTTTACTTTTCCTTTCATTTCTGCTTGCATGATATTGTCCGCTTCTAAAATTCCTAAGTATTTGTAGCTTCCATTTTCATCAAGTGATTTTATAGTTTCCTGATTTGGCAGTTGTATTCCATCCATTAATTTTCTTTCACCCCGTTTTATTACAAGCATAGCACATTTTTCAATTCCAAATTCCATCCCTATATCCTGGCTATATATTCTAATAGTTTGTACTAGGGTTTCTAATTCTTTTTCATTTTTTGCAAAATTATTTATGTCATCCATGTACATAAGGTAATTTATCTTTTCTTGTGCGCCAGTGAATTTGTATCCCCCTGTGCATTTTTTAAGTATGTGATTGAGCGGCATCATTTCTATAATGAACAGTAGTGGTGATAATGAGTCTCCTTGGAAGATACCTCTCTGGATTTTTAATTCTGCCAGGGATTGTTTTCCGGCTTTTAATTGAACTTTCCAGTTTTTCATGGCTTTTTCAATGAAATTTATGATGCTGTTGGAAATTCTGTACATTTTTAAACATTAAACATTCTAAAATCTAAAATTATTATTATTATTATTATTATTATTATGAGTTTTTCACATCAATGTTTACTGATGGTCTTTCACTGGAGTCTGAGTGACAAGTCTACTCCGGTCTCCATGACTCTTCTGAGTATTCTAGTTGGTTGCAGCAATGCAGTAGTCTGGATGGTCTCAATTCTTCCTCTGATTTCCAGATTATTATTATTATTATTAGCATTTCAGTCTCGGAAGACTATAATAAAGTTTTTGTGCTCCTGAAGTTACAGCGCCTCCTGTGACTTTGAAGTCCGATGTTTGAAAAATACATGTCGCATTTGAAGGCTCTCCCTGAAGATACTGATGTAGGGTGACTTCTGACATGAACAGTCCTCTACTGTTATTATTATATTTTATTATTATTATTATTATTATTATTATTATTATTATTCACGCATGTTTTCAGTTCTTTATAGTTCGGTAGTAAATTATAACTAATAATGCAGTTTCTCTTTTATCGTCGAAACTGCATATTATACGAAACACATTACACCAGCCCAGTTGATAAAAGACTTTTAGCGAGCCATATATGTTATACATCAAAACGTGTTCCATTAAAGGCTTCATTAAATAAAGACCCTGGGGGTCGGGCATGCTTTCTCGGCTGGATTATCATCACCCGCCAACCAAGGATATCCCAGCGCTGTCTAATCGGACGCAGTCCCTGACAGGTTTTCAAGTTATGCAATATCCAAGTCATTCATTTCCCGAAGGCGTAAATATATCCAGTTGGAAGCGACTCTGAAACCACAAGAGCCACACCAACAAGAAATATATTACATGGATACATTGCCTTTCACACGCCTCGGATATATAACATGCGTCCAACGTTTCCCTATGGGCATATTGGAGGATGTCTTTTAATGGAAATTTAGGGTCCACAATGCTACCCTTTATTAGGAGTTATCGACCAGATATGTAAATTTCAGTGTTTTTCGTTTCAGGCATTTTAAGTTCTAGCTGGAAACACGTGAGGACTTTCAAAGTCACACACACACACACACACACACACACACACACACACACATATCTATATAGCGATACGCTTAGTACTTAATCTTCCGACCGTTATTATCTTGCGACACCCTCTGGTTAAAAATGAGAGCGTCCAAATCGTCCAAGATGAAATGTAAAAATGTAAATCCTGAATATCTGTTGTTGCTACTTTTCATCAATATATTAATACGCTTGTTCCTTAATCTTCCGACCGTTATTATCTTGCAACACCCTCTGGTTAAAAATGAGAGCGTACAAATCGTCCAAGATGAACTGCAAAAATGTAAATCCTGAATATCTGATGTGGCTTATCCACAGAATTCTTATTTCCCATAAGTGTCGTCACCTCAGTTAAATAATGGACCATTCCGTTTTTATTATAAAAAAGAAAGGAATGAAAAACATGCTACACAGAAAAAATATAAGAAAAAAAGAGAGATGGGGAAGTATAGGGAGAGGGTGAGTGCACGAAAGCGATAACGCTACTCTGTTTCAATCGAAAATAATAAGAGAGAGAGAGAGAGAGAGAGAGAGAGGAGAGAGAGAGAG